>JZKD02S2441217.1:105654-122062 GCA_000966675.3 Picea glauca
GTGAAACTTATGATCTTCGAGGAAACTTGCAGTTAGCCGAAGAAGATTGATCAGTGAAGCTGCTGCCATCCAGGTCTTGGATCTTTCAGGCAAGGGTTAGACGAAGAGGACTTGAAGAAGCTGTCGCATTCGCATCTACGATTGTAAGTACTATTGTCGTTATTCTCATTAATATGACATGCTTGGCCTGTTTCTTTCTAGTTTGTGTCTGATGTTACATGAACTTATCATTTAATGATAGATCTGTTTTCAAGATAATATCAATAGAGTAGGAAGTAGTTGTATCTTGTTTTGCCTGCAGAACTCAGCAAGGAGCAAAAGATTGGAGCGCAACTCGGAGCATGCAGGGACAAACGTCGATAAAAAGGTACTTCTATCATCCTTCCTTCTCATGTATTAGTTTAGATAGATTTGAGAGAAATTCAGTGTCCACATTAAGCACTTTTCTGTCTAGGGTTAAGGTCAAGCCCTAGAGGTCGATCTACTTGTCCGCAGGTAGATTTTCCTACAACAGAGTGTACATGTGGGATGACTGTGTACAGGGAGCATGGAGTGGATAAAATCATGGAGATATGTGTTTGAGCTGGTGCCAAGCTCTTGGATGATGAGGCAGGTTCCAGATCTACATTCTATGGCCTCAGATCTATCACTGAGACACTGTTATAGTTACATTATTGTCTTTATGGATACTATTGTTTGATGTGTTGTGAATGCTTAGGGAATTCTTGGCATGGCTTCTATGATGTGGTTCAGTTTGGTTGATTTGGTTGATGGAGTGAGAAACATTCTTGTGACTCAGTAGTGAAATGATTTCTATGGTACACCAGTTGTTTATACATGATTGAGATAACATTCATATTGATTTGTTGCGGAGCATGAGAAAGATATTGGATATCTTGGATTTGTTGTGACTGGTTGTGGGTTAGTTTGGACAGTGGAAGACAGAAGAGAAAGTGATTGTAGGTTGTAGAGGATCTGAGCATGCGAAGAAAAGAAAAACCCTAGTTTATTAGAAGCATACGCTTGTTGCATTATACATTGGCCATATTCACATGCGGGCTGTAGTGAGCTATAGTGCATGCACACGCAGGCCACACTACTGACAGGTCACGTACTTGTTGACAGATTGATATCTGTTGAGGATTGTTTCCTCATCTCAGTTGGTGTTGAGGGTGTAAGATGAGTCTTGCATTATAGAGCAGGTGCTCTTACTGACTTGTACTCTATTAAGTTGTTGCTGATAAACCCCAAGGATTGTAGTCCGTACTAAAAGGAAAATTGTACATACATCTTTTGTTCTTTGTGTTCATTGTGGTGATGACTTGTTGATGATATATTGCTGATATATGTTGATGATATGTGCTCACATCTAACTGGTTATAAAAGACAAAAATGGGTAATGAATAAATGTTGAATGCTAATTGATGAGTTTTTGTGCAAGAGGGAAGTTTTGGGAAAAAGAGCCCCACACTCATTCACCCCCCCCCACCTCTAAGTGTGGTAGGTGTGTCCAACATGTTTCCCTCTCCATTTCTTTCTCCATATTGTTGATCCACCTATTCAAACCAAAAATTATCTTTTACATTATGATGGGTGTTGATATTACACTTTAGCAATCAAAGTGTGACTTTTAGTGCTAACACCCTCCATGGCGAAAGAAAAGAAAAACGACGGAGTAGAAGATTCTATAAATTTGTTGCTTGAGAAAGCTCTCACGCGACAGAGGGACGAAATGATGGAGAATTTTTCCCACATCCTTCAACGCTTACCAATAATATCAGGCACTTCTTCATCAAGCGACCACTTTGGATGAACCTCTCCCTTCAAGTTAAAATTCAATTTTGATATTCCCTTATTTTAAGGTCAGAGAGATGTGGATTCCCTAGAAAAATGGTTGAATCTACTAGAAGGTTATTTCTCTATTCACAATTTTCCCGACAGGGAAAATATCACCTTTGGACTCCTTAAGGCTCTCGCCCATGTCAAACATATGTGGGAAACTTAATGGGAGAAATGTTCCATAGAGGAATCTGGAATATATGGGATCGATCCCACTTGGTATTTTTTTGTGGAAGCAGTCAAGGAACAATATTACCCTATTGGTAACTATGATGACAAATACATGAGATGGACCCCAATGCTACAATAAAGGAGCCAAATGGTGCCATAGTTAACAAATAATTTCCATACCTTGCACACCAAGTTGGGTATCAAAGACTTTGAGAGGCATCTAGTTATGAAATACAACATGGCTCTACATAGGTATATCCAAACTGAAATGGATTTGCTAGACATCTCATCAGTAGGAGCTGCCTATCGATATGTTGTCGAAATCGAACAGAAATTTAAGCACCAGAACAAATGAGATTTCGAGTCTGCAAATCCTCAACAACCAAAGTATGATAAAGACAACCCTAACAAATATCCTCCTGAAAACCAGTCCAATCCACATGAAAAGAAGGTCCATGAGAAGATGAATAAGGACACTGGAAATTGGTGTGAATTCTGCAAAACCCCTGGTGCAACATTTATGAATGTCACTCAAAACAATCATTGGTGGCCGAGATCAAACAAAAGGATCTGAACCCTAATTCAGAATCTGATTAAGAAAATAATGGGAGAATAAAGATAATCTACGAAGACCCCACTATTGTTTTCGTGACTGCAACAATTCAAACAGAAGAACCAATAGATCCTGAAGAGGGGGAACACCTCTTTCATTCACAAATGTGGGTGAATGAAACCCTGTTGCATTTCATTGTTGATAGAGGAAGCCAGAAGAACCTCATCTTAGTAGAGGTCGTCAAACAATTGGCATTGTCGACAACATCACACCCGCAACCATACAACATTGTGTGTCTTCGTGGGGGAACATATAACCATGTCAGTCAACAATATCGATTGTCATATGGAATCCATCCCTTCAAGGATGAGGTATTATGTGGTGTTTCCCTGTTGGATGTCTGTGATGTTATTTTGGGACAGCCATATATGTGGAAGCCCCAAGTTATTAATGAGTCTCGACCCTGTAGTGTCATTGTTAATCTAGGGGGTCATCTCTACAAAATACCAGAGGTAGTTCCAACTATTTTCCCACCTAAACAGTGCCACAATGTAGTATCTCATACTACAAAATTCAGCTTCTTCACAATATGTTCAAAAGGTGAACAAAAAGACACTACAACCACTACAGCCTTAGTCCAAGAACCTTCTATACAAAAGAAGTAGGTATTCAATATTGAATCGAATAAAGAATATTCATTTTTCATACAATCATCTCATCAGGTTCTCAACAACCTCCCACAAACCAAGTAGCACAACTTCTCCAACAAGGTAAGAAGCTCACCAAGGTTCAAATTTCGCAAGCGCTTTCCCCTCTCCCCGGCCAAGAACTGAATGAAATGGAGACCATTACTTCCTAAGGAGGGATGATTGATACAGGTGAATATCAGTGGCCACCTACCTATTCCAACTGGCTCAAAACAATTTGTTGGCAACTTACTATTTTTAGCCGTTTTTCAATTCCTAAACATTCGAGGCCATTTTGAGGGCCTAAACAATGCGTTTTCAACATAGGGCACCTCAATGAAAGCCAAAGGCTCTAATTGACCCCCCAAAATGAATTTCCTCGTTGATACCTTTCCACCGAGCTATTATGCACCCCAAACAAAGATCATATGCCAAAGTTATGCTCCTAGGAAGATGATACACCAAACTACCCAAAACAGGGTCCACCAAATTGTTGGATTTTCATATTCCGAGGTTAGGGTTTTGTATTTTATTTATGTTAAAAAACTCCTTTAGAGCCTCATTGTAACAATCATCTTCTTGTGAATGAACATATCCATCACATCTCTTCTCAGAGAAAAGTTACCACCATTCTAGCGAGTCTTTCAGTTTGTATTTCTATAGTTTTGTACATTTTTCTCATTAATAGAAATTGTGTATTACTGTATATTTGTTTCTCTTGTTATATATCCGATATATATTTATTATATTGTAGGATCTCTTGCAATATCTCTATATATTTCTGTGTTATATATCTATTCTCATTTCGTGTTGAAGATAATCTGGATAAGTGGTATCAGAGCAGGTTGCTCTTGATCATTTCTTAGTGCATGTCACCGATGAGGTCTGATTATAAAAGGTTGGATATTGAACTTGTCTCTCTTGATGATAATCTCTCTCACATGTCCAAGAAACCCTCCATGGAATAAGAAAAGAAAAATGATGGAGAAGAAGATTCTATCAATCTGTTGCTTGAGCAAGCTCTGACGTGATAGAGGGATGAAATGATGGAGAATTTTCCCCACATCCTTCAATGCCTTCCAATAACAGCATGCCCGTATTCATCAAGCAACCACTTTGGAAGAACATATCCTTTCAAGGTACAAGTCAATTTTGATATTCTCGTATTTGAAGGTTAAATATATGCAGATGCCCTAAACAAATGGTTAAATCTGCTAGAAGGCTATTTCTCTATTCACAATTTTTCTGACAGGGAAAATATCACCTTCACACTCCTTAAGTCTCTCCCCCATGTAAAAGATTGGTGGAAAACATAATGGGAGAAAAGTTTCATAGAGGAGTTTGGAATATATGGGGTCGAGCACACTTGGGATTTGTTTGTGGATGCAGTCAAGGAACAATATTACCATGTTGGTAACTATGATGACCAATACATGATATGGACCACATTTCATAAAGAGAGGGGCCAAACAGTGCCAAATTTCACAAGTAATTTCCATACCTTGCGCACCAAGATGGGTATCAAATACCTCAAGCAACATCTGGTTCTGAAATACCACGGGGATATACATACGTACATCCAAACCAAAATGGATTTCCTAGGCATCTCATCATTGGGATTTTCCTATTGATCTGCTGTCAAAATCAAGTAGAAATTAAGGCACCAAAACAAATGGGAGTTTGGGTCTATAAATCTGCAACAACCAAAGTATGATAAAGAAAACCCAAACAAACATCCTCCTGAAAGCCAGTTCAAGCCACATGAAAATATGGGTCACGAGAATATGAAGAAGGACACTGGAAAGTGGTGTGATTCCCACAAAACCCCTGGCACAACACTGATGAATATCGCTCAAAAAAATCATTAGTGGTGGAGATCAAAGAAAAGGAGTCGACTCCCGATTTAGAATCTGATTCAAAAAATAATGGGAGAAGACAGATCAATGATGTATACCCCACTTCTACTGTCGTGATAGAAACAATTCAACCAGAAGAACTAGCATATACTGAAGAGGGTGGTCGCCTCTTTCATTCATAGATGTGGGTGAAGGGAACCCCATTGCATTTCATTGTCGATAGCGGAAGCCATAAGATCCTCATCTCAACAGAGGTTGTAAAACAATTTGGATTGTCGATAACACCACACCTACAACCATACAATATTGGGTGATTTTTCCAAGGATGAGATATATATGTCATCCAACAGTGTCGATTTCCATATGACATCCAACCTTTAAAGGATGAGGCATTATGTGATGTTGCCTCACTAGATGTCTATGATGTTCTTTTGGGACAACCATATATGTGGAAACACCATGTTATTTATGATTCTCGACCCCATAGTTTCATTGTTACTTTAGGGGGTCATATTTTCAGGATACCATAGGTATTTCCAACTATTGTCCCACCTAAACAGTGTCATAAGGTAGTAACTCATACTACAAAATTCAGCTTCTTCACAATTTGTTCAAAAGGTGAAAAATAGGAAATTGCAACCATTGAAGCCTCAGTCCAAGCACCTTCAATCTAGCAGAAGAAGGTCCACAATATTTAAGAAAATCACAAATATTCCTTCTGCACATAGTCATCTCATCAGGTTCTCAACAACCCCCCACAAACCAAGCAACACAACTTCTCCAACAAGGAAAGCAACTCATCAAGGTTTAGATTCAGCAAGTGCTTTTCCCTCTCCCCCAGGAACTCAATGAAATGGAAGCCATTTCTTCCTAAGGAGGGAGAATTGATCTGGGTGGATATCGGAGGAAACCCACCTATTCCAAATGGCTCAAAAGAGTTTGTTGGCAACTTACTATTTTTAGTAATTTTTTTATTCGTAAACTTGTGGGGCCATTTTGAGGGCCTAAACAATGATTTTTCGCGATCAAGAACCTACATGATAGTGTAAGGATTTTATTGAGCCCCAAAATGAAGCTCCTCATATATACCTTTCCAATGAGCTATCGTGCACCCAAAACCGAGATCATATGCCAAAGTTACGCCCTTGAGAAGTTGATTCACCAAACAACCTGAAATGGGGTCCACAAAATTGTTGGCTTTTCATCGTCCATGGTTAGGGTTTTGGATTTTATTTATCTTAAAAAATTCCTTTGGAGCCTCATTGTAAAAAACATCTTCTTTTGAATGAGTGTATCCATCACATGTCTTCTTAGAGATAAGCTATGACCATTCTAGCGAGTCTTTCACTCTGTATTTCTACAGTTTTGTACATTTTGCTCATTAATAGAAATTGTGTATTACTGTATATCTGTTCCTATTGTTATATACCCGATATATATATGTTATATTATTGGATCTATTTCAATATATATGTATATTTTTGTTTTATATCCCCACTCTCATTTCATGCCAAAAATAGTCTGGATCAGGGTAGCAGGAGAGCTAAGAGAGATGAAGATCCCATTAAATCCAGAAGCAAGACCTATCAGACAGAAGTTGAATCCAATATACAAAGAGAAGTTGAAGACATAAATTGACAAGATGTTATAATATGTTGTTATAAAACATATAGAAGATTCATAATGGATCAGTCCTATGGTGGTGCAAGAAAAGAAGAAAGGAGGGATCAGGATTTGTGTAGATTTGAGAAAATTGAATGATTCTTTCCCACATGATCCTTTCTCTACCCCATTTACATATGACATTTTGGAGAATGTAGGGGGTCAAGAAGCTTATTCATTTACAGATGGATTTTCATGTTATCATCATATTAGGATCACAAAAAAATATAGACATAAGACAACATTTGCTACAGATTGGGGATCATTCCAGTATACAGTTATCCCATTCGGATTGAAGAATTCACCAACCATTTTTTCAAGGGTAGTAGTAGAAACTTTTAAGGACTTTATTCATAAGTTTTTTGAGGTTTACTTAGATGATTGGACAGTTTTCATTTTGTTGAAGGATGATGTTGAAGTATTAAAACTAATGTTGGATAGATGCAGATAGTGTCAAATATCATTTAACATCAAGAAATATATTTTCAGCACAAATTTTGGGATTTTGTTAGGACACATGGTGTGTAAATAGGGTATGTTGGTCGATCCTACTAAAATTGTTGTCATAGTTAACTTGCCACCACCAAAGTTAGTGTGCTAGTTGAAAAGTACATTGGCCCATACCAGATATTATAGGAATTTTATAAGAATATATGCACAAATTATTGTGCCAATGGGGAAGTTGTTGAAGAAGAATACTAAGTACCAATGGAATGATGAATTCCATAAGAGTTTGAAAATTTTAAAGGAAAATATGGTTACTGTGCCAATTCTCGTTTTCTCAGATTGGTTAAATAAATTTCATGTGCATGTGGATGCCTCTACAATTTCATTATGAGCATTATTAACCTAGTGAGGAGAAGGTGATATAGATCACCCTATTTCTTTTGCAAGAATGAAGCTATTAGATTTAGAGTAGAACTACAATACTATAGAAATAGAAGCTCTAGCTATGGTATATGCTTTGTAGAAATACAGACATTACCTGTTGGGACAACACTTTATGATGTTTAAAAATCATTCAGCTCTAAGATACTCAATTAATAAACTAGTGTTGGGGGGGAAGGATATGCAGATGGATATTATTATTTTAAGAATTTTACTTTGAAGTTGTGGTAAACCCTGGAAGATTGAATGCAGGACTGGATCACTTGTCTGAGATAACAAATGGAGAAGAGCCTAGTAACTTGGAAGACAGATTCTCGATGCACAATTATTTTGAGTACAGATTGTAGATGATTATTTTGCTGACATTATTGAGTTTTTGAGTACATGATTTGCACCAAGAGAATTTACTACTATGTAGAAGAAAATTTTGGTGGTAAGAGTTGTAGATTATCAGATGATTACAGGTCACTTATACAAACTTGGAGCAGATAACATCTTGAGGAAATGTGTGATGGATCATCGAAGACCCATCATATTAATAGAAGTGCATGAAGGGATTGTAGGAAGACACTACTCGGGAAAATATAACACGTAGAAGGTAATGTGCACAGGATTATGGCGGCCAACAGTTCATAAGGATTCAAAGGAATACTATCAGAAGTGTGATGCTTTTCAAAGAGTTGGGAAGCCATCTAAAAGAGATCAGATTCCACTAAGACCACATGCTACTTTACAAGTGTTCGATAAATGGGAAATAGATTTTAATCCACCAACAAGAGGATCATGATATAGATATATTATCACAGAGATGAAATACTTGACCAAATAGGATGAGGCATCACTAGTGAAGGATTGTAGCGGAGAGACTGCAACACTCTTTTTATTTGAGAATATAGTGACAAGGTTTGGATGCCCAATAATATTGATGAGTGATAAGGGGACTCACTTCATCAACAGTACAATTGAGGAAATGCTTGAATATTTTAAGATATACAACCAAAAGAGTACTCCTTACCACCCTTAAGAAAATGGAATAGTGGAATAATTCAACAAGATTTTGGAGAATTCCTTAAAAAATATCTGTAATGTGAACATAGATGATTGGGATTTGAAAGTACCAGTAGTACTTTTGTCTTATAGGACTACCTGCAAGAATCTAACAGGGTAGACACCCTTTAGGATGGTATATGAATAGGAAGAAGTAGTTCCTTTAGGTTATTTTATACCAAGTCTATGCATAGAAACAATCACAGATATGATAGAAAGAGGCACAACACAAGAAATACTAACCCAATTGATGGAATTGGAAGAGGATAGAATCATAGAAAAATTTCATCAGGAGGTATAGAAAGAAAAAGATAAGGCATGGCATGATAGACATATCAAGAAAAATACTTTTAAGGAAGGAGATCCAGCTCTCCTCTATGACAGTAAATATTTTCATCACCCATGGAAACTCACAATGCATTGGATAGGGCCATATCAGATAAAGACAATTAGAGATGGAGGTGTTGTATAGCTGCAAGACTTAGCAGAAAAGGAATTCCAAGGAATGGTGAATGGAAGTTGACTGAAACTGTATAGAGATAGTCGACCCACCAACTCTTATTCATTGCAACGCATAAAGTAAACTTGTAAATATTGTAAATAGTAGGAGTTAAAAGAAGAAAAATAAGATAAAAACAAAAAAATGAAGAAAAAATTATCCAAAAAGAAGTAATTAGGAGGAATAAGTGATAGACATATAATTAAGGATGACAGTGCATAGAAAAAAGGAGTACATGGTGATGATAAATAAAGATAATTTGTGAGGAAAGTACCCATGTGCTAGAAAGGTAACACATTAGCATATTACAACACACCAGAAAAGTGAAACAATAGGGAAACAAAAAAACTAGTCATTGGAAAAACTAGGCACGCAAGATATGAAGCGTGCATAGTAAGTTTGGAACATTTATGAAAGTTAATGAGATTTTCTTGAGAATCCTGGGATCATTAATGAAAACACTTTAAAATCTGAATTATGGTTTTAAAATCCTCATTATGAACTTGAGCTAACATAGAGATAAGTTGCGAGCAGTGAAGAACATCCAGGCGATTAACAGGAGAACAATAGGATCTCAGAATAAAAAAAAATATAGATTACAAAATGATGATGCCACCAAAAGTTGAAGCACCAAGCTAGATGATGAGAAGAATCTGCGAGAACAATAGATCGTCGCCAGAGTAAACAATAACGGTTGAAAACCATGAACAAATGGAAGGAGTGGTGGATGGCGATGCCATTCCTTCCCCAGATCTGCCAATCCCTACATTATTCGAAGAAAAAACATAACAAATGCAAGTAGATACACCAAGAACAACAGTTGAACCAACCCATATGCATGAAACAAATTTTGATTAAGGTTGGTTTTGATTGATGTCAACCCTTAAAGAAAGCCCCGTAGCACAAAGGTTTGGGTAATGGACCCAATATTGTTTGATGTAAAAATGACTCATTATTTTCTTGTCATGGTTGATAAGAAGTAAATATGGATGAAATCCAAAGTGGTCCCCTTATGGTGAAAACCCTCACAGGAAGACAGTTTGTGTAGTGAGAGAACCCATGTTAATTGTGGAATAATGAGATGAAGGACATTGAATTTGTCAGTGAAACTATCCTATATGCATAGTGTTTGTCATGCCATTTCCGGTGGTATGTGGAACGTCACATAACTTCTCTCGGTTAGAGAGTTATGACCATATGAAGCTGGAGAACCCCTCGTAAGTCTTATAGAAGCCCCCAAGGGTCAAAGTGCTTTTCAAAAGAAATTATTTTAAAAGAAGAAGCCCTAAAATAAGGAAAGTGTAAAGCTACATGAAGATATAAATAATAGGCAAATCTCACTCATTAAACACACACTTGTACATATTGTATATCTATTTTCTTATGTAAATATTATTATAAATACTTGTGGATACATCTGAAGTGGCGAACGTTTGAGGCAACATGAAAGTTTGATGACGAAATTCTCGGATTTACAAAAAACTATATTTTATCAGGCGTACATTGTTTGTGTATAGCATGAGTACATGTACATGGGATGTCTATGAATATGGTGTGTACATACACGGGCTGGTTGTGTATAGGGTGCGTACATGTACGCGGACTGTCTGTGAATAGGGTGCATACATATGTGGGCTGGTTGTGTACAGGGTGAGTACTTGTTGGTAAATCCATGGAAACTTGAGAAGATGAATATGCATGGGTTCTATATTCTGAGATCAAGCTCCTAGGAAGGTCTAAATTGCTCAGATACATCATATCCATCCATTGTGTAACAACCTGTTTCCCCCAAATTTATAATTAATCCTAATATAGGAATTACCATGCTAAAGCATGATGAAAATGTGAATGTATGATGTGAATGGACCTTATGAAGAAGGTAGATGAATGTAATAACATTATGAATTTATATTATAGGAATGCTGAGAGGGGATGTGCAGAAAAAGAGACCACGATGGCAGTGGAAGGCACCTGGAAGGGTGGCGTTAACTTCCACCGAGAATTAATACCGTATTTGGACTCCACTGTCCTGGAGAACCAAAAGTGGCTCACTGGCCCCGAATTAAATGTCTCACAGGTTGGTAGGTAGATGGCTTAATGAGGGATGGGGAGCTGAACCGCCTATCCATAGAGCCATCATGACTGACCAGTGTGAGGAAAATCATGCCACACGCAACCTCGCAAGAGGATAAGGCCTGGGGTAGAAGCGATTGGGGGGGCAGCCGCGAGGGGAGAACTCTGGAAATATGCAGAGTGAGTGATAGCAGAGAGAAAGAATTGCAACCTTCACTCCTGGTCATTGGAAAACAGAGACACAATCTCACAACATCGTGGTCTCAGCTCGGGGGTGGCTAGTGGTAAATCTGCTGGGAGTCGCTAAGCCTACGGTTGGGTGGAAACAGGCACCCCTCTCAGCAGTTGAATAACCCCTGGTGTTATTTCTGATAAGTTTTTTTCCTTTAGCATCTTGAAATATATATATGTTTATTTTGATGATTATGCCCATAAGCTGTGAAAATGTGAATGCTTTCATTGTAAGAATGTTTGTAGGATGTTTTGATCAATACTAGTAGATGCATGTTTATAATGGAAAGACTACATCTAGCTTATGTTTTCATAAATCACTATTTATATGCTTACCAACCTAACTTAGACCGCGTGTCTGATTTGTGGGAGAAAGGTACCCTTATATACCTCAGGTAGTACCCTGAGTGAATCTCCCCATAGAGATACCTTCCTTGAAAATCCCATCAAGAACCCAGAAAGTAAATGTGAAGGCGTAAAACCTTAGTAACCCTACATGAGGAGAAACAATCCACTTGAAAACTTGAGATTGCAACATAAGGATGGAATATCAAATCGACGGATGAGATTCCATCGGATGATTGGTGGTCACTCACGACCATCAAATTGGAAGGAGAAGATGGAGTGTTAAGTGCCTTAACCTTGATAGGTGGTGATCGATGAACGAGATTTCGTCGGGGAATCTGCGGTCGCCCACAACTATTAGGTTAGTAGGAGAAAGTAGGGCATTAAATGCCTTCCCACTTTGTTTTCTTGTGTCTTTGTGGGTAGCGAAGAGTTTAGACCGTAGATCCCCAAGGTCCATGAGAGTATCCAGACCGTGGATCTTTCCACGTTCAGGAAGTCGTGGGAGAGCCCACAAGTTAGGAATCTATCTGAGCCATCGGATCTTGGCTGAAAAACCCGACAGCCATTGGATCTGTCAGGAGTTACCCGAGGGTTAAGACCCCAGTGTATAGGGGCGAAAAACCCCAGGATAGGTCTGAGTCATCCGATTAACGGAGGCCACGTGTCGTAAGATCTCCCATTTCGGGAAATCGAGAATCACGAAATCGAGATTCCTGTTGACAAGAGATCGGGAATTTCCATTGTGGAAACTCCGAGATAGATCTGAGTCATCTGATTGATAGAGGCCATGCGTCATGAGATATCCCATTTTGGGAAATCGAGAATCGTGAGATTGGGATTCCTGGTGACAAGGGATCGAGACTTTCCATGGTGCAAACCCCGGAGCAGTTGTAGACCGTCTGATTTAAGGAGGTGACGTGTTGAGAGATTACCCATTTTGGGAAATCAGGGATCGGGGATTCGGGAGTTCTGTTGACAGAAACTCAGGCTCTTGCCTTGAGAAATCCTGACCCATAATGACGAGACGATAGCATGTGGCTAAGTCCTGATGAATGGATGAGATTCCTTTGGGGAATTCAGGGTCTATAACGACCGTCTGATGTGAGGAAGAGATGTCGGCTTTAAGCTGGGGCAAGAATGCGCAATTAGATAAGTGACGAGCAGATCTGGATGGCCAGAGTCCACCTGCCCAGATCTATGGCTGAGGATGCATTCTGGAGCCCCCTTGCCATTCTTCCTTTAATGGGGCAGGGGGGGGCCGGAATTGGACGCGCAACTCTCGAACCATTGAGATTAATTCATCATGATCAATGACACTCAGGTGGATTCCAGACCCCCCTTGCTATTCTGCCTTTAATGGGGGGGGGTCCGGAATAGTGTGGCATGTGAAATGGGGCCCCCTCCTATCATGTCGACTACTGTGTCGTGTTTCCCTCTCTTCCACCTATATTCCACTCAACCGCGCAATGGGGCCATTTTTCATTAGTTGTTCTCTAGCCCTGTTGAGATTTGTTCCTATTGGCCATTTGCTAACCTTGTAGGGATTCGTCCCCATTAATCAATCGCTAGCCCTGTCGAGGTTCAGTGGTTGCCAAGTCAAAAGACTCGACATCACTATAGCACCAAGGCGCAAAGTATGAAAGAGGTACTGCATTTATTTGAACTGTGATCATGACCCGCGATCACATGGGAACAGAGAGAGACAGAAAGAGCCAGCTTACGCTGGGCTTCCATGGATATTTAGGGGTTCTGATTCTGCAGAAGACCAGAAAAATCTGATTTA
This sequence comes from Picea glauca, assembly GCA_000966675.3. Classification (NCBI taxonomy): domain Eukaryota; kingdom Viridiplantae; phylum Streptophyta; class Pinopsida; order Pinales; family Pinaceae; genus Picea; species Picea glauca. Next base: position 119,291 of record JZKD02S2441217.1, read on the forward strand.
GGTAGTGGGTATGTGACAAAGTGGTATCAGAGCATGTTTACAACACTTGGCCTGCTTGGGCTCAGGTACGAGCCGCATTATAAGATATTGTTATCTGCGTTTTCTCTTTAAGGAGAAGGATTACAGAATTAGACTATAATCTGGAAATTTCTATAACCCTCTGTTAAGAAGGTAAATACTCTCATAGGAGTAGGGATGCACTGATCATTATTACTGATAAGATCTAAGTGCCAATAATAGAGGTGGAATAAATTGTGCTATGAAGCTGCATGAGCCGGACAAGGGACATGAACTGAGTTGTTATACTTTAATGTAATGATGGCTACCTACTAAAGTAGGTAGAGTCTCTTGCAATTAAGATGGCTGGTTAGGTAAGGATTAATACCCAAAGGAAGAAACCCTTCATGATTTGGGAAATTTGGTAAGGACTGGTAGGATCCTTAGAAATTTATGACCACTGTATTATTAAGAGACTAAACCTTGAGCATATAATTCCTCATGATTAAGAGGACTAGTGAAAATATGTAGGGTCAGTTTTACCTAACCTATAATGGTTAGAATCGACAATGAGGATAACCTGTTTGAGGATTCCTTTGAGACTGTTGCTAATTCCCAAGAGTGACCCTTGTTGGTCATTTCCATAAAGAGAGGGTAACACCTGTATGAGTTGGGACTATGAGATTAGTCCTGTAAGTAACTTAAAAATCTCAGAAGATGTAGCAGGGGAAATCCTTCAGGAAAGAATTTTGAATATTGGATGGGATCTAGAGTCAAGATCCATTCAGAAAGAACCAAAACATTTTAGGTTGTTCGATCTCGGGAAATAGCACACTAGTTAGTTGCAAGGAGATACCGGAATTTTGCAAGACCAAAAGGCTTGGGAGAAGCAATGATAAATTCATGAAAAGATCATAGTCGTTGATCAAGGAGCAAATTGGATCATTGATTGTCCAGAGAAAATTTCACAATTCTGGAGATCGAAGGATTCGAGGTTCTCCATAATAGAAGTCCCGAAGTCGTGAAATGAGAAATTGTGACATAATCACAACCGTCGATTAGAGAGTTGTTGGTGACCGTTAGACCTAATTAATCAGCGGGGAAGAAAAGGCTAATAACCTCTCATCACTTATAAGCTTAGGAGGAATAATATCCGTTAGATCGGAATCAATGAGAGCCGTTGATCTAGAGCTTCAAGGTTTCATCTATGGGGAAAATGGAAGCATAGACTTCCCAAAGTCGCGTCAGGTAAATCACTGAGTTAATCAGGACCGATGATTGCCAGAGATATCTAGACCATGGGATCCAGACTTGTCGGCCCGCATAGAATAGAAGTTTGGGAAACGGTGGAGCGTTGTCCACGGATTCGTCGAAATATGGGATCCTGACGCGTGTCTGAGAATTGACTTCATATTCCGAGCGAAGGGTCATGTAGATGAAAGAGCCAAGAAAACCTTAGCCTTGGTCTTTCGGGTTTTCGAATTTCGGGAGTCAGGGAAAACAAAATTCCTTGCAACGGGAATTCTGAAATTGCGAAACGCGAAGCACCCTTTAAATTTGGATCGTGGTCACCGCTGGTGGTTGAGTGAGGAGAGGGTGTAAGCCAGTATGATGAATAGTGCATGAGTTTAATGCACCGAGGATCTTCCTATTAAGAAGCCTGATACTCATACCAGTGAGGTACGAATGATATATAGAGCGTGAGTAATGCACATGTATGATGTAAGAGTATAAATATACTAAAGGCCCAACATGATGGACCCGATGAGTGAAACGTGAGGAAAGAATTACACTTGCCAAAATTAAATGAATACCATGGATGCATGGTTGACTCCGTTCTAAAGAGTCGTGAAGCATCTGTCTTGAAGGATATCTTAAAGGGAATGTACTCCATACCCTCAGGAAAATCCAGTACAATTAAAGGAAAGAGTAAATGAGCAAGGATGCCCTGTTGTCATGATAAGAGGCAAATGTTTATGCCTTTCCAGATCACATGAGAAGGATGGTAACCAATCTTGAGATGAATGATTTTAAAAATAGAAATGTATGTAGGCTATGAAGTATACCTACGATAGCTACATGCAGGTCTAGGATTGTGGAAGTGGTTAAGAACATCATACATGTAAATTAACAAAGATGCATGTTTATTTTCCTTAAGGGGAATATTTGGTAGACCACAAAAAGGCAAACTCAAGGTCGAGGCCATCACAGTGGTTATGGATTTGCAATGAGGAAGTTGCATGCTGAAGGAGTTCCTGGTGGAGGAACTGTATAAGGTCTCTGTCAGAGGAATAGAGTCACAACCCTAATAATTGTTGAATGGTTGGACAATGGGCTAGAAGGCCTACCCATATATAAGAATCATGGATTACATTTTTGGAAGAATCATGTGAGTAATAGAAGACTAATAAATGAATATTGACCATTCTGATAACCTAATGGAAGTGTGTAGGATGCACATGTTCTTGATTCATTGTGACTATATAGTTTCTATTAAAGCATGTTGAAGTATCCTAAGAGTTAGGATGGGCCTAAACCAGGGCTTCTCAGAAAAAGAGCAGTTGTGGAAACCAGTTTGGCTGATAAGAGTCCAGTAAACCCCTGAGTATAATTAACTAAATAATTGGGTACGTTTAATTGATATGGCTTGGTTGAATATGTGATTAAGGAAAGGCAACGAGACCTTAGAGGTATCTTGACTTGACTGAAAATCCCCAGGCGATGTAGAAAGAATTGGAAGAAGGGGAGAGCCCTCAATTCCTTCCTTGACTGTGC
>JZKD02S2441217.1:135398-157265 GCA_000966675.3 Picea glauca
AATCATCTTGTACTTGAACATTTAAGTGGGGTAAAAGGAGGTTTCCCCCTCGAAGAGGCTTATTATATGAAATTATCTCTTTTTCAAGGCATTGAGTACTTTTTCTAAGGTTTTTATATGCTATATTGGTATTTGGTTCTTAACAAAATATGCATGACCAAGGAACAAAATGAAGAAACAACTTAGTGGCAAACAACGCTGAGCGAAGGGACAACAGTACAGAGCACATCAACATCCAATGAAACTTTAAATATTACTAAGGACATGATGCAATTAGATTAATATGTGGCGTAGATACAACTTAAGGATGTTTAACAATTGTAACCAAAAAAGGACCTATACAAACTACATATAAGTGTGGCGCACGAAGTACAGTCCAGAGCAAGGACAGATGCAACAAATCTAGAGGAAACCTGGGATGCTAAGGAAGTATTAGAGACAATCCTTACAAAGGTAATACTGGAAAAAGAAAAAGAAAAGAAACACGTAGAGATAAAGGATAAAAGACTCGAAGAATTCTTCCAGACAATTCTAGAGAGTGCATTAGTAGGGGAAATCAACACATACAAGAAGCTACAAAAGATCGCCCAGGTGATGGAAGAATACAAGAAAGAGATAAGGGAATTGGTGGAAAATATAACACCAACCACACCACCATAGTTCAAATCCGAATTGGAGGATAAATCCATAGAACAAAATAGTTCTGGATAAGCTTAGTAGAAGATGAGAAGATCTAGCAGTTGGACTAGAGATAAGAGAAACTGAATGTTGCAGTTCATGACTTAAATCAAAGGAAGAAGACCATGGCCATCTCCCTGATAATGAAGGTTGTGTAGGAGTTGAAAAACATGTAGGAAGAGGTAGAGATTACAGAGGAAGAAAAACAAGCACGACAAGCTTAGCTGGAGTCACTATAAGAAAAAGCAGAGAAAATGATAACAACATTGGAAACAAAAAATGTCAAAATGGAACAGGTGCACATAGAGAGCACACAGATGCTAAAGGAGAATATTACAATGCAGGTCATGGATATCCTTACTGAAAATAATGTGTAGGAAAAGGACAAAGTGATGGAATTGGTAGAGAAGTTTCATGGGTTGGAGGTAGTGTTGTAGAAGGTGAACTAAGTGGCTTGGGGCAAGACAAATGTTAGTGTTGGGGGCCTGTTGGCATAGGCCTATGTTGAGAGAAGAGTCAATTTTGGAGAAAAGGTCAATAAAATATCAGGAAATGAAGTATATTGGACCAAGAATGAGAGCATGCCATATTTTGAGGAAAAGCAGCGTGCGTGGCAGGATTTGTGGAAATCCAACACAGACGTGGAAAAACCTAGCCATGTTAGGGTTAGGGTTTGGGAATTTAATGTAAGGGTTTTAAACCCAATTTTGTAGTATAAATAAAGGATATAGAAAGTATGTTGAGGCATATATATGTATATCTATATAGATCTGAGGCAAGCACATTATCATATCGAGTGAGAGCACTATTTGAGTCTGTATTTTGGTGAGAGCTACGGAGCTCAGATGGAGTTGATGTAACCGAGGCTCAGGTCGTAAGTTGTGGAGCTTAGTGTGACTCTGCTCTACCTCACTACTCTCTAGTATCTTATGATGTAATTTGAACAACTCCTTTTGATGATGAAGAAGAAATAAAATAATATCTTTGTGGACATAGCCCCAGGGGGGGTGAATCACCTTAAGACTTTGTGTTGCAATGATTATGAATATTTTACTATTTATGCAATTATGATTGAATTGTTAGATAGATGAATGCACGATTTTAATTGTATCATGCACTAGAATAGATATGAAGAATAAATGTTATGAATGAATGAATGAATGGATCTGATGAATACCATAATAAAATACATGGTTGAGTAGAAATAGAAGTAAGAAGAATAACCCAAATCCCTCCATGACTGCAAACACTTACGTCTTGCAGTCACCCATAAACCATCTCGGGTGAGACTACAATGTGCACTCTGTGTGTAGTGTAGGCTTCTGGTTTACCAGAAGGGATGATGGTGATAAGGGTTTTGTTGGAGAACTAAGGTAGAATGCGATTCATCCCATATGTCCCAAAATTGCTACAGACACTTAGAAAATATCTTTTAAAACCATATTTGGGCTATATGAATGGATGGTGATGCCTTTGAGCCTCACCAATGCCCCTTCGAAATTCCAGAGGCTCATCAATGATATATTTCTTCCTCTGTTGGGCCGCATTGTGGTAATCTATTTGAAATTCCTCCGGTATTTAGTAAGACTTGGGAGGAACACTTACAACATGTGTGGAACGTACTCCAATTATTGCATACCAATCACCTTTAGTTCAAGGAAAACAAGTCCTCCTTTGGCCAAAATTATGTCTCTTATTTGGGGTTTGTCATCGATATATAAGGTTTCTGTAATATCCCAAAAAATAATTAATTATTAAAGTCTGTGTGCACTTAGGAATAAATTTTCATTCTTGGCAAATTCATATTTGGAAAAAAAATTCCATTTATGGAAAATCCAAATTTGGAATTTGATTATGTGTAATTAATTATTTTGACTATTGGGAAAATATTTGATTTGCCCAACTAACTCTTTGACTATGACACATGTAAAAGACAAATATTTTTATATATTAATTGTTGGAGGTCAAATGGAACAGTCAGGTTGAAAATAGTTGACCATGACTCCATGAGTGGGGAACAAACTTGAGTTACCTCAAGGCTGAATTTTACAAGTGGAAAATGAGGAATTTGGCTATTAGCAGCCCCTGAAAATCAGGGATTTGTAAAGCTGTGAAAATTCCCAAGGAGGGAAAAAGTCCTAGGCACAAGATGCTCATGATATACAACAGATGGAAGAGGAAATAAGTTGCTTAGTATGTTGGAGAAATGATATTACTTGTTGTTATGAACACCTATTGGGTGTGAGGCAAGGGAATTTTTTGATCTGAAAGGAGGACTGTAGCAAAGGAGGATCATTTCAATTCTCCCTTATGGGCTCATGGTCAAGCTAGGGGGTGAACGGAGCAAGTAATTTGGTTGTTCTATTCTACGGTTGGGTGGAACTTGGATGTTCCATTTGTGTCCCAACATATTATTCAGTTGTGTACATCCACTTGCTCTCTTTTTAAATGTTTTTTTGATTATTCTCTGACATAATGAAATTGTTATAGGATAATTATTATACATGTTGATTATACTCACTGAGTAAATATAGGAAAGCTATTGTGAGTTCTAATTGCTAATAAAGGTGAGTTATACATGTATAGATAGTAATATATGTATATGTTTAACCATGCATAAAGAATTGTTAGAATTGTTGTTGTGTTCTGGAAATTTACAAGTGAATACGTGATTCTATAGAAGATAACTGTGTATTTGCATGTATCCATATAGATATATTTATACATGCAAAATGCCATTTCAATATTTGTACAGGTACCATAAAAAGTAGATAAAGAGAATAACAATCATCCCTTATGTTGGCACAGGGGCAGACCCGGGGTTCAATGCTACAACAACACACCAAAAAAACACTAACTACTGGCCCTTTTGGCAACACCTGCGAAGAAGATGAAGTCTCACCCGAGGTAGAGGCAGGGGTGGTTGCAGGACTCAGGTGTCTACAACCTTAGTTGGGACACAGATTTGTGATTAAGCACTTGATAGAGCACTTAGCACCATTAGTTCATCATTACTTAACCAATATCTACTGCACAGATAGAACAGAGCATCACATCATTCACTCAGATATGATGTATTTAAGAACTTTATCATAAAAAGGTAGGTTGTATCTAACAGATCAAGCACTAAGCATCTTCATATAGGTTAGATCTAACATTTTTACTCATCATTAGCACAAAGAATAAGTAGATTTACATATCTCTATCAAAGCACTTAGAAAAATAAGTTATAAACACATCAAAACAAGAACAAAGTGGAATAACATAATATTTACATGGTTCACCCCCACCCTGGGGCTACGTCCACCAACTCTTCTTATTTATTGTCTTCAATCAATCACTTACAAGATAAAATCCTCAAAACCCTACTTCGCCTAGGATAGGAGATCTGTGCACCTCGCTAGATCCTCATTCCTTATGTTATAGAACAAAGCACTTCACGGCCTATTGCTATACCATGCACCTAGCTCTGCAAGTCTCTCATAGTATGCACAGAGCTTATATAAAACATACTTGTACTTAGCATTTATCTTATCAGCCTTACATCACATAGATGTATCTTCTATATTGCCTAGAAATCTATATATACATACAAAATAGGCCTAAACATGGGTAAACCCATGGGCCGACATCCCATGCCCGTTACATAATCCCAAAAACCCAAAAAGGACCCAAAAATGGGTTAAGATCCATGATATCCTCTTTTTCCTGCGCTCCTCATTTGATAGGCTATCGAAGTCCCAAACTAGGTCAAACTTGACAAGATCCCTGAAAACTTGGTCAAGGGCCAACAGGCCCCCAACACTCACCTGTGACTCATCCCGAGTCACTCTAATGTAAGAAGTCCTTCTTCAAACGCTTCGATCTTGGATCGAACTCCTTCGACTTGTTGTTGTGCTACCAGCTCTTGGTCAACAAATGATTGAATGATTGCATCATTCAAAGGTCCTTCCAGGCATTGTTTTGTTGTGGTGCTAACCTTCTCTAGTTATGCTCCCTGGCTCTCGACCTATAGTAACAATTGGTAAGCCTTGTGTTATTCTACAAGTTAGAGTCTCTGAGTTACTTCCATAACTCTGCTTTGGATAGAGTGGATCTGCTACTAGGTGGTTCACTTCTCTTGAGATCTTTTCATTCTCTCCATAGCTGTTAGGGATTTCAGTTGTGCCTATAGTGTCTCTGCGTGTTGCTTCTCTTCCTAGAGCTGCGAATCCAGTGTCTGCAACTCTGGGTTCATGGTAAGCTTCTCATATGTCTCGACACTACGATCATAAAATTTCTTACATTATAAGGTAAGGGCCTTTAGCCTTTCAACTGTGCTCCTGGTAGTTGCTTCTCTTTGGTTCTTTACCTCCTATGGGGTCTCAGGCACAGTGTGTAGTTCTAGGTCTATGATGCATTGCTACAGTTGTTGGATCACTTCTTCAAGTTGCACTACTTGCTTCGTGACTTGATCCTCTGCCTTTACTTCTATGATAGTCACAGATTCCAGTGCTTTGTTTACCACTTCCTTCACTTGGAGTTGCTCGGCGAGAAAATATTCCTTGCCTTCCTGTAGCTATGCCTTTTCTTCATCGAACTTCGCTTGGAGAGCAAGATTTTCTTGTTCAACAGTAGTGTGTTGTTCTAAAATTACTCCTTGTACTTGTACCAAAGCCTAGGTGGCTTGCGTTGCTTCTTCCTGTGCTCGTCGAAGGCGAGCTTCGACTATATCGGCTAAGCGGTGGAGTTGAGCTAGTTCATCTCCTACTTCTGGTTCTCTTGGTGTAGTGGAGACTACGCAGCTGGACTATAGGGCCTATTGTACCCCTCAGAATTCAGTACCAATGTGGTCATACATCTCTTCTTGCTTCGATTCTTTCTTCTTTGATATTTCCAACGAAGCATCATCCAGGGATGATATGAGGAATTCAAAGTCATCGGGGGTGAGGAAGGTCTGCATCTTGGTCAAGGTTGCCTTCGATTTCTTCTGGGAGGAAGTTTTTGAAGGTGAACCTTTCCTCTTATTTAGGGGATTAGCCTCATCACCCTATTGTTGTTTTACCTCTTTGTCCTTCACTTCTTCAGTCTTCATGGATGTACTATCTAAATCCTAAACCTCTTCAGTCTTATTTGTCTTTCTAGGTACGGGTGTATCCTACGTAGTTTCTGGGCTGTTGATGCCAGACAACTTCGCAGGGTTTGCTGGAATGAGGAGGTCTGTCGACCTATCTTTGGTGGTATCCTCCAAGTCCTCCTCCGTCAACTTGTAGTAGGACTGCAGCTATTTCTTGTTCTTTTCGGTGCACACTGTGATATGAATGAAATGTCGATCAATGTTGAACTTCATCAAAGGCCTGAATCATGTAAAGTGTTTGGCATCATGCAAGGTTCAGACTGGATCGCTATATTTAGTTGATTGTAGTATGTGTTGAACACGAAATTTGAACTCCATTTCTTATTCATGTTACTTGAGTACCACAATGTACTGAACTTCGCGGCCAATGGTTCGAAAGGCTCGATGTCTGGGAAGGTCACATCTTCTGGCATCTCCTAGGCAATGAAAATGATCATGATCAATAGCCAGATGAAATGAAATTTGTACCCTTGATCCTGGGCTTCTCTACAGTCGATTTCTAATTGGTTCACTAGGTACTTCACCCAGTTCATTTGAAGACCTTCTACGCATTTCCCTACGAGGTTAACTACAAAACGGATGACTTGGGTGGGTCGGTTCTTGCATACTAACTTCCCTGGGATCAACTAAAAGGTGAGGTGCACTGAGCCATTATGAATATAAACTAACTTTTAGCCTCATGTGCCCTTCTCGACATCACCATAGGTTTCCTTGATCCTTTGGGCTAGAGCGCGGTCCATGGTTTTTCTAGGATATAAATTCTGTGGGTCGGGTCCTTGCATACTCAAACCCATGATCTGATTGATCAAGGTCATATCTACTATGATACGATGGTTTAGTCATAAATATCCTCCATGGTAACAAGACAATAGCAACTTGACACATGAATTCGCCTCTTGGTGTCTTCCAAAGTGGGGAATTTTAATGATGTTGAGCAAGGTGGACTGCGCGAGGTTATGGGTCCGTTCTTGGGGAATTACCTTTGATTTTTTCCCTTTTTTTCTAGTTAGATACTTATGTAGAGATAACATGTTGTAGAATTTGTGATCTCTGAGGTTGAAGTCACTAAAATTTAGTGTTGTGATCTTATCTTGGTCTGCTCGAACTGCGCGGATCCCCTTCGGTAGGTACACAGTGACCAAGGCATACTCGAAATCTCTAGGTACATTTTCATGGCTTACAACACCGCTCAAAGGTAGTGTATAGGTGGGTAAGATAATTGGTATCAATTTAGCATTTGCTAGATCATCCCTGTGCTTAGTTCACTTCTCATCGGATGGTCGGGATGGTCCTTCTCTACGAGTAGTCGATGGTGATGCTTGCATTGTTTTCATAGATGAAGCCTGTAAACCTACAGATAATGCTCTCTATGACATGAGTCTTTCAATCATCAGGTCGAGGAGTACTTCTGTCACTAATTCTTCGACTATGTTGAGCTCATCGGACATACGCGCTCGGGAGTAATGATATCGGGTTCACGATTAACTTAGATGTTGTAATGAAAAAGATGAAAAGAGTGCGATGATCAATGTGTGAAAGAAACTTAGTCTGTGGGCTCAAATTATCAATTGGAAAAACTATTCTTGTTGTTTGGCGTGGCGGGATAAGTAGGTAACTCGGCAACGGGTCACTTGCAATGGATATGAGGCCTTTAATAACTATGTTTGGTCCATTATGATGCAGTCCAACAGTCTGGTGGTGAACCATAAATGCCTTTCTACCCGTTCAGAGCGTCTCTCTAACATTTATAATGTCCCTAACAACTATATTGCTTCACCACGGCGAAGTGCCATGCGTCGTTGTTCTGATATCCCGGCGAAGCTCCAATTTTGCAAATTTTCCTCCTGCGAGGTTCCCTCTGGAACCTTCTGCAAATTTTCGATTCTAGCTCTCTTCTTACTTAGTTTTCTAGCCTTCTTTCCAGTGAACTTCGTCTCAGTATTCCTTTTCCCATTCAGATTCTTATTTTATGTTGACATAGTTACTTCACGTTGTTGAAATTATTTCTTAAGATTCAAGGGTAATACTTATTCTTTATCTGGGGTAGGTACTTCAGTCTTGTGTGGCTCCTCTAATGTTCTTGCAACATCGACACCTGGGTTTCTAGTGTCAAATAACTTTGATATGTTATCCTGTTCTTCAATCAAGTGTGTGATCCTTCTATTCATGAAATCTTTTAACTCTTGTTTCTTCTGTTCCAAAACTTCTTCTTCTTCCTTTCATCTGGCCTGATCTCTATTGATCCAAGGTTTTCCTAGTAACATGGTAAATGGGGCGTTTTCCTCAATAAATTTAATGATCTCAAAATCTTCTTCTGTCAAAGTTCCATTGGCCTTCATAGGTATCTAAGCGAGCTTCCCACATAGGTTTATCAGCTTTCCTCTGAATAACCCTATTCCTCCTAATGAAGGAATCATAGCAGGATTCCCTATATCTTCCCAAGTTCTCTCTGTCATGATATTCACCTATGTTTTCTTATCTAGAACACAGTCGATGTTGAAGTCCCCTATTGTTGCTTCAATGTATTATTTTTCTTTGAAGATCTATGATAGTCTGATATGTCGGTGGTCGTTCAAGGTTTCTTTCATCTGTAGCAATACTTTCTTTGATTCTTTCTGGGGTTCTACTATTTCTGGATCCACCTTAGGGTTTTCTTGATTCATGTTCATTCCTTCCAACTTAGCAATCATTCTAGGGCATTCCAACACTTCATGGTCCATAGCTTAGCAAGATTTCCTAGGTCATTCCTTAGCAAGATGTCTCAGTCTTCTTCAACTGTAACAGAGGGTTAATCCTCTCTTTCGTTTAAGTGATCCCCAGCCTTTCCTGTACTGCACGCTAGGATCATAGGAGTTAACCTGCAAAATATTCTTTCTAGGATCCTGCATCCATTTGTTAGTCCAAACATTCTTTCTATGCATAGCTATAACATATCTTTCACTATTCTTATCAGATCTACTTATATCAAACCTTCTTTCATGTATTAGATCCCTAGTTTTCAAGCTAGGATATAATCTATCAAACATACCTAAATCCATACTTTAGAAACAAAATTTTTCACTTATCTTATTTTTTCATAGCACAAAGCTTCCATATCTAGAAATTTTTCACTATTCTTACCTTTATCAGAGCACAGAGTTTACAGATCTTACCTTTTTTCTTCAGATATTCTCACTTTTACCTTTCTTAGAGAACAAATCTTTCAGATCTTACCTATTTTGACCTCTTTTCTTGGCACAGAGCTCTTCAAGTCAAGTAGAATGATGCGTACTAGGGAAACAGATCTACACATGGTGTTTTCCCAATCTTAGGTTGAATCTTTGCACAAAGCTTCTTCTTTCTTAGTTCTTTGTAAGGAACAATAATGCGCACTTCACTAGTAGATCTACGCACAAGACTTTTCTTTTCTTTACTTCAGTTCCCAGCAATCATAGTTTCAGGTCCCGGAAACAGAACCATTTGTTGGCACATGGGCAGACTCGAGGTTCAACACTACAACAACACACCAACAAAACCCTATTACCAGCCCTTTTAGAAACACTTGCGAAGAAGATAAAGTCTCACCCGAGGTAGAGGTAAGGGTGGTTGTAGGACTCAGGTGTCTACAACCTTATATGGGATACATATATGTGATTAAACACTTGATAGAGAACTTAGCACCATTAGTTCATCATTACTTAACCAATATCTACTGCGCAGATAGAACAGAGCACCGTATCATTCAATCAGATCTGATGTGTTTAAGAACTTTATCATAGACATGCAGGTTATATCTAACAGATCAAGCACTAAGCATCTTCATATAGTTCAGATCTAACATTCTTACTCATCATTAGCACAAAGGATAAGTAGATTTATCTATCTCTATCAAAGAAATTAGCAAAAGAAGTTATAAACACATCAAGACAAGCACAAAGCGGAATAACACAATATTTACGTGGTTCACCCCCACCCTGGGGCTACATCCACCAACTCTTCTTATTTGTTGTCTTCAGTCAATCGGTTACAAGAACAGAGCCTCAAAACCCTACTTCACCTAGGACAGGAGATCTGTGCACCTCTCTAGATCCTCCTTCCTTATGTTATAGCATAAATAACATCACAGCCTATTACAATACCTTGCACCTAGCTCTGCAAGTCTCTCATAGTATGCACAGAGCTTCTACAAAACATACTTGTACTTAGTACTTAGCTTATCATCCTTACATCACATAGATGTGTCTTATATATTGCCTAAACATCTACATATATATACAAAATAGGCCTAAATATGGGTAAACCCATGGGTCGACATCCCATGCCCGTTACATAATCCCAAAAACCCAAAAAGGACCCAAAAATGGGCCGAGATCGATGATCTCCTCTTCATCTTGCACTCCTCCTTCGATAGGCTGTCGAAGTCCCAAACTAGGTCAAACTTGACCATATCCCTCAAAACTTGGTCAAGGGCCAAAAACTTATGAAAGGAAACTACATTCTATATGCGATGGTCCATAGACAATTAGAGATTCAATAGTCTACATAATACATGCTACCACAACTGTTTTAAATCGTTGAATCATATTCAAAATGGGATCTCCTTTACAACCTATTTATTCCATTAAAGGATTAAATTACAAATAACCAGTTTATTCATGAAAACCCTGGTTCAAAATTATCATAGTAAAGTATCCTAGGGTAAGTACCCTATACCCACTAGTAAACAGAACCTAGGGAGTTTTAAACTAAACGCCAAGATTCAGAACTCGAATACCTTTTCGATCAAGGTGATCCCCTTGATCCACTTCATTCAAAGTGATTAATCTTGCAAGGGGGTAATCAATACATTTTAGTAAATTGTGTTAAAATAATCAAACGAAAATAAACATTAAAGATTAAGCAAATGCATAGTACTTAGCTTTATATCTTGCATGGAATCACTTCCCCATCGGCGTTGAAGAGACAATTTGGCCATAGTCCTAAGGGGAAGAGTAGACCCAGGAATGGATGATGGGTACCCTTGCAAAGAAAATAGGGCCCCATCATTAGTTTTGTAACTAAAATAATTATTTAATACACAGGAATTAATTCGTAAATTAAACAGTGAAACGAAAGAAAGAATGTGAAGTAATTAACCAGAATGCAATAGTGAAAACCCCACATAGGGTAAATTAATACCCTAGCATAGTCTAGAGCTGAACTATACAGCCATGCAGAGCTAGGTTAACTCATGGAGATCACAGAGGTGTTTTTACCAAAGGTGAACCATGTTCTCATGTTTATACAGAGTGTTTGGGACCATGATTCTTATCAGTGAATAAATAAAATGTATAAATTTGTAAACAAGGATATATTATGATTTAGAAACCCTACAGTGGAAATAAGTTAGCTAAGTTACCATTTTCACCGATGACAAAGAAATTTCACAAAAACACAAATATCAATAAAGGGAACACAATTATTTTCATATACACAGAGCCTAGGTATCGATGTTCCAGACGTCGAGAAAGAAACCTTCGAATGTATACATGTTTTTACATGCACAGAGAATCAGAATTACAATTTATTATTCCATGTCATAATATGGTTTCACCCATAGTAATAATCCCTGAAAGGTAAAGACATGTTCAGGATATGATTTAATGAATACTCTTTCTAAAATTTAATTACAAATGAATGTTTCCTTAAACACAATAAAATCTAAATTATTGGGAGGAAAGCACAAACTTCTTGGACATAGGGTCACTAGATGGCAAGTCGCTAATACATGGTATATACATGCTCATGCTATAAAAAATGTAGAATTCAATATGTGCAACAGAGAGTTTGACAAAAAATTATTACCATTATGACCTCCCATCAAGGGAATTATACAAAAAGGGGTTAAAGATTACCCAGTAGATAGTATAGGAGAAAACTAAGGTGGTAACACACGATGCGTGGGGATCTAAATTAATTTGTGTGTAGAATGAGAACTAGGAAGAGTAATTTGAAGAGCTATGTGATTGTTTCTTAAAATTCATAGGATCTTATGACTATTTAACCAAGAGGTAATGAATCTACCTCTTACGTCCATGAGACCCCCAAAGAGTTTTACAAAATTCTTTTATATTAAGCTCACACCGAGAAGGAGAAATATCCACTAAGGGGTAATATAAAAACCACAATGTGTAAAGAAACAAAATTCTATAGGTTAGATGGTATGTGTGTGCTCACAAATACACTTGTCTTCTTAAGAGTGCCACCAGTCAACTCCAGAACAATTTTTACAAATACAGAGGTAGGGTATCTCCCACAGGGTAAGATCGAACATGTATGGGGTAAATCCACCAAAACAGATAAGAAAACCAGTAAAACTGAATAGTGTCTTAGTATTATAACATTTCTCATGGGAGAAGGTGAAATCATATGGCAAGACAACTAGAAAAAACGAAAAATATATTATAATGCCCAACCTAGTGTATGCCTAAGTTACAGTATGAGAAGGTTACCTTTCATGTGCAGTAAGGAATTTAGGACTTCCTCAAGACCTCTCCTTCATTTTGTTTCCAAATTTGGGTTGACCATTCTAGCCGGCCAGGCAACAAGGAAAGGAAACACGTAGAGTAAAACCCTCCCTGTTCCTGGAACAAATTGCCACAATGAGTTACCTTAGGCCTTGTCAGAAGAGTATAGTGGTGGTTACATAACAATACCTTACCATGTGAACAAAGTGAGGTGACAGGGTTACGTTGGGCACAGTGGCCGAGCAATAGTTTTCAGGGAGGTACATTCATAGAACACCATTAGTGGTTTAAGCAGGGTTTTAAGAAACGATTGTCATACCTTTCATCAGACCTCTTATCAATTTAATGTGTAGTATAATGCTAGTCAGTTAGGGATACGACTATGCATTTTAGTCACATCCGTCTCTTCTGGTTAAGGGTTTGCTCATATAGTTCCGACTCATTAAAAAAATTCTAGACTAATGACTGTTATCGTGGGAAGACTTCTAATGACAAAAAATGATACCTCTATTGTTAACCATGTCGTAATAACACTTTGAGTGTTAACACATGTACTTACAAGAATTATGTTTTTCTGGTTATGTTATCAATATTTATGTAATAATGAATTCAGCCCATCTGCAACTTCTATGTTAAATGATACACTTACGATAGGGGTCGTTTTATGTATAGAATCCTTGTAGTATATAGTGTAGTATACTAGTATGAGTATGATGGTATTATCAGAATGGGGTTGAAAGAGTTTAGGTACTAAATTATTTATACCTCTATTCATGAATAGGAATGTTGTCAACTATGAGACTTAAATGATAGTGCATAGTGAATAGGTGCACTTGTATCTTAATGGATAAACAATTAAGGTTCATGGGTAGACTGGATAGTCAATCATTTTGTAATGGTTACGCGATATGTTTTGTTGTATTGCATGATGTATTTCCAGAGATAAAGTTATTCTATATAACATTGCATTGTATAAAGAAAAGATAAGAGTAAGCTTTTCGAAAGACAATAGATATGGCAAAGCTAGTCTACATATATTAAAGTTATGTTTTTGAAATAGATTTTTGAAGCTGAAAGAGATTTAATGTCCCTAACAATTTTTGTTTTGTTTTTGGTAAATTTGGGGTACATTACATATGGTATCAAATTTGAAGGTTACAACACTTGTACCTCGGAGCAGGGCCAAAATTAATTTAGTACATTTTATCCGGTTTATGGAAAAACTAACAAAAGTGCTTACTGTTACAAACAAAAACAGTTTTGTTCTGTTGTGATAATGGAAACAAAGAATGAAGAGGAGATTCTACATGAGAATAATCATGATAAAGGACCTCCTAATGAGCTTGGATAGAACAATGAAGGAAGTTCAGCCACCCAGATTCTGGAAACAATGCGGAACCTTATTGTGGAGCTGTAAGCGTTCAAGGTAGATAAGGAGAAACTAGAAAACGAACACGAATGCCAACAAGAGATAAATGAAGTGTTTTTTCATAGCATCGTAAAAGAGAAGAGTCCAAAATATGAGAAAAGTTCTTTCGAAGGCACACCAACAACAAAAAATAAAACAACCACTAGATGGAAAAGAAAATAGGTGGATCACCTAGAAGGTGAATTCAAGAAGATCAAACCGTCCACCTTTGACGGAGACTCCAGGATAGGGGAGGAGGTTGAAGCATGGTTACTAGATATAAAGAATTATTTCCAGATCTACAATTATTCTAATAACATGAAGATCAGAATGGCCATATATAACATGAAAGGAAAAGCAAGTATCTGGTGGCAGGATCTAAAGTTGGCCAAGGGTTTAAAAGAGAAATAGATGGAATGGTCATATTTCAAGAAATACTTCAAGAAACAATATTTATTCCTCAGTGTATTCTTTCACGGTCATCAGCTTCTGTCTCAGGTTCTGCATTCTCCTGAATAGAGTAATTTGATAATCTCTGGGGATGAACTTTGCCTTCATCTTCGCGATCATCCTATCCCAGCTCTTGATCTTCTGCTTTCCTTTGCAGTGTCTGTCAGCTTGTAGCTCGTCCCGCCACAATGTTGCATGTCCCTTCAAGCGTGTAACAACATGCTTGACCTTCTTGTCCTATTCAACATCTTCATAATCGAAGTATGTATCCAAAGTTCTAATCCAATCTAGAAGCTCCTCTGCATCCAAGTTTCCCTCGTAAACTAGAATGTCCATTTTCTCCCTTGCACCCATCCTGGCAATAGCTTTGATCAAACGTTCATTTGATGCATCTTCAGCTGTAACTTCCTCCTCTCGTTTAGCCTCAATATCACTCTCGGAATCACTGAGATCCCCTACACTAGCTGTGCGTCTTTGCGCTGTCTCCATATCTTCGATTCTTTCTCGGAGATCATGCATCTGTCTCTCCATTTCTGGATTTGTTACTTTCCTGCCTCTTCTTCGCACCTCCCTATCCTATGGATCAGGTGATTGCCTTTCTCTCCTTGGCGGCATGGCGACTTCTCTTCTTCTCTGCTACAGAAAGCAAAGAGTCTTTCTAAGCTCTGATACCACTCTGACGCAGCCGCACCTGCAGGCATGCCCGCTCACAGGATCTTCTTTTTCTCACCACGAAGAACTCCAAGGTTCTTCTATTTCCCTATCGGGAAATATACACCCATAGATATCTTCACACAATTCCCCTTCTCTTTACTTGTCAGGAAATCAGAACTTGTGAATTCGTGAGTTCAGTGGTCGATCCTTTGGTTTACGAATCCACGAAACCCAATACCAAGTCAACGCTGACTACCTCCTTTACTTTGTTGGGACCTTCTTTATCAGGATTTTGGTACTCGCGATACCCAGCAACTCGTCTTACCTACTCCCGATACCCGATACGCTGAAACTCCGACCCACACACGCAAGTTTGACCTTTCCACCTCCCGTCACTTCTATCGGGATTTCAGGATTCGCGGGATCGCGAATCCTGATGTCAATGGATTCAGGACTTTTCTTTTCCCGATCCCTGATATGGTAATCCACCTGTCCTCCACTAACTCCTGTTGTGGCCCCACGCAATTCTCCCGTCGGGATATTGCGGATTGTGATATCGCAATTCTCGTTGCAACAACTTGGAGCTTCGACTCGCGAATCCCCGATACACGATATCACATGTAGATCCGACGGTCCTTGTGACTCAGATTGATGACTCTGCCCCTCTTGAGCTTTAAACCTTCGGACGTTCTCACTGTAACCTCCTAGAACCTCCGTAAGATCAAACGATCCTTAAAACCTAGCGAAATATCTTCGGAGGATTTCGATCGTCCGTTCCTCCTTTGATGGTTCTGCAAAATGACTAAGTGTCTCCCCACGAGACTCGTTCACCTTATTGCAAACCTGCGACGTCTTTGCAACTTCAAGACGCACTTTGTCTGCACTGTTCTTCAGCAACTCAGAGGCCTATCCCTCCTAAGATTTCCCATAGCTTTTGGGTTTTCAGAAAGAAATCCCCTTTGCACGCACTCCGTGCGGCAAACCTTCAACTACGTCTGAGTGTTGAATCTCCTCGACTCTGCGCACACCTGCAGCAATAGTCTTCCAACTCTTTACTCAGGTTCGCAACCCTAAGATTTTCCCTTGGCCTGCACACTCCTTGCATGACCTCCTGTGCCCAACCGCACCTTTGAGGAAATGAGAACAAAAGCTATCTGTAATTGAAACCTTCTGTCAACGCACTCCTTGCAGACAATTCTACTACACTCCTTGTAGGAATCCTCTGGCTCAAATAGAGAAACAATTGAAACTCATTTCTTCCTCCCTTCAAACTTCAATTCAACCATGAAATCATATACACAGCATATAAAAGAAAATGTATGACAGGAAGCAAACATTCATGAGCATATCCACATCAAATACACAGAGAACAACACAAAACCATGAATTTGAATCAAATCTCTTCTATTAATTCAAATTTCTGTACATGGGTGTTCTTCATACAATTCTCTGCATGCTCTTCTGCTTCTTCTCAATAATGTTACAATGCACAAAGGAGGGTGTCTATATCCCGTTTTCCTCTTGTGCTCTAAAGCTATCAAATCTAGAATTAAATTCCTATCTACCTGCATTAACTATCTTAAATTTCGTCTATCTACTAAGGACGAGAGCTATCCGCTCAAGGTCCATTTACAATATACAAGTGCACCTTCATAAATGGCTTCATTAAAGACTTGCGCAACAATCCCAAAGTGTTTTCAAAAATTGGTGCTGTCTTGTCCAACTGTCTTCCGCTTCCACGCTGGCTCGCTTGATGTGTTTGCGATGCTCCTGCATCAACGCGTGTAGTAATAGGTTAGGGCGCGTGGGCCTTGACACAAGAGGATTTTCAAAGAGTTGTTCAGCAGATTTTTGGCACAGAAGGGATATGAGTTGGCCTGATGCCAGGTAAGCATGTGTGGTGCAATTTAGGGTTATAAAAATAAGGCGGTCCACACGGGCTATAATAGTGACAATTGCGTGTACACGCGTACAGAGTTTACTCTGCCCGAATGTACATGTGGCCTGTACTGAGACAACCGGTGTGGACCTAGGGATGACCTTTTAAAGGTTGACGCCCACATAAAAAATGAAACCCAATGCAAAAATAAAGACTTAAAATGCAAGATAAGAGAGTTTGTACTTACCTGGTCTAGACAGAAGTTTGTTTCATCCACTGTAGCTCCCGGAATCACCGCTTTTGACAAAGGCTTTTTTTTTTTGCTCCAGAGTCAATTTCCAAATCAGCAATGGTGATAATGAGCTGCCAACTTCTATTTATAAACTTTTTGGCCTCTTTTTGTCACTTTTTTGGCCTCCCTTATCATTTTCTTTAAACCAAAAACCATTTAGAGTGATTCAGGAGTTGCATGGGAGGGATATGATCGAGTATTGGGACAATTTTTTTTTCGAGTTTTGGGTAATTTTCGACGGTCCGTGAAAAAAAAAATTTGAGGATCAACTTGAGCATATAGGTTAGGTTTCTACCCTGACTTTTGTATCTCGTTGTATTTTTCCTTTGCCATAGGATCGATCCCATCATCTTGTGACACAGAACCATCATATCTGCTTTAGAAGTGTCGTGACTTGGTGGTAGAGCTTATCGGAACATGGATTCCCTAGGTAGATCCTAGTTGCATTATGGTATCCATGCTATCTCTAATCACTGTAGGCTCGGGAGTCCTTGTAGTTTTTCCTGATTACGAGTTTGAGCCTCATTTGCATGCTTTTTTTTCGTTGTTGAACTCACCCTCAGGACTCCAAAAAAATATAACAGGTCTTCTTTTAAGCCCTTTTCAGACCCTCTAAACATGAAAATATTGTTGAGCGATCTTGTGGCCTTTCACGCTCGTTAAACTGAAATTTGAAGTCACGTCTATCCGGTAGTAGTTTAACCCTTTTTCGGTCTAGACGATCAACTGTACGAACAAAGGTATACTCTATGGAACTTCAATTCTCTAGAAGAGTACTCTTAGGTATCATTTTAACCCTTTTTCGGGCCTGAGGGACTAAATTTACGAAAAAGGAACCCCCCCAGAGTCCATAGTTAAGCTCTTTTCAGACTCCCTAAAATTGAAAAGATCATCGAGTGACCTTATTCTCTCACACTCGTTAAACTGGTCTAGAAGAACATTCCTGACAGAGTCCATAGTTAATCTTTTTTCAGACTCTTTAAAAATGAAAAAATGGCTGAGTGATCTTGTCATTATCACACTCATTAAAATGGTTTTGAATAGACGTCTTATCGGTGCTAGTTTACCCTTTTTTCGAACCGACTAGACTATCTTCGAAAAAGGTACCCCAATGGAGTTTCCTTTTATGTTTTTTCAGACTCTCTAAATATGAAAAACCACCAAGCTTACCTTCTTTGGGCTCATTAAACTTACATCGAAGGACGTTACCATTGTGTGTTTTGTTAACCGTGTTTGCATACCTTATACGCCAGCCTTGTAGCACTTTTCTTCTACGTCTTAACACCCTTGACCCCCAGAGGATTTTTCCCGAGTATCATTATTCTAAACATTAGTCTTGTCCTTCTACCTTGAACTTGTATGTTTGTAACACTCGTTCCTCCATTGTAACATAACATTCCTTTATTCTTTTTTCCCAAATTATTGAAAAAGAGAAAAAAATCAAATATACCCCAAAAAGAGGAAGGGAAAAGTATTTTCTTTATTGGAAGCATAATGATTCGCCCTTGGATAAAGCACATCTGTCTGTTTTTTCGTCAAACTATGGGATGTAATACAACCTTAGGAAGTTGTTCTCGCTACATAGAGTTTTGTCCTCCTCTGTTTGGTTATTCTTCCAAACATATGGAGAGTTTTCATTGCCTCTTGCTTCATAAACTTATGATTAATGCCATGCTGCCTAAGTCTCATCATTTGTCATGTTGTTTCCCAAGGTGTTAACGCTCTGTAAATTTCCTAGAGGTTGTTAGAAAAGAAGAAATCTATGGGCGGTAACTTTATCCAACCACTTCGAAGTTGGGATCTAGCCCTACCAGCTTCAGAGAGGGATCTCTCTATACGATTTAGGTGTGTTTTGAACTTAAGATATTAGGATGGTTAAATAAAATATGTTTGTTTTGTTTGTTGTAGTTTTCATTAAGTTGGCTGAGAGAGATTTACACATCCATTGGGCTATGGGGTTTGTATTTCGAGATGAGAATCTAAACCAGAAAATGAAAGATTCTTTTCACAGGGCGAGATAATGCATTCGTTGGATTCTTTAGCAGTAAAAGGTTGAATAGTAGAAAAGACGAGAATATCAATCACAGTAAAGAAGCAGTTAAGAATTTCTTCACTATAATATCAGAGGACAAACATAAAAATCTTTCAAAGTCAGAAACATGGTATACAAAGATAAATCCTACAACGTTCGTTAATTTCAAAGATTAGATTTAGAACACAATATGATAACTGAGCGAGAAGATCATTTAATAGAGAAGAGAAAACATCACCAATAAATAACACACAAGAATCCTGTGAAACGTCTCTTTGTATTAATGGAAGATCTCTTGATAAAATGTTATAGTCTTGTATCTTGCTGGGCATAAAGATCAACCCTCAATACTTTGAAAAGTGAAGTATTTATAACCCAAAATTACAAATGATCATGTCATTAAAGATCAGGACGTGGTAAATCTATTTTTAGCTTAACTAACTTAACAAACTACAAAAATCTAGGAAACTGTTTGATGATGTGTCGAAGCTTCATGTTGTTTTCTGGGTGAACCGTCGGTGAGGCCTCTGCACGACCTCGTCTAACTGGATAGCTGACTGGGCTTGGATATCTCATCGACTACTCAATCAGATTGCAAATCTCTTCCCATCGAATATGACTAGGAACGACGAATTTGAGTAACCTTTGGTAAACTTCATCCATCTCTGTGTACTTAGAAAAAGTTGGCTTAATGATGAAGATGTACCGGATCTCATGCTGTATGTTGATGTTCAACTGTAGAGCATATAGGAATGATTTTCCAGTGATAATGCCCTGTATTCCTGAAAAGTTTGAACTATCCTTAGCCACAGCGGCTAGTCTCTTTTTGTAATTGGGGAGCGTCATCAATTTGTCATTTATCACCCTCAAAACAGGAAGACCCTTCTTCTATAGAGCCTCAATCTTGCGAAAAAACCTTTGCACCCCTAGGTCCATAGCCTAAACCTTTTCTTCTATGGAACCTACGATGTAGTCGTCTGTGAAACAGTGACCGAAGGGTCCTGTTGATCTGTCTCAAACAGAGTGTTTGGCTCCCATTCTTTCTGGTTTGCAAACTTCTCTACCTCAAGCCTAGATATGTGAACATACGGGATATTCTTATTTTTGATCCTCATCTCGGAAATTATCCCACATGGATCATAGTGCCACATGAAACTAACAAAAAATTCATTTCTTTTAGCAGTTTGTCTGCTTCCTCCCCGGCGCCTCGACTATTGCAGATGAAAGACCCAATCTGCCCTTTGATTCTAAGTTGTTTCTTCTTCTTCAAAGACACAAAATGTATGTCGTCTGAGTTATCATCTGCCTTATGTATTCCAGGGAGAAAATTCTAATAGGTAAGTACTTGGGTAGTTTATATGGGGCCAACTTGCACCCATAGACTCTGATATCAGTATGATTTTGGTATAGGTACCAATCACCAGTCTTTGTAAGGTCCGAGAGATGTAGAATCCTCTGAATTTCCTCATTAATTCTGGGTTTGGGTCTTCCGCTGAGCATACTCACCACTTGGTGGTAGAACTACTCGATAAACTGCTTGAAACTGAATTCTTTGGAGTTATGTCTCAGTAGAGAAGTCCATGTTGTTACTACCTATGGTCTACCATCCTCGTCCATCTTCCGCATAGAAAAAGAAAATTTGTCCGCTTGGAAGAAAACGAACAGGTATGTCAGTATTGCAGAATATCGGAACATGCCTTCTGTGGAAAAATTTATGAATTGTTCGTGAATGTTGTCCGCTAGGAATGTGTTGTAGGTGAACTTTGTAGTGGGTTTCTCATCGGTGGAGAAAATAGACAGAATTCCCAAAATGGGTTCATCTACCCATTGATCTGAAAAATATCCAAGCAAGGCACATAGTGACGTGATGACCTGGTTTCCTGTTATTGAGAACAGGGAGGAAGGGTAAGGGGGGTTTGTAGTGGGGAGTTGAGTGGATTGTGGAAGAAAAAGCTCAAAAATCTGAGCTCTTTGAGGAAATGATAGGTTCTGGTAGAGCTTTGTGATGATTTCAAGGTTAAAAGGTGACGTAGATTCAACTAGGGATATCTGCATCATTTGGTCGATGGTTTTTAATGTGATGAGGAAAAGAATTTCCCCAGACGAGGACACAATGGCTCTATGTTCAGGGATATAATGGGCTTGACATTTGAGGGTGAATTATGGGAAGTGGTGAATCTGGGGGAAAATATACAAGGGTAGGTTGGACTCCCGAAGCCCAATTTCATCACTCTGGTCTAGGAAGACTTCTTTAAGCCATGACTGTAGGTCTGCGAAGTCAAAATCGCATCTTGTGTCTACGATTAAGTAGTATTTTTTGGCTAGAGGAATCCGGTCGAGGTCGAAAGGAGGCAAGAGAAAAGGATTCTCCTCACCTTCTGTTCTCTTTGACTTTGGCGCCATCAATGTAATAATACCTACAAATAAAACAAAGGTTAGTGGGGACGACTGTAGATGTGGGCGACTGATTGTAACAGAGAGGAAAACGGGGAAATTCTCTGGTGCGACGACTGGGTAAATGGTGAGGGAATGAAGGGTGAGGGTAGTTTTGAGAAAATGGATATCCGTTGGGCGCAGGAGACAGGTCAGTTGGTTAACGGATAAGTTAGCTAGTAATAAATGGCCAACAGGTCATTTAACACATGATATGGCAGGTGACAATGACTGAAGTATATGGTTGAGAAAAATGGCGGGTATTGATTGGGGGAAAAGACCATGGTGAAGAGACTTTCCATGGGTGAACGAGGGAGAAACACTGACAGAGTTCTGGGATGTGACTCTTAAGGAAAAGGTGGATAGTGACGTCCTAAGGTGACTAGGTATGTCAAACAGTAATAGGCAGTGGGCTTCGGAACCAATGGATTCATGCCACA
>JZKD02S2441217.1:206417-220010 GCA_000966675.3 Picea glauca
TTAATCCTTGCTTGACTTTGAAAATCCAAATGCACGAGAGCCACTAAT
Source organism: Picea glauca (assembly GCA_000966675.3). Classification (NCBI taxonomy): domain Eukaryota; kingdom Viridiplantae; phylum Streptophyta; class Pinopsida; order Pinales; family Pinaceae; genus Picea; species Picea glauca. The sequence continues at coordinate 206,466 of JZKD02S2441217.1, forward strand.
CTGAAATGTACATGGGATATCCACCGTTGAAAAGTGAACTTGTCTTTTTGTTTGTATTTCAAGCCCAAAATGGACTACTCTGAATGTTTCATTTGCTCATAGTTTTTCCTTGTGCATACAACATACTTGATCGGCCTGACTTTATCAACCAGAAAAGGAAAAACTTATAGGAAGGTATGCAAAAAGGAAAGAGAGAGGGAAGAGGTGTAGAGTTAGTTCTTAAGAACAACTACATATGACCCATGACAACTTTATGTGATAACATTGGCTCCATAGGGGATGGCATGCTCCCTGTGAGCTGCCAAGAACAAGCAACTTCAATGTCTTATCCTAGGGCTATTTCCAAAAAATATGTATGCCTGAAAGAATCTCTACTTATTAAAAAACTGAGAATATTCACAAAATGAAAATTAAATCACTACAAACCAAAATGATTGAAAACTGAGCTTTATTCACCCTACTCCTACTCTAATCAAGTATGCTTCTTCTTGATCAAGTAGGATCATGCTTCCAATGAAGCCATGCAATTATCTGACTAACAACTTGAACTTTCCTTCCAACTTTATGCAAAGTAATAAACACGCAGACTGCATCATGTAAATCATAAACTTGGAAATCATACTTACAATCCAAAAATCTAGCCTTAAAGATGGAAACAACTGAAAACTTCATCACTGCAAAAAATCTCCATTTAAGTGGCAACTGAATCTTGAAATTTTCACAAAACTTGTTGCTTCTCAACAACTGACAGAGAAACATGCATAATCAATTTCTCATCTAATCCTTTTTGTTCTCCTTTACCATATGCCTGTAACTCAGATCCATAAATTTGTTTTTTTGATGTATACACTTTCTCTTTGACATCAGAATATTCAAAAGAGACATGTTGATCTTCATAAACATTTAAAACAATAGATACATCTAATATGATGTTATATGTTTCTGTGTTATTTCTATCATAATGAATATCGTTCAACACCTCTTGATATTCATGGTAAATTCTCTCTTCTACAATAAATGCTTCATCAAAAATTTGTTTTCGTGACTAGAAGAATCTTTATGAAGCAAAGAAAACTCATCACAACATTATGCAAAAACATGTTCAGCTGAAAAATACTCTTTACAAAACAAATTGAAAGTTGCATGAAAACCTGTCAAAGAGCTGATGCTTGAAATTGGAAGAGATTGACACCAATCACAGGCAATCCCTTCTAATGAATACCTGAAAAGATTAATCTGAACATCTTCATGCACGATATGAAGTTGATGAATCAAATCATGAAAATCCAGCAAATGTTTAGCTAGTACCTCTCACTCTTCTCCTTGAAATTTAGGAAGGCTAGTTTCCCATTCATCTCGACTAGGCACTGGATTAGGGAAACCAACTATCTTTGAAAAATCATAGAAAGCGTACCTATGAGCTAAAATCTTGTCCATTTCAAATCAGTGGAGTCACCAATAAATTTTGGAACAATGGAGTTGCCATGGTGAAAGATGACCAGTCAAAACAATGTGTCCAACTTTAGTTCAAAATCTAAAACTAGATCCCTTCATTGTCATTCTCCCAGGGAATATATCTTCACTTTCGTCCCTGGAAATGATGCCATTTATGTTAGCACTCCAAGAGTCACCCCCAGACTGCAAATGGGAGTAAGCTTGGTAACATACAAATTGATTTAATTTTTGTTTGAAATCATGGATCAACAAGACTTTAAAGAAAGAAAAAGACAACAGATATCACTGCAGATCAATGATGTACCATTGGGCTATGGAGTCATAAACAGTTTTCTCATTGAAGCAATTTAAGCTCCCTATGAGACAAAATATTTGTATAATGATGAAGAGAAGAATAAGAGAATAACAGAAAGATGAATATTTATTAAGCAAACATCCTCTCTGCAAAGAGAATTTAGATGTATCTAAACAATAAACAATGATAAATAGGAAATCTTACAACAGATCCTCTACTACATCAAGAATATATCAATCAAAGGAAAATTTTAATCCTTAAAATCAACAATACATTCAAACAAGATGAATAATAGAACACAGAACATATAAGACAAATCTGATGAAACAACTCATATGAATCTTCAATAACATACAATTTACAGCCACATGCCCCTCTGGCTTAAAAACTAAAATATACAATCATTCCATTTCTCGAAAACTCCTCCAGTCTTGGGCCCCCTTTTTATTCTATCATACATTTGATGTATTTAAAATAAAAACAATAGAACATAGCTAGGAGTGTGAGATGGCCTTCTTATCCTAGGATTCTCCACAAAAAGATATCAGTCTAACATATGTACCAACAGATTTAAAAAACTACTAAAATCAAAGGGCATGTTGGCAACCACTCTAACAGAAAATGAATGACATGTATTGTTTCTTGGGCACATCTTATTTAGTGCCATGTGTCCTCCAAGCTCCTATAATGATCTCCAGCTGCCACTTGTTGATCTTTGGGTCCCTCCAAATCATCAAAGTCAAGAGGAAGAAATGAATTCAAAACCCTTGACTATAATGGCCAGTTTATGTTGCCACACACTTCTCAGGGATTGGACGTTATATAAGCACGTGATTTCGGAAGTTTCCAAGGGTGGTTTGTATCCACACCTCTTTGACCCCTGCAATCCACTACCAAATTCCACGTACCACTTTATCTATACTATGGTTTCGATTGTGGGACCGCTCTAGAATTTTATTGTTCGAGCATGTTTCATCCCCGCAATGAAGTGTCGTCATCGATCTGTTGAAATATGCAATCTAGGTAACCCTGTTATTTTAGCGCCCCTGCTAAAATTTATCCGTCTACCAAATCCAAAATATTTTTAACCATGTTTATATATGGCACCAATTTTGGCATTTTGGAGCTTTGAATGTTGAGCAGGAATACCTTCCAGAGGATGGTCTTCAAAATCTGACATGGTGGCCTGACGTCATTGTGGTGACGTGTCATGGAAATAAGGATGACACGTGTCACGTGGAAATGGGAGAATGACATAACCAAATGACCGGGAATCTGTGCCACATGTCAGGTCTATATGGAAGCCACGTGTCTCCATGGATGAGTGCCACAAGTCCTAACAGATGAGTGTCAAGTGGCTTCGACACTTCGGGCTTCGAGAGTTTTGGATTGTGAAGCATGAAAAAATCCCATAGTAGTATGGGTCCATAGTGATGTGGTGACCTGACGCTATATGATGTCACAGATATTGATGGATGAGAGCCATGTTTTGAGTTGTAAAACACCCGTGGAGTGGTAGGGCCCGAAGCAACGTGGCATCCTGACGTCACTTCGACACTTCGGGCTTCGGGACTTGGGAGTTTAGAATGTAAAGCATGGAAATATCCCAAAGTAACTTTCTCCTGATTGACGTCGAAGCCTCTCGTTACTTCGACACTTGAGGCTTTGGGATATTTTGAACGCGGGCATGAATATCTCCCAAAGTTAATTTCTCCCAGTTGACATGGCAGTCTCTTGTCACTTCGACGCTTCGGGCTTTAACACTTCGGGGTTTCTATCTAGTCATTAATCCTTGTGTGAATTTGAAACTCTGAATTCATGAGAGTCATTAATCTAAACTGTACATGGGATCTCCACCGTTGAAAATTGAACTTGCATGTTTGCTTGTATTTCAAGACCGGAATGGACTGCTCTGAATGCTCCATTTTCTCACAGTTTTTCCCTATGCATACAACATACTTGACCATCCTGAATTTCTCAACCAAAAGAGGAAACAATTATAGGAAGGTATGCAGACAAGAAAGAGACAAGGCGGAGGTGTAGACTTAGGTATTAACAACAACTACATATGACCCATGACAACTTTATGTGATAACACCACCATCCACATTGTCCAACATAGTTATAATAAGGAAGTTCATGTTTCTACTAGCTTGTCCCCTTTCGAATATTGCTTTGGGTATCAACCTACTGCCCCTTATGAGTTTCCTTTACATCTCCAACCTTCTGGAACTCCTCGACAACAAAAAATGAAAAACTATGCCTCATCCTTTTTGAAAACCTTGGCTCATAAACAAGCTCAAGATTTTGAGGCTTTACAATATTCCCAATAGCGTTATAAGGCCCATCATGATGTGCACCAAGAACCACTCTCTTTTACCCCTTGTGAAAAGGTATGTTTCACATGGAGCACCAATTCTTTCAATCCCAGCGTTATCACAAGTTGAAATCCCTCTGCTATGGTCTTTACACATTTCTGCAACAAGTTGGAGACAATGCTTATCGCCTCAAATTTCCACCACAGTTGGGTATTCACAATGTGATAAATGTGAACAGTTTCAAATGCTATGATCCTCCCCTCCTAAAAGAAGAGGTCACCATATCACACCCATTTGATTTGGTTCCATATTTCCAACCACCTCTCCTTCATGACACAATGTTGGATACACGCACCACCACTACTCATAATCAATATAACACTTCCTTTCTAGTGGGTTGCAAGGGTCAAATTCCATCCCAAGCTAAATGGCTATCACAATCAACGATGTGTCAGTAGTTTCCACAGTTTCTCANCAAAAACATGTTCAGCTGAAAAATACTCTTTACAAAACAAATTGAAAGTTGCATGAAAACCTGTCAAAGAGCTGATGCTTGAAATTGGAAGAGATTGACACCAATCACAGGCAATCCCTTCTAATGAATACCTGAAAAGATTAATCTGAACATCTTCATGCACGATATGAAGTTGATGAATCAAATCATGAAAATCCAGCAAATGTTTAGCTAGTACCTCTCACTCTTCTCCTTGAAATTTAGGAAGGCTAGTTTCCCATTCATCTCGACTAGGCACTGGATTAGGGAAACCAACTATCTTTGAAAAATCATAGAAAGCGTACCTATGAGCTAAAATCTTGTCCATTTCAAATCAGTGGAGTCACCAATAAATTTTGGAACAATGGAGTTGCCATGGTGAAAGATGACCAGTCAAAACAATGTGTCCAACTTTAGTTCAAAATCTAAAACTAGATCCCTTCATTGTCATTCTCCCAGGGAATATATCTTCACTTTCGTCCCTGGAAATGATGCCATTTATGTTAGCACTCCAAGAGTCACCCCCAGACTGCAAATGGGAGTAAGCTTGGTAACATACAAATTGATTTAATTTTTGTTTGAAATCATGGATCAACAAGACTTTAAAGAAAGAAAAAGACAACAGATATCACTGCAGATCAATGATGTACCATTGGGCTATGGAGTCATAAACAGTTTTCTCATTGAAGCAATTTAAGCTCCCTATGAGACAAAATATTTGTATAATGATGAAGAGAAGAATAAGAGAATAACAGAAAGATGAATATTTATTAAGCAAACATCCTCTCTGCAAAGAGAATTTAGATGTATCTAAACAATAAACAATGATAAATAGGAAATCTTACAACAGATCCTCTACTACATCAAGAATATATCAATCAAAGGAAAATTTTAATCCTTAAAATCAACAATACATTCAAACAAGATGAATAATAGAACACAGAACATATAAGACAAATCTGATGAAACAACTCATATGAATCTTCAATAACATACAATTTACAGCCACATGCCCCTCTGGCTTAAAAACTAAAATATACAATCATTCCATTTCTCGAAAACTCCTCCAGTCTTGGGCCCCCTTTTTATTCTATCATACATTTGATGTATTTAAAATAAAAACAATAGAACATAGCTAGGAGTGTGAGATGGCCTTCTTATCCTAGGATTCTCCACAAAAAGATATCAGTCTAACATATGTACCAACAGATTTAAAAAAATACTAAAATCAAAGGGCCTGTTGGCAACCACTCTAACAAAAAATGAATGACATGTATTGTTTCTTGGGCACATATTATTTAGTGCCATGTGTCCTCCAAGCTCCTATAATGATCTCCAGCTGCCACTTGTTGATATTCGGGTCCCTCCAAATCATCAAAGTCAAGAGGAAGAAATGAATTCAAAACCCTTGACTATAATGGCCAGTTTATGTTGCCACGCACTTCTCGCGGATTGGACGTTATATAAGCACGTGATTTCGAAAGTTTCCAAGGGTGGTTTGTATCCACACCTCTTTGACCCCTGCAATCCACTACCAAATTACACGTACCACTTTATCTATACTATGGTTTCGATTGTGGGACCGCTCTATAATTTTATTGTTCAAGCATGTTTCATCCCCACAATGAAGTGTCGTCATCGATCTGTTGAAATATGCAATCTGGGTAACCCTGTTATTTTAGCGCCCCTGCTAAAATTTATCCATCTACCAAATCCAAAATATTTTTAACCATGTTTATATATGGCGCCAATTTTGGCATTTGGGAGCTTTGAATGCTGAGCAGGAATACCTTCCAGAGGATGGTCTTCAGAATCTGACATGGTGGCCTGACGTCATTGTGTTGACGTGTCATGGAAATAAGGATGACACATGTCACGTGGAAATGGGCGAATGACATAACCAAATGACCTAGAATGCGTGCCACATGTCAGGTCTATATGGAAGCCATGTGTCTCCATGGATGAGTGCCACAAGTCCTGACAGATGAGTGTCAAGTGGCTTTGGCACTTCGGGCTTCGAGAGTTTTGGATTGTGAAGCATGAAAAAATCCCATAGTAGTATGGTTCCATAGTGATGTGGTGACCTGACGCTATATGATGTCACAGATATTGATGGATGAGAGCCATGTGTTGAGTTGTAAAACACCCGTGGAGTGGTAGGGCTCGAAGCAACGTGGCATCCTGACGTCACTTCGACACTTCGAGCTTCGGGACTTTGGGAGTTTAGAATGTAAATCATGGAAATATCCCAAAGTAACTTTCTCCCGATTGACATGGAAGCCTCTCGTTACTTCGACACTTGAGGCTTTGGGATATTTTGAACGCGGGCATGAATATCTCCCAAAGTGAATTTCTCCCAGTTGACATGGCAGTCTCTTGTCACTTCGACGCTTCGGGATTTGACACTTCGGGGTTTCTATCTGGTCATTAATCCTTGCGTGAATTTGAAACTCTGAATTCATGAGAGTCATTAATCTAAACTATACATGGGATCTCCACCGTTGAAAATTGAACTTGTATGTTTGCTTGTATGTCAAGACTGGAATGGACTGCTCTGAATGCTCCATTTGCTCATAGTTTTTCCCTATGCATACAACATACTTGACCATCTTGAATTTCTCAACCAAAAGAGGAAAAAATTATAGGAAGGTATGCAGACAAGAAAGAGACAGGGCAGAGGTGTAGACTTAGGTCTTAACAACAACTACATATGACCCATGACAACTTTATGTGATAACACCACCATCCACATTGTCCAACATAGTTATAATAGGGAAGTTCATGTTTCTACTAGCTTGTCCCCTTTCGAATATTGCTTTGGGTATCAACCTACTGCCCCTTATGAGTTTCCTTTACATCTCCAACCTTCTGGAACTCCTCGACAACAAAAAATGAAAAACTATGCCTCATCCTTTTTGAAAACCTTGGCTCATAAACAAGCTCAAGATTTTGAGGCTTTACAATATTCCCAATAGCGTTATAAGGCCCATCATGATGTGCACCAAGAACCACTCTCTTTTACCCCTTGTGAAAAGGTATGTTTCACATGGAGCACCAATTCTTTCAATCCCAGCGTTATCACAAGTTGAAATCCCTCTGCTATGGTCTTTACACATTTCTGCAACAAGTTGGAGACAATGCTTATCGCCTCAAATTTCCACCACAGTTGGGTATTCACAATGTGATAAATGTGAACAGTTTCAAATGCTATGATCCTCCCCTCCTAAAAGAAGAGGTCACCATATCACACCCATTTGATTTGGTTCCATATTTCCAACCACCTCTCCTTCATGACACAATGTTGGATACACGCACCACCACTACTCATAATCAATATAACACTTCCTTTCTAGTGGGTTGCAAGGGTCAAATTCCATCCCAAGCTAAATGGCTATCACAATCAACGATGTGTCAGTAGTTTCCACAGTTTCTCATGGAAGTTAGGACACTTACAGGCTTAAACAAGGAGGAATTGGGCAAGCTAGAAGGCACACACCCCAAGGAGGAGAGCACACATCTTGAGGAATACCAGCGTGGTGCTACCACAAAGGTGCACCTCCTTCTAGATATATTGCACTTAACCAAAAAAGATAGATGGAGCATATCTCTACCTAGGTGGTTAGGCACAAGTCCCAAGGACCAGGAACTGGTCAACTAAGATAGTTGTTAGGGTTTAGTACATTTTTTTCAGGAAACGTAGGGAACTTCCACAATAGTCTTGGGATAAGAGAAGAAGAATTTAATCAAGAATGTAAATGAAACAATAAATCACATAGGACATCGCGATTTTACCCTAGAACCCTTAACCGAGAGAAACCAACATTAGTTTGAGTGTTATTCTCTCTTTTTGTTGTATATTTTAACCTTGTACAATATTTACTGCAAACATATTTTCAATAAAAAAACATAATATATACAATGGAAAATACAAACATTACACAGAGATTTTTCCCTTGGAAACCCAAACTTGGAATACTATCATATTCTATATTCATTCATAGTGTTACATTGTTTACAATACAATACACATATAGGAGCCAGTGGCATCCAAAACCCTAACCCAATGGCATGGCCTGGATTAGTCAACAACCCTAATTCCTTAACCGAAAATATAAAACCATCAGCAAAAACCATGTGTCGAAAAATCGACCAAAAATGAAACACATTTCTTGAGGCAAAAACAATTTCTTGGGGGTGCTTCCCCCGAAACCCCATGCTCCCCCCCTCAAACCCCCCTGCACGCCCAATGCAATGCAAACACTACTACTTCTACAAAGAATATAACACATACCCAACAATTGTCTTATTCAATATGAATAAAAGGTTAGATGCCTAACCTTGGTCCACACCTAAGACACAATCAACATCATACCCTCTTTCTTGTGAAAGAACAACCTATAGACAATTTGTCTTACATATACATGACCAACAACCTATGATTTACCATGCATTAGAAATGCAATAGTTTTCATTCTTTCATTAGCCTTTATATCCTTACAAAATGTTTCTTTATACTAGGCTTTAGAACAGGAAAAAGCCCTAAATATTGGTGCCCAAAAATTGTTACAAATCCATGAATATCATTCGCTAAAAATCCCGCAAAACCCAAGATTCTGTTACAGTCAAATCCAATTTGGAATACCAGTTGAATACCATTCAGTGCTTCATTCGATCTCTAGTCCGTCATCTCACACCCGCACTTCAAACTCTTGTCGGTTGACCTTTTTTCGATCTCTTTGACTTTGAATTTTCCCTCGACCTCGACCTTTGACCGTCAGTTGATCTACCTCAACTCGAATTTCACTGCAAATAATATAACAACCTAACATTCTCTGACTTGTCTTCTTTGTTTAAATAAGAGATTCATGAACTTTCATTCACATACCTAGGGAAAAAATTCCCATTGCCTCTCTACACCAAGAGAACTTCATAGCACTCAGAGACTTGGTTAATGATTTTGCTGTGTTTTCATTGTGTCTACTTTCTGTAGTAGCACCTTGTTACTTTCCACCATATCTCTCACGAAATGGTATTGTACATCAATGTGTTTAGTATTTGAATGATAAGTAGGGTTCTTTGCGAGAAATATTGTGCTTTGACTATCGCAATTCACCTTCATAGCTCTCTACTCAAACCCGATTCCTGAACACAACCTTTGAATTCATACCACTTCTTTTCCTCCATGAGTGGCCTCAATGTATTCAAATTATGTTATTGACAAGGCTACAATCTCCTATCACGTACTCATCCAACTTATTTCTCCACCGAACATCTTGAATACATATTTGTTGGTCGACCTCCATCGATCCAGATCTCCAACCCAGTCAGTTGCGACAAATCCATGTACATATACTTTACCACTGTTACCTCCAAGTCTTCCTTGGTAGAGTATAAAATATTCCTTCATGCCACAAAAATACTTGAATAATCTTTTGACAGTTGTTCAAAGCTCTTTTCTAGGTGTCGACATGTACCTTCTCAACACTCCCACTGCACGGTAAATTTTTGGTCCAGTGAAAACCGTTACATACATTAGACTACAAAAAACACTTTCATAGGGAACACGTGTCATTTCCTCTATCCATTCTTGTGTCTTTGGAATTTTTTCAACAATAATTCTTTCTCTCACTGGAATTGGCACCTTCACTAGTTTGCAACCCTGCATGTTGGATCATTTCAAAACTATTTCAATATACTTCATATGATTCAAACAAATATTTATAGCAACTCGATCTATATTGATATCCATTCCCAGAAAAAATTTAGTTGCTTCGAGATCATTCATGTAGAACTTGGAGGATAGTTGCTTCTTCACCATCTTTATTGTGTCCATGTTGTTTCCAATCAGCAACATGCCATCGACATACAAAGCTACATATATGAAATTCTGACCTTCTTCCTTGGAATATATGCGGTGATAAGCTTTGCTTATCACAAATCCCAAGCTAAGGATGAAAGTGTCAAAATTCTAGTACCACATCCTTGGCGATTTCTTTAGACCATAAAGGGATATTTTGAGTTTTCACACCAACTATTTCTTACCATTTACTACAAATCCTTCAGGATGTTTGATGTAGATTTCTTCTTCTATGTCCCCATGTAGGAACGTTGTCTTCACATCCATATGTTTTATCTCCAGATAAAATGTTGTATCCAGAGACATTAGTACTCTAATGGAAGTTAGTTTTTCAACAGGGGAAAAAATATCACCGAAGTCGACTCCCTCGACTTAGGAATAACCTTTTGCTACCAATCAAGATTTGAAATTCTCGAATTTACCTGCAACATTCATATTCTTATTGAACACCCACTTGTTATCAATGGACTTCCTTCCACTGGGTAACTTGACCAAATCCTATGTATCATTCTTTTTCAAGGATTCCATCTCTTTGACCATGGAATCCTTCCATATTTTACCCTCTATTGAGTTGACTTCCTCACTGACCAACTCAGGCTCATCGTTGATGTTAGTTATCACAAATGCAGAAAGAAATTCAGGTGGACCATACCTCTCAACTAATTTCTTTACTCTTTCTGACCTCCTTACCATCAAAATCATTTGTTCCACCTCTACCTCAAATTCATTCGACTCATCTGAATCCTCTTCTTTGTTGCGCAATTCAAACTGTATTGTATCAGGATTGTTCTCAGTCTGAACTACTTCCTTGGGCTCATATTTACCTCCAACTTCTTTGAAGACCACATCTCGACTGTACATGGTCCTCCTTGCTGCAAGATCCCATAGCTATATCCTTTCGTCCCTTATTTATATCCAATGAAAATACATATGACTACCTTGTTGTCCATCTTACTCATGTTTTCCTTCAGAACATGCAAAAATGCATCACAACAAAATACTTTGAGATGTGTAACCAAAGGATTATTGCCATACCATACCTCATTTGGAGTCATGTCAATTAGTGCTGGTGAAGGATACATATTTACCATATATCTTGCAGTCTCAGCTTCCTCTGCCCAAAATTCCTATGTGAGCCCAACACCACTGAGCATACTCCTTGCCTTATCCATCAACGTTTTGTTCATTCTCTCAAAAACTCCATTTTGTTGTGGGTTATATGGTGTGGTATTTTGGTGTGCTATGCCACACTTATTAAAGAACCGATCAAATTTATTTCCACATAATTCACCACCAGTGTCAATCCTCAACAATTTAATCTTGTTTTCTTTCTGGTTTTCCACAAGAGATTTAAACTCTTTAAATATATCGAAAACCTTTGATTTATTCCTCAGGAAATATATCCATGTATTCCTGGAAAAACCATCTATGAAGGAGACATAATACAAGGATCCACCAAGTGAAGGGTTATTGTAACCAGGCCAAACACATCACTATGCACCAGTTATAGAATCCCATTTTCCTTTGTCGCTCTAGATGTGAACCTCACCCGACTTTGTTTCCATATATGCAATGTTCACAAATGTAAACTTCGAAACCACATTCAGGAAAACCTTCAACCATACCTTTACTTTAAATAACTCGAATTCTATTTTATCCAATGTGTCCCATCCTATCATTCCATAACCTAATTAGGTCGATCTCATCATGTCTTGTCGAGTCGGTTTGAACCAAATTTTCTCAAGTCGAGTCGCGTTGTATCTACATCGAGTCAAGTCAAGTTGCAGTCGAGTTAATTTTAGGGGAAGTGATGTTGTTTCATACATTCAATTTGACATTCCCTAACAACTTGTATAGGGTACCAATATGAACTCTTCTCATTAAGACAATCACACTTATGACCATCTTGCATGAATCCTTCTGAAACAAAATATGCACACCTATATCACTCATCCTGTTGATAGATATCATGTTTCTTTCGAAACTTGGAATGTGTAGCACACCATGAAGCATTATTTTCCTCCCATCTTGCAGTGTCAGTCGAAGTCTTCCTCATCCAACAATTTTGGTTATAGAGTCGTCCGCTAAGAACACATCGCCCCCATTATATTGTTAATATTCACATAACCATTCTTTATGTAGTGTCATATGATAGGATTCTCCTGAGTCGATCAACCAAACATATTTATTTGATTGTTTATTGTTTGGTTCCAAGTACACATCACCTCACTTGTCTGAGGTCATATTTCTCTCAGTCGACTACTGCTCGTCGGATCCAGCACCGACTTATGTTTCATTCGATGTATAGTCCTTTTTGTAATGCCCAAGTTTACTACATTTCCAACATCATGATGGCAATTGAACCAGGGATTTTAATCTACCCTTCGACTTGAACTTTCTACCAGAGAATCTACCTTTATCTTTTTCTACCAGTTGACCTCTCACTACCAAATAATATTTGGTCGATCCTTCTATTATCACTCTGTAATTTTCCTTGGTTGTCACAAGAAAACACAGAGGTAACCTTTTGAAACCACTTTGATATGGAAGATGGCCTTTCCAACCAAAGAGGGCTCTCTCACTGAAATTATAGCACAATGGCTAGATCTGTAGGTAAAGACAAAAAGTGTATGATGTGGTGGTAGGATTGAGTGAAACACCCATTGGGCATGGAGTCATAATAAAGATAGGTCAAAAAAAAACTTTCAAAACTAGTTTGTATGAAAAAATGTACTTTATAGGCTAGGTAACTAGCAATATTTTACTCATCATAGGCATTATAGTATGGTGGTGAGAAGAAAATAACACATCAATTATAATAGAGCACCAAGTAGTGGATGAGTTGTGTCATAATATCAAAAGATTAATGTAGGAAAACTTAATGTGAGATAAAGAGAATCAACAATGAATTATCTATCTATAATCATTCACTCATAATAGAAGAATAAACATTATGATCAACAAATATAGGAAACATTCACAAGGAAAAACAAATTGTAGATTACTAGCACAAGAATCTCTAAGCCAAATATTCAAGTCTTTCATCTTGAAAGATTTCATTGACAACAAAAAATATATACAACAACCAAAGAGTCTTTTTCCTCAAGTCTCCAACACTTTTCTCCTT
>JZKD02S2441217.1:229469-250176 GCA_000966675.3 Picea glauca
TCTACCTGTGGGAGAGCAGTCTCTAACCATACTGACCAACAATGTTTTTATCATAACTTCTTCATTTTTATCCAATTTGAGTGATTCCAATGCCAAATTAAAGTGAATTTAGAGAAATATATCCAATAGAAACACGTTTTTAAAATTTCCATGTGATGGTATATCAAATTTACTAAAACAAACCTGCAAACAAAGTTATTTTTTTATTTCCCAACTTAGACCAACAGTTGATATTTTGAGAATAACTTTTTCGTTTGATGACGGATTTATCTCATTCAAATTGAATATGAAAGAAAATTCATGTGGATATATCCAATAGAAACATTTTTTTTAAAAGAATAAGAATTAATGGATCAAATATTCCAGTGAACAGTTAGAAAAACAAAGTTGTAAGAGTGTTGATTTATGATAGGCAGTCAATATTTTGGTCATAGATTTCTTATGCGATATCAAAATTGAGTGATTGAAATTTCCTTGTAAACTAGATTCATAACAGAATACACCATAGAAACAATTTTGCAAAATCTAGTCATTTAGGCCTCCAAAAACGGACTGTCCCAACTATGTCCCTAAGCTGCCTACTAGACACCCTGTCAATTTTTGGTCATAATTTTTTTGTTTCAAATCCAAATTGAGTGATTTAAATTGGGCTAGAAAATAGACATCAAGTGCGAAATAGGATAGAAATAGGTTTTAAAAATATTCCCATTTCATTCTTCAAAACATGAATGTACCGACTTTGTTTCTAGTAGTTTTCTCAAGCCCACATGCCATAAAATATGATAAACAAACATTTTTTTCGAAAATGATGATGAGTGTTACTAGAAATATGATTTTCATTATAATATGTCTACATACACAAAGAAATCACAACATATTGATCTACAAAATATATTGCAATAATCAAAATGCTTTTTATAAATGAATTTATTTATGTACTTATTTTATTTTCTACTCTAACCTACTCTACATGGAAAAATAAAATATGCGTACGTATAAGAGTACTTCCAGTGGATCCATTTTCGAAATAAGGCCTCAAGTATATACATACCCAAATTATAAAAATGCATGTTAATAAATAATAGGGTATGAGAGACCATCTTCCCTTGAAACGATGGTGCCAAGAATTGTCAAAGTATGGAGTGATGTTGCGAACAAATGATGGAGTGAAAACAATCTTCAATATAGCTTTGACACTCTTGATTTATCATGGTTGTCATATCATGATGTTCTTCCATGACTTCTGCAATTCCTGAACTTAAATCCTTCCGAGACCTGATATCAGTTTCATGTAGTGGTGCAGTTGAAATAGGATGGGTTGGAAGGGTCGATAAATTTTGCAGTTCAACATTGTAAGCATGTTGTATTGGTTTATTGTTATGAGGGTGTGGAATGGATTGAATAGTGATGCAGGAGCATCGACAATGTCAAGCGAGCATGGGGAAAGTACCAACTTATTTTGGCACATGATGAATTGTTTGAAATGTTTTGAAGTTCAATACGCCAAACATAAATGAAAAAATTAAGAAAGGGCATACTGGTAGATTGTAATCAGACATTGAGTGTCCCTCTCTCGTCTGAAGGACTAAGAGGCATTTATGCTAGTAAATGTAAGTAGGTAGACTTGAATTCTTAGATTAGACAGTTTTAGGAGCCAAAGGGAAAACAAATATAGACACCCTCACTTGTATCATCCTAACATTAGCAGCATAATAAATCAAGAGAGCATAGGAGAGCAGAAGCAGAGAGATGTGTAGAGTAAAAAACCCATGTACAAAAGTTCTGGATTAATAAAAATATTTTTAGTTCATACTCATGGTGTCCAATAGCTTTCTGTGTTGCACATGTTGATTGATATATGCTTGTTTACTCTCTGTTATGCATTTTATTTGATGCGTGAATGTATGATTTCATATTGAAAGTCTGAAATCTGAAGAAAGGGAGAGTAAAGAATGAGTTTCAATTGTTTCTCTGTCTGAGCAAGAATTTTCCTACAAGGAGTGCAGTGAATTGTCTGCAAGGTGTGTGTTGACAGAAGTCAAAGTTCATCTCTGCAAGCTCAGGAGGGATAAAATTTTTCTCATTCTCATAGAAGTGCAAGTTAATCACAGGAGCAATGCAAGGGGTGCATCGGTCGAGTAGATTCTCAGAGTTTGAAACCTGAGCGAAATTGTTGAAAGACTGTTGTCGCAAGGAGGGCACAGAGTCAAAGAGGTTCAAATACTTGGAAGTATTTGAAGAATTTCCACGAGTGCATGCAAGAGTCTTCTTAAAGACTTGAGTTGTGGAGAAATCTCAAGAGAGCTAATGCCTTGAAGAGTTGTAAGAAGGCGCAGTGACGTTGTTTGCTAGTGGACAAGTTTCATGAAAGCATACTTGTTCATTTCACACGAGTGTTAAGGAGGAATTGAACGGTAAAAATTCTTCATGGAGAATTCACGAGGTTCCGAGAGCCATCAGATCTTGCATAAGAGCAAGGAGGTTACGGTGAGTGTTTTTCTAAGTGCAAGCTTGGGAGAAATCAAACCATGGGATCCAAGCCAATGATGGTCATTGGATCACTCGTGTAATCGCATTTCATGGATTCGCGAGTTGAAGGTTTAAAACCTTTGCATCAAGATTCGTGAGGTCATGAGTGGAGAAGTCGTGAAAGAATCTAAGTCATCCATCAGAGGAGGAAAGATGGAAGAGATCAAGGGATCTCGCGAACTCAGAGGTTTGCAAGGTGAGAGCCCAAAGATTGGGTGCTCTAAGTCGCGAGTGGAGAAATTGTGAGGAGCAAGGATAGCCGTAGGATCTAGGTCAAGTGAGGACCGTTGGATCAGAGTCTCACTGTGCCTATCGCGCATTCAGAGATTTGAAGGTGCAGAAGAACCTGACAACACATAGTGGACAGGTGGCATACTTGTCGACACGGAGGTCAAACCTTTGTTGACCATTTCGGGGTTTTGTGAGTCGGAGAACGGAGAGCATAGCATCAGGATTTGCAAAGTCGCAAAGTTCGAAACTCAAAAAGGTGGGAAGTTTCGTTGTGGGACCCACGTTGATGACGTGTCAGAATTTCGGCATATGGGAAGTCGAGACTTCTATCCCGAAAGTCTCAAAGTCGCGAGTTGTGATAAGAAGTAGCGAGGAGTTCGGGATCTCAGCATTTCGGGTGTCAGGATACAATGGAGGTAGTGCTTCGGAAAGCGAAGTCGCAAAGTGCCGAAGTTGGGCATAAGAGTCACGTGGCAGAACCACACAGTGGGCCTAGGAAATAGATCGACGGACACACATCACATATTGGAAGGAGTCAACACTTCGATGACTTCTCATGTCTCAGGGATTCAAGAGATAAGAGCAAAAGAGTTCAACCTTTGAACTCACAAAGTGTCGAGTAGTGAGGGGAGCTTGTGTGAAGCTTAATCGGTGGCCACGCATAGAGGGTGTTGATGAAAGAAGAGTTATACCCATTTCGTGATCTTGAGTATATTGAGATTGGAGAGGAAGATTCGAGAGTCACGACTCCCGAAATCATGAGATTGCAAGCTGCAAAAAGGACCCGTGGATCGATAAATTGCATATTTCAGCAGGAAATCGAAAGGAGTTGCTTTAGGTCAAGGGGATACAGAACGATCCTGTGAGCGGATCTTGGTCCAAGGACTGATAGGTCTATGTCAGTTGTGGTATCAGAGCTTGACTCTGTTTGCATATTTCAAACAGGGAAAGTGAGAAAGAAAATCTCAGCCATGCCGCCAAGAAGAAGAGACAGAAAAACACCCGATCTGCCAGAGGAAAGGGAAATGCCAAGAGGAAGGGGTAGGTAGGTGCCAAATCTAGCCATGGAATGAGAGATGTGTGACATACGCGCCAGACTTGAGGACATGGAGATAACATAGAGGTGCATAGCTGGTGTTGGAGATGTCAGTGATTCCAAAAGAGAAGATGAAGTTGGACATGAAAGAGAAGAAGTTACAGTAGAAAATGTAGCAAATGAACGCCTGATTAGGGTTGTTGCAAGAATGGGTGCTAAGGAAAAAATGGATATTCTAGTATATGAAGGAAACCTGGATACTGAAGAGCGTCTAGAATAGATTAGAGCTATGGACTCATATTTTGACTATGAAGATGTCGAGGAGGATAAAAAGGTCAAACATGCTGTCACAAGATTGAAAGGACATACAACATTGTGGTGGGATGAGCTACAAGCTGACAGAAATTGCAAGGGAAAGCAGAAAATCAAGAGTTGGGATAGGATGATCGCGAAGATGAAGAAGAAATTCATTCCCAGGGATTACCAGATTACTCTGTTTCGAAGAATGCAGAATTTGACACAGAATTTGATGTCAGTGAAGGAGTACACTGAAGAATTATACAGGTTGAACATCAGGGCAGGTCATCGTGAAAGTGATGATTAAAAAGTTGTCAGGTACATGAATGGTATATGATACGAAATTCAGGATGATATGAGAATGATGACCATCCGAATGGTGGAAGATGCTTATCAGATGGCTCTAAAAGCTGAAGAGAAGTTGAGACGAAAACAAGGTCAAAGAGGTCGACGTAGAAGTCAGCCCAGAGGCAAATCAGTTACCCAATATAGGAATCAGAAGCCCAAGGAAGATTGGAGGAAACCTCAGACTCAACCTGAGAGAGGTGGAATCTCACAGAGAGGGAAGTATACCAAACAGAGAGGTCAGTATGCAGATGGAAACATTTTTCCTCGTACCAAAGGTAGAGGAAGAGGAAGAGGTGGAGTGGTGAAATTCTTCACATGTGGAAAGGTTGGACATAAATATTATGAGTGTCCAGACAAAAAGAAAGAAGGTGGTGAAACTCACATCACCGAAGCACAGAGGCAGAATTTTGAGGCAGAGGATGTTGAAGGCGGAACATCGCTGATGATGCGAAAGGTTCTCTTAATGCCAGAAAAGGAGGTGGAGGGTTCGGTCCAAAGGAACATACTTTTTTCGGACCACTTGCAAGACCAAGGAAAGGGTATGAAAGGTCATTGTGGACAGTGGTAGCACAGATAATATGGTTTCTACAGAGATGGTAGAAAAGCTGGAGTTGGAGACTATTGAACATCCAAGTCCATATAGAGTTTCGTGGCTACAAAAAGGACATCAGGTAAATGTCACTGAATAATGTTTAGTTGAATTTAAAATAGGAGGGTATAAGGATAAAATACTCTATGATGTTATTCCCATGGATGTTTTTCATCTATTGCTGGGTAGACCATGGCAATATGAAAAAAATGTGATTCATGATGGGAGGAAGAACACATACACCCTAAAGAAGAATGGGAGAAGTCACATGTTGTTGTTGATTAAGGACAAAGAGGTGAAACCTAAAGTAAGCAACATTGTACTTCTCATGAGTGGGAAGGAACTTCTTACAAAGGTTAAGAAGAAGGAGGAACCACAATTCATTGTGGTCAGGAAGCCTAAAATTGTTTTAACCAGTACAAGGGTAGATGATTTACCAAAAGAGGTTCAAAAACTGTTGGAAGAGTTTGATGACATAGTAGTGGACGAACTACCTCGTTCATTGCCATCGATCAGAAGTGTGAGTCATCATATTGATCTCATACCTGGATCTAGTTTACCAAACAAAGTATCACACAGATTAACGTCGCAGGAGAATGAAGAAGTCAAAAGACAGGTCCAGTATTTAATGGACAAAGGGTTGGTTAGAGAAAGCTTGAGTCCATGTGTTGTTCCGACAATGCTTAGTCCGAAGAAATACAGAGGCTGGAGGATGTGTAATGACTCGAGAGAAATTAACAAGATAACCATCAGGAACAGATTTCCATTGCCAAGAATAGATGATTTGATGGATTGCTTGAGTGGGGCCAATTTTTTTTCAAAKATTGATTTGAAAAGTGGATATCACCAGATTCGTATGAGAGAAGGTGATGAATGGAAGAYAGCCTTCAAKACTAACGAAGGGTTGTATGAATGGATTTTTATGCCATTTGAMTTAACGAATGTGCCAAGTACTTTCATGAGGTTGATGAAYGAAGTCCTGAATGATTTCATCGRAAAAWTTGTCATTGCGTATCTTGATGACATWCTGATTTTCAGTAAAACAAAGGCAGAGCATATGAAACATTTGGMTATAGTGATGAAGAGGCTACAGCAAGAGAAGTTGTTGATAAACATGAAGAAATCCTCATTAATGAAGACAGAGCTCATTTATTTGGGGTTTGTTATTTYTGCATATAAGTTGAGGATGGATCCAAATAAAGTGGAGGTGATTAAGARTTGGCCATCACCGAAGAGTATATTTGAGGTGAGAAGTTTTCATGGATTGGCTAGTTTCTACARGAAGTTCATYAGGAATTTYAGTGGAATTAATGCACTGATGATGGACACAGTGAAGAAGAGACACAAGTMTTTTCACTRGACAGAAGAGGCTGAGAAAARCATCAATTTGTTGAAAAGGAAAATCAAAGAACAACCAATTTTGGTGTTGCCAKATTTTAAAAAGACATTTCAAGTAAAATGTGATGCAAGTGGATTTTCAATAGGGGCARTMTTGAGCCAAGAAGRCAAGCCGATAGCATAATTCARCGAGAAGYTRAATGAAGAGAAAGTGAAATACTCCACATATGACAAGGAGTTCTATGTTATTATTCAGGCATTGAAGAAATGGAGGCATTACGTAATCCCGAAGGAGTTTGTCTTATACAATGACAATCATGCTTTGTAATTTGTGACTCAACAGAATAATTTGAACCAAAGACATGTTAAATGGGTTGAATGCATGCAGAATTTTACTTTTGTAATTAAACATATTTCTGGCACTGCTAACAAAGTTGTTGATTCTTTGAGCAAAAAATGTTTGTTGTTGCAAGAGTTCAGAGTCAAAACACTCAGTTTTGATGATCTCAGGGACATGTACAGAGATGATCCATATTTTAAAGAGGCGTATGAAGAAACTGAGAATCCAATTCTCAGGGACAGGAGACAATGTACAGAACACATGATCTAGGAAGGATTATTGTTTAAGGGTAATCAACTTTGTATTCCAAAATGCTCCATGAGGGAGAATTTGTTGAAGGAGAAACATAGTGGAGGATTGGCCAGACATTTTGGTCATGAAAAGACATTCTCAAAGTTAAACAAGTCATATTTTTGGCTAGGAATGAGAGAAAATGTCAAACGATTCGTGGATAGATGTAGAATTTGTCAACATTCAAAAGGGAAGAGGCAGAATGCAAGTTTTTATCAACCGTTACCCATACTTGAGAGGCCATGGGAAGCAGTAAGCATGGACTTCATATTGGGGCTGTCGAGAACACAAAGAGGGCTTGACTCGATGTTTGTGCTGGTGGATAGATTTTCTAAGATGACACACTTCATACTGTGTCAGAATACCAGTGACACAACTCACATTGCGAATCTGTTTTTCAAAGAAGTCATTCGATTTCAAAGAAGAGACACCAAGTTTGTGGGACACTTCTGAAGAACCTTATGGAAAAATCTAGGAAAAAACTTGTCGTTCAGTTCAGCATATCATCCTCAGACGGATGGACAGAAAGAAGTTGTGAACAAAAGTTTGGGAGACTTGCTGAGGAGCTTGGTGATATAACACCACAGTCAGTGGGACAATATTTTTCCACAGGTGGAATTTTCTTATAATGATTCAATCAATAGAAGAACAGAGCAGAGTCCATTCCAAATTGTTTATGGAATGCATCCAAGAGGAGTTTCGGAATTAAGGGATTCATAATGGGATGAGATAAGAAGTTCTAGTGTAGAGGATTTCGCAAAAGCGATGAAGGAACTTCACAGCCAAGTAAAGGAGCGATTGAAAAAATTGAGCCAAGAGTATAAGCGCAGAGCAGATCAAGACATGAGACATCAGAAAAATTCAATTTGAGGTTGGTGATTTGATTCTGGCACATCTAAGAAAGGAAATATTCCCGAAGGGGACATATAACAAACTGAAGAGGAAGAAGATCGAACCATGTAAGATCTTGAAAAAATTTGGGGCAAATTCTTATGAGATTGAATTACTCGAGGGGATCAGAATTTCTCTGATATTCAATATCTCAGATTTGTACCCTTACAAAGCTAAGGAAGAAGAAGTAGGTAGTGAACAACCAGAGGTTCAGTGGACTAAACAGATGCAAGTTGTAGAGAAGCCACAGATGGAAAGCATACTGGACGAAAGAGTTAGCAAGAGGACCAGAAGAAGGGAATATTTTGAATACTTGGTCAAGTGGAAGGGACATCCAGTTGAAGATGTCAGCTGGGAAAATGAAACAGAGATCCAGAAGCATGGACATACCATGTGAGAGCTCATGGATAGGAGCCCATGAAAATTTTCAAGTGAGGGAGTATGATATAGAAGCATCGCCAACGTCAAGTGAGCATGGGGCAAGAGCCAATTCATTTTGGCACATGATGAATTGTTTGAAATGTTTTGAAGTTCGATATGACAAACATAAATGAAACAATTAATAAAGGGAGTACTGGTAGATTGTAATCAGAACTTGAGTGTCTCGCTCTCATCTGAAGGACTAAGAGGCATTTATGCTAGTAAATGTAAGTAGGTAGACTTGAATTCTTAGATTAGACAGTTTTAGGAGCTGGAGGAAAAATGGATATAGACACCCTCACTTGTATCATTGTAACATTATCAGCATAATCAATCAAGAGAGCATAGGAGAGCAGAAGCAGATAGTTGTGTAGAGTAAAAAACCCATGTACAAAAGTTATGGATTAATAAAAATATTTTTAGTTCAGACTCATGGTGTCCAATTTCTTTCTGTGTTGCACATGTTGATTGATATATGCTTGTTTACTCTCTGTTATGCATTTTCTTTGATGTGTGAATGTATGATTTCATTTTGAAAGTCTGAAATCTGAAGAAAGGGAGAGTAAAGAATGAGTTTCAATTGTTTCTCTATCTGAGCAAGAGTTTTCCTGCGAGTGCAATGAAATTGTCCGCAAGGTGTGCGTTGACAGAAGTCAAAGTTCGTCTCTACAAGCTCAGGAGGGATAAAATTGTTCTCATTCTCACAGAAGTGCAAGTTAATAACAGGAGCCATGCAAGGGGTGCGCCAGTCGAGTAGATTCTCAGAGTTTGAAACCTAAGTGAAGTTGTTGAAAGACTATTGTCGCAAGGAGGGCGCAGAGTCGAAGAGGTTCAAATACTTGGAAGTATTTGAAGAATTGCCACAAGGAGTGCATGCAGGAGTCTTCTTGAAGACTCTATTTGTGGAGAAATCTCAAGAGAGCTAGTGCCTTGAAGAGTTGCAAGAAGGCACAGTGATGTTGTTTGTTGGTGGACAAGTTTCGTGAAAGCATACTTGTTCATTTCATAGGAGTGTTAAGGAGGAATTGAATGGTCGGAATTCTCCATGGAGAATTCACAAGGTTCTGAGAGACGTCAGATCTTGTAGAAGAGCAAGGAGGTTACGGTGAGTGTTTTTCTAAGTGAAAGCATGGGAGAAATCAGACCGTGGGAGAAATCACTCGTGTAATCACATTTTTTGGATTCGTGAGTTGAAGGTTTAAAACCTTTGCATCAAGAATCGCGAGGTCGCGAGTGGCGAAGTCATGAAAGAATCTAAGTTTTCCATCAAAGGAGGATAGGTGGCAGAGATCAAGGGATCTCACGAACTCAGAGGTTTGCAAGGTGAGAGCCCAAAGATTGGGTGCTCCAAGTCGTGAGTGGAAAAATTGCGAGGATAGCCATAGGATCCAGGTCAAGTGAGGATTGTTGGATCAGAGTCTCACCATGCCTATCACACATTTAGAGGTTTGAAGGTGCAGAAGAACCTGACATGATGCAGCACGTGCCACTCGGCACGTCCGCTACCACCAGGACCTTCTTCTTCACTAGACTGAAGAGCTAGTGTGCTCCTCAAATCCCTTATCAGGACCTCTTCGCACCCACAGGATGCTTTGTATGACCTCCCTTCTTGAAATAGGAAAGTTGGACCTCGCTAGATCGCGAGTACTGCGCTCACAAAATCGAGTCTTGTAAATCCATGAACCTTGATGACTACTCGCCCACGGCTTCCTTACTCCTTCTCAGGAATTTTCCCCATCGAGAAATCAGTACCCACGCATTCGTGAGTCACTAATCTTATGAAACCCCGAGTCTCGATCTCCGATATTACTTTCGTGACCCATAGCCCCTCTGGCTATTCTTTCGCATGCGACCGCTAACCATGAGACCACGGTCCTCCCTTCCTATCGAAATTTTGGAATTCGCGAGTTCAAACAGTGTAGAACTTATGCCTCTGGGATATCCAATCCCCGACTTTCGATGCCAGTTATCCTCCTTTACTGCGCTCTGGGCCCCACACACTAACCGATGGTTGCCAAGATATCGCCTCTCGCGACCTCACAAAATTTGACGCTAAAATTGGCGGCTCCAGCTCGCGAACCTCCGAGTTCACGATCTGTCGATGCCACCTGTCATGAACTCCCTGCTGTGGTTGACCTTCCAACACCTGTCCTCCACTCAGCACTGCAACTGCCTGGTTATCGCGTTTTGGAGTTTCGTGATTCCTCTGACAGTGATTCTCACGACACCGTGAATCCCGAAGTGCCGAACCCTGATGCACGTGCGGGCACTCTCCTCCACGTCACCCCTCCTCATCGCACTATCGGGTATCGCGAGATTGAGATTTCAGTTGTAGCGTTTCCTTTGCATGGGAAAATCTTGAATGCTGAATCCTGACTTTCTGGGATCTCGCGCCATGTATCCCTACTATGATCAACGAACCTGAGCCTCTCGGGATCTCGCCAATCGCAATTTCATACACAAGATTCTTGGCTCCGGAAGTTTCGATTCTCCGATGAGTCAAGTCCTGATGAGCTCTGGCTCCTTTCCTGCACGCTAAGGCTTAAACCATGCACATATTCCACTAGAATCTGATGACCATCGGAACTTCGCCAATTTTCCCTGCAAATCCTGACCATCGATTTCTCCTCTTTGGAGATTTCTCAAAAATGACTAAGTGTTCCTCCTCACACTTTGCCTTACAAATCCTGCGCTTGGAACTCGTTCTTGAAACGTCCACGCACAAATCCCAGTGCTCCCCTTTGATGATACCATGAAGGTGCTACACTTCCTGATCTTTTCAACTCTGATTCTTCAGAGGAATTTGCACATACTACTCATGCTCGGCATTCAACAACTTCTCAAGTGTTGAATCCTTCAGACTCTGTGCAACTCCTGCAGCAGCAGTCTTTAGCTTCCTTTTCTCAGATTAACCACCGAGACGTCTTCCTTCAACCTGCACACTCCTTGCACAGTTGCAACGAACCACTTCCACTTCTGGACAGATAAGAACAAAAGGTAAACTATCGAGCTCTCATCAATGCACTCCTTGTGGATGAATTCAACTGCACTATTTGCAGGAATCTCTTGGCTCAGGTAGAGGAACAATTGAAACTTATTCCCTCTCTCCGTCAGACTTCAGTTTAAACCCTGAAATCACATGCACAACATATACAAAGCAAATCCATACCAAGAACAAACATTCATGAGCACATAAACAAGATACACAGAGAAACAACTCCAGTCATGAGTTTGAATCAGAATTCCATTCTATTAATTCAACATCTATACATGGGTGTTCTTCATAGATTTCTCTGCATGCTCTTCTCTTCTGAATGCTTGATAATGGCTAATGTTATAATGATACAATGAGGGTGTCTATATCCGTTTTCCCTCTTGGACTCTAAAATTGTATAATCTGGAAATAATTCCTACCTACTTGCATTAAATCTATTAAATGCTTCCTATCTATTTCAGACAAGAGCGTATAGATCGAGGTCTGGTACATCATACAAAAGGCGCTCCTTCATAAAGGATTCATTAAATATTTGCGCTACAATCCCAAAGCACTTTCAAAATTTTGGGTTTGTTTTCCCAGCTGATGTCCACTTGATGTGCTGGCTCGCTTGTTGAGTTGGCGATGCTCCTGCATCATACTCCTCGGCTTGAAAACTTTCATGGGATCCTGTCCATGATCTCATGCATGGTCTGTCCATGCTTTTGAATGATTGCTTCTATCTCCCAGCTGGCATCTTCCACTGTATTATTCTTCCATTTCACCAGATACTCGAAGTATTTCTTTCGTCTAGTTCTCTTGGTGACTCTTTTGTTTAGTGTTTTCTCCATTTGTGGCCTTTCAACAATCGACATCTGCTTCTGCCACTGAATTTCTAGTTTTTCATCACTTCCAGCTACTGCTTCCTCAGCCTTATATGGATATAAGTATGAGACATTGAATGTCGGAGATATCCCAATCTCATTCGGCAATTCAATCTCATAAGCGTTTTCTCCCAATTTCTTCAGGACTCTGCATGGCCCAATTTTATTCATTTTTAGCTTGTTGTATGTTCCCCTTGGGAACCTTTCCTTCCTCATATGTTCTAGAACTAGATCATCAACTTCGAATTGAAGTTGTCTCCGATGCTGATCTGCTCTGCGCTTATATTCCTGGTTTGACTCTAGCAATCATTTCTTCACCCTGCTGTGAAGTTCTTCCATCGCCTCTGCGAATTCTTCAACGCTTGATCTCTTATTTATTATCTTCTCTGAATCCCTCAGCTCAGATACTCCTCTTGGCTTCCTGCCATATACAATATAAAATGGAATTTTACCTTTGCTTCTATTTACTAAGTTGTTGTAAGCAAATTTTTGCCTGTGGCAACACATTATCCCAGCTGTTGTGGTGCTCTGTCACTAGGATTCTTAATAAATCTCCCAGACTTCTATTCACAACCTTTGTTTGCCCATCCATCTGAGGATGATAGGCTGAAATAAACATCAAGTTAGTTCCCATCTTCTTCCAGAGTGTCCTCCAGAAATGTCCAATGAATTTTGTATCCCTGTCCGATACAATGCTTCTGGGTAAACCATGAAGTCTAACAATCTCCTTGAAGAACAAGGTCGCGATATGAGTCGCATCGTTGGTCTTCTGGCATGGAATAAAATGTGCCATTTTGGAAAACCTTTCGACCACTACAAAGATCAAATCATGTCCTCTTTGCGTCCTAAGCAATCCCAATACGAAATCCATGATGATTTCATCCCATGGCCTCTCAGGTATGGGTAAGGATTGATAGAATCCCGCATTCTGCTTTCTGCCCTTGGAATGCTGGCAAATTCTCCACCTGTCAACAAACTTCTTGACATCTCTTTGCATCTTTGGCCAGAAGTATGCTTCACTTAGTTTTGCAAATGTCTTATTGTGGCCAAAATGCCCTGCTAATCCACCACTATGCTTCTCTTTTAGCAGATTATCCCTCATGGAGAAATTCAGAATGCATAACTAATTTCCTCTGAACAACAGTCCATTCTGGATCATGTAATCTATCCACAGGCTTCTATCTCTGAGAACTGGATTCTCAGTTGCCTCGTATGCCTCTGCAAAATCAGCATCACCTGCATACATGTCCTTAAGGTTTTCAAAACCCAACGTCTTGACTCGAAACTCCTGCAGCAACAAACACTTCCTGCTCAAAGCATCAACCACTTTGTTAGTAGTCCCTGAAATGTGTTTAATTACAAATGTAAAATTCTGCGTATACTCTACCCATTTAGCATGTTTCTGATTCAGCTTCTCCTGCTGAGTCACAAACTGTCATGCATGATTATCACTATACAGAACAAATTCTTTAGGGATCAAGTAATGCCTCCACTTCTTCAATGCCTATATGATATCATAGAATTCTTTATCGTACGTGGAGTACTTCACCTTTGACTCATCCATCTTCTCGCTGAAATATGAAATTGGTCTGTCCTCCCGGCTCAAGACCGCTCCTATGGCAAAGCCACTTGCATCACATTTTACCTAGAATACCTTTGCAAAATCCGTCAACACTAAAATCGGTTGTTCTGTGATCTTTCGCTTCAACAGATTGAAGCTCTTCTCTTCCTCTTCAGTCCAATGAAAAGATTTATGTCTTTTCTTGACTGTTTCCATCATTGCTCCACTAATTCCACTGAAGTTCCTAATGAATTTCCTGTAGAAGCTTGCCAATCCGTGGAAACTTCTCACCTCGAAAAAATTTCTTGGTGATGGCCAATTTTTAATTACCTCCACTTTACTTGGATCCATCCTCAATTCATTTGCTGAAATGACAAATCCCAAGTAAATGAGTTATGTCTTCATAAATGAATATTTCCTCACATTGATCAACAACTTCTCTTGTTGTAGATTCCTCATTACTGCAACTAAATGCTTCAGATGCTCTCCTTTTGTTTTACTGAAAATTAAGATGTCATCTAAATAAACAATGACAAACTTACCAATGAATTCTTTCAACACTTCATTCATTAGCCTCATGAATGTACTTGGCGCATTCGTCAAGCCAAACGACATGACTAGCCATTCGTACAACCCTTCGTTGGTTTTGAAGGTTGTCTTCCATTCATCGCCTTCCCTCATGCGAATTTGGTGGTATCCGCTTTTCAAATCAACCTTTGAAAAAAATTTGGCTCCACTCAAACAGTCCATCAAGTCATCCATCCGTGGCAATGGAAACCTGTACCTGATGGTTATCTTGTTAATGGCTCTGTAATTTGTACACATTCTCCAACCTCCATCCTTCTTTGGACTCAGTACCATTGGAACGACACATGGACTTAAACTCTCCCTGATCAGTCCTTTATCCAGTAGTTTGTGTACCTACCTTTTGACTTCTTCATTCTCCTGCGATGTCAACCTGTACGCGGCTTTGTTTGGCAAACTGGCTCCTGGTATGAGGTCTATTTGATGGCTCACGCTCCTCATCAGCGGCAACGAATGAGGTAATTCGTCCACCACTATATTAACGAACTCTTCCAATAGTTCGTGGATTTCCTCCGGCAAATCATCCACTCTTGTGCTGGTCAAAACAACTTTTGGTTTCCTGACCACAACGAATTGTGGATTTTCCTTCTTGTTTACCTCTTCCAGAAGTTCCTTCCCACTCATGAGAAGTACCCTATTGTTCACTTCCGGTTTCACCTCCTTATATTTTATCGGAAGTAACATGTGTGTTCTTCCATTCTTCTCTAAAGTGTACATGTTCATCTTCCCATCATGAACTACGTTTCTGTCATATTGCCATGGTCTGCCTAGCAATAAATGACATACATCCATAGGAATAACATCACAGAGTATTTTATCATTGTATCCTCCTATTTTGATGTCCACTAAGAATTTTTTAGTGACACTCACCTGATGTCACTTCTGTAGCCATGAAACTTTATATGTACTCGGGTGATCAGTCATCTCTATCTCTAGTTTCTCCACCATCTCAGTTGAAACGAGATTGTTTGTGCTTCCACTATCCACAATGACCTTGCATTTCCTGTCTTTGGTCTTGCATGCAGTTCTGAATAGTCTATTTCTCTGAGTTGTGTCCTCCACCTCCTTCTCGGGTGTTAAGGGAACTTTACACGTCATTAATGAACTTCCGTCTTCTGCATCTTCTGCTTCAGCAGCTCTCCTCTGTGCCTCGGCGATGTGAGCTTCTCCTCCATCTTTTTTCCTATCTGGACAGTCAACTGCCTTGTTCCCATTCTTCCCACATGTGTAGCATGTGATGATTCCTCCTCTGCCTCTTCCTCTACCTCTGGTACGAGGAAAAGTATTAACATCAGCGTATCCTCCACTCTGTTCTGTCTGCTGCATTCTTTGTTCAGCATTATGTTCTCGCTGAGAACTTCCACCTCTTTCTGTTCTTGTTTGAGGTTTCTTCCAGTCATCCTTAGATTTCTGGAAATTATCTTAGGTAACCGACTTACCTTTCGGCTGGCTCCTGCCTCGGCCTCGCTGCGCTAGCTTACAGATTAACTTTTCTTCTGCCTTCAACAACAATTGATACGCATCCTCCACCATTCTGATGGTTGTCATACTCATCTCATCCTGGATATCGTATCTTAAGCCATTCATATATCTATCAACTTTTTCATCATCGCTCTCCCGATGACCTGCTCTGATATTGAGCTTGTAAAATTCTTCCGTATACTCCTTTACCATCATCAATTTCTATCTCAGGTTCTGCATTCCCCTGAACAGTGTGATATGATAATCCCTTGGGATGAACTTTTCCTTCATCTTTGCAATCATTCGATCCCAACTTTTGATCTTTTGCTTACCTTTGGAACGTCTATCTGCTTGAAGCTCGTCCCACCATAATGTTGCGTGTCCCTTCAATTTTGTGACAGCATGCCTAACCTTTTTATCCTCTTCGATGTCTTCATAATCAAAGTAGGTGTCAAGAGCTCTAATCTAGTCCAATAGCTCTTCTGCATCCAGACTTCCTTCATAGACTGGAATGTCCATTTTTGTCTTTAAACTCATCTGAGCGATAGCCTTAATTAACTGCTCGTTGGCTGCATCTTCGGCTATGAATTCTACTTGTTGTTTGGCCTCCACTTCACCTTTGGAGTCACTTAAGTCTCCCACATTTGCTATGCATATTTGCGCCACTTCCATATCTTCCAACCTCGTTCTGAGATCGCGTATCTGCCTTTCCATTTCTGGATTCCCTGTCGACCTACCTCTTCTTCACACATCCCTGTCCTCTGGATCAGGAGATTGCCTTTCTCTTCTGGGAGGCATGGTGAATTCTTCTTTTCTCTCTATCATAGAAAACACAGAGTTAATCCCGCTCTGATACCACTCTGACGCATCACGCGCCACCTCGCACGTCCGCTACCACCAGGACCTTCTTCTTCACTGGCCCGAAGAGCTAGTGTGCTCCTCAAATCCCTTATCGGGACCTCTTCGCACCCACAGGATGCTTTGTATGACCTCCCTTCTTGAAATTGGAAAGTTGGACCTTGCTATATCGCGAGTACTGCGCTCACAAAATCAGGTCTTGTAAATACCCAAACCCTGATGACTACTCGCCCACGGCTTCCTTACTCCTTATCGAGAATTTTCCCCGTCGGGAAATCGGTACCCATGCGGTCATGAGTCACTAATATTATGAACCCCCGATTCTCGATATTCGATGGTACTCTCATGACCCTTATCCCCTCCAACTATTCTTTCGCATGCGACCACTAACCACGAGACCACGGTCCTCTCTCCCTATCAGAATTTTAGAATTCGCGAGTTTGAACAGCGTAGAACTCACGCCTCTGGGACCTCTGATCCCCGACTGCTGATGCCACCTGTCCTCCTTTACTATGCTCTGGGCCCCACACACTAACTGATGGTTGCCAAGATATCGCCTCTCGCAACCTCGCAAACTTTGACGCTAAACTTGGCGGCTCCAGCTTGCGAACCTCCGATTTCACGATCTGTCGATGCCACCTGTCGTGAACTCCCTTTTGTGGTTGACCTTCCGACACCTATCCTCAACTTAGCACTGTGACTACCTGGTTATCGCGTTTTGGAGTTTCGCGATTCCTCCGACAATGATTCTCATGACACCGTAAATCTCGAAGTGTCAAACCTCGATGCACGTGTGGGTTCTCTTCTCCACATTACCCCTCCTCGTCGCGCTATCGGGTATCGCGATATTGTGATTTCAGTTGTGGCATTTCCTTTACATGGGAAAATCTCAAATGCTGAATCCTGACTTTCCGAGATCTCGCACCACGTATCCCTGCTATGATCAACGAACCTGAGCCTCTCGGGATCTCGCCAATCGCAATTTCATACACAAGATTCTTGGCTCCGGAAGTTCCAATTCTCCGATGAGTCAGGTCCAGATGAGCTTTGGCTCCTTTCCCTCACGCTAAGTCTTAAACCGTGCACATCTTCCACTAGAATCTGATGGCTATCGAAACTTCGCCAATTTTCCCTGCAAATCCTGACCGTCGATTTCTCCTCTTTGGAGATTTCTCGAAAATGACTAAGTGTTCCTCCTCACACTTTTCCTTACAAAGCCTGTGCTTGGAACTCATTCTTGAAACGTCCACACACAAATCCTAGTGCTCTCCTTTGAAGATACCACAAAGGTGCTACACTTCCTGATCTTTTCAACTCTGATTCTTCAGAGGAATTTGCACGTACTCCTCGTGTTCGGCACTCAACAACTTCTCAAGTGTTGAATCCTTCAGACTCTACGCAACTCCTATAGCAGCAGTCTTTAGCTTCCTTTTCTCAGATTAACCACTGAGACGTCTTCCTTCAACCTGCACACTCCTTGCACGGCTGCAACGAACCACTTCCACTTCTGGAGAGATAAGAACAAAAGTTAAACTATCAAGCCCTCATCAACGCACTCCTTGCAGATGAATTCAACTGCACTCTTTGCAGGAATCTCCTGGCTCAGATAGAGAAACAATTGACACTTATTCCCTCTCTCCTTCAGACTTCAGTTTAAACCCTGAAATCATATGCACAACATATACAAAGAAAATGCATACCAAGAACAAACATTCATGAGCACATAAACAAGATACACAGAGAAACAACACCAGTCATGAGTTTGAATCAGAATTCCATTCTATTAATTCAACATCTATACATGGGTGTTCTTCACAAATTTCTCTGCATGCTCTTCTCTTCTGAATGCTTGATAATGGCTAATGTTACAATGATACAATGACGGTGTCTATATCCATTTTCCCTCTCGGACTCTAAAATTGTCTAATCTGGAAATAATTCCTACCTACTTGCATTAAATCTATTAAATGCCTCTTATCTATTTCAGACAAGAGCGTATGGCTCGAGGTCTGATACATCATACAAAAGGCGCTCCTTCATAAAGGATTCATTAAAGACTTGCACTACAATCCCAAAGCACTTTCAAAATTTTGGGTTTGTTTTCCCAGCTGATCTCCACTTGATGTGCTGGCTCGCTTGCTAAGTTGGCGATGCTCCTACGTCATGACAACACATAATGGGCAGGTGGCATACTTGTCGACATGGAGGTCAAACCTTTGTTGACCATTTCGGGGTTTCATGAGTTGGAGAACCGAGAGCATAGCATCAGGATTCGCGAAGTTGCGAAGTTTGAAACTCAAAAAGGCGGGAAGTTCCGTTGTGGGACCCACATTGACAACATGTCAGAATTTTAGCGTTTCAGCATATCGATGGATAGGAAGTCGAGACTTCTGTCCCGAAAGTCCCAAATTTGCGAGTTGCTATAACAATTAGAGAGGAGTTCAGGATCTCGGCATTTCGGGCGTCGGGATACAATGGAGGTAGCGCTTCGAGAAGTGAAGTCACAAATTGCCGAAGTTGGGCATAAGAGACACGTGGTAGAACCACATGATGGGCCCGGGAAATAGACCGGTAGACACACGTCACATATTGGAAGGAGTCAACACTTCGCTAACTTCTTGGGTCTCGGGGATTTGCGAGATAAGAGTAGAAGAGTTCAACCTTTGAACTGACAAAGTGCCGAGTAGCGAGGGGAGCTTGTGTGAAGCTTCCCCGATGGTCACGCATAGAGGGCACTGACGAAAGAAGAGCTATACCCATTTCACGATCTCGAGTATCGCAAGATTGGAGAGGAAGAGGAAGGAGTCACGACTTCCAAACTCGCGATATTGTGAGCTGCGAAAAGGACATGTGGATCGATAAATTGCAGATTTCAGCAGGAAATCGAAAGGAGCCACTTTGACTCAAGGGGATAGAGAATGATCCTCTGAGCGGATCTCAGTTCGAGGGATGATAGGTCTATGTCAAATAGTGATTTGTGTAGGGCGTGGAGGATTTTGATGATGTAGTGAAGGGTATGGATGATATGTTTGACATGCTACAAGATGAGGGAGAGTGGTCGTGTAATCATAAGATGAGCCATTCCAAACTTGTGGAAAAGATTGGTGGGGGTCATAATGAGGTTAGCATGGCTTTCCTAACATAAGTGTATTCCATGATGAATAATGCAAGTAAGAAAATGAAGAAAAAATATTTTGAACCATGCATGTAGGCCATGATTGCCATGGTTGTGAGCTTGTTGTAGCTTCTCGATCTCTTTGATATGTTGTTTTCATCCCAGGTAAGAAAGAACAACTATCCATGGGATGTTTCTTTCAACACTGAGGGAAAAACACTTCTTCACTTTTTTATTGATTTTTCTTAACTTGCAAAACATTCAATTGTGAATTTAGAGAACTAATAAAATTGGTTTTAAAATGTTCAAATAAATCATTGATTTGAGCGCCTATATCTCTTGTTTTTGTAGCAGATTTGGAAGAGAAATAAGAAAGTCCTCTAGAATTCTTACCAACCCTGGAGAATCCTCTTGAATACGTTATGCATAATTCACAAATATCGTCATATGATAGCTGAAAAACATCATCTTTTCCCATCAGATTTAAGAGTTCTAAAAATGTTGCTTTAATTCCTTTGACTAGGAGTGTTTTCAAGATCTCTTTTGTCAAATGCGTATGCTTTGATTTTTTAAGGTTAAATTGAAATCTCTCCACATAGTCTTCCAATCTTTCATCTTCCCCTTGTATCATACTAAAAATATCTTCATTAGTCTTGCAATAGTATTGATACTTCTTCAAGAATACATTCTTCATGTTCTCCCATGTTTGAATGCAGTTTCAACCAAGGCTCATAAACCATCAGAGAGATGCTCCTTTTAGAGTAAGAGGAAAAACTTTCAAACTTTGAGAATTAGTAGAATAATCATATCCTCTAAAAACTACTTCAAACTCAAATAAGAATGTATCAGGGTCTTCATTTTCCAAACCACGAAAATTTGGTAGAGCGGATGGGGGAATGATGCACATTTTTGTCACTCCTTCTAGATCTATTATAGAGATGTCAAAAGTAGTAGTGTGT
>JZKD02S2441217.1:273014-304971 GCA_000966675.3 Picea glauca
TAATATATCCTTGTTTACGAATTTATACATTTTATTTATTCACTGATAAGAATCATGGTCCCAAACACTCTGTATAAACATGAGAACAAGGTTCACCTTTGGTAAAAACACCTCTATGATCTACATGAGTTAACCTAGCTCCTCATGGCTTTATAGTTCAACTCTGGATTATTACAAGGTATTAATTTACCCTATGCGGAATTTTCATCACTGCATTCTGGTTAGTTAATTTGTATTCTTTCTTTTGTTTTGTTGTTTAATTTATGAATTAAATTCATGTGTATTAAATTATTATTTCAGTTACAAAACTAATAATGGGGCCCTGTTTTCTTTGCGAGGGTACCCATCAGCCATTCCTAGGTCCACTCCTCCCCTTCGGATTGTGGCCAGATCATCTCTTGAATGTTGGTGGGGAACTGCTTCCATGCCAACTATAAGCTAAGTACTATGCGTTTGCTTAATATTTAATGTTTATTTTCGTTTGATTATTTTAACACATTTTACTAAAACTTATCAATTTCCCCCTTAGGATTAATCACTTTGAATGAAGCGGATCAAGGGGATCGCCTTTCTCAAAAAGGTATCTGAGTTCCAAATATTGGAGTTTAGTTTAAAACTCCTCAGGTTCTGTTTACTAGTGGGTACAAGGTACTTACCCTAGGATACTTTACTTTGATAATTTTGAACCAGTGTTTTCATGGATAAACTGGTTATTTGTAATTTAATCCTTTAATGGAATAAACAGGTTGTAAAGGAGACCCCATTTTGAATATGATTCAACAATTTAAAATAGTTGGGGTAGCATATATTATGTAGACTATTGAATCTCTAATTGTCTATGGACCATCACATACAAAATGTAGTTTCCTTTCATAAGGGAGGACTATTATTCTCTTTATCTAATTTTTATGGTACATGTACAAAGACTGAAATGGCATTCTGCATGTATATGTGTGTGTGTGTGTACATATATATATCTATATGGAAACATGTAAATACACACAATTATCTTATATAGAAGCACATATTCACTTGTAAATTTCCAGAACACAACAATAGTTCTAACAATTCTTTATGCCTGGTTAAACATATACATATATTACTATCTATACATGTATAACTCAACTTTATTAACAATTAGAACTCACAATAGCTTTCCTATCTTTACTCGGTGAGTATAAACAACAGGTAAAATAATTACCCTATAACAATTTCATTATGTTAGCTAATAATCAAGAAAACATTTAACAAGAGAACAAGTGGATGTACATATCTGAATAAGATGTTGGGACACAAATGGAACAACCAAGTTCCACCCAACCGTAGAAAATAACATCCAAATTACTTACTTCGTTCACCCCCTATCCTGACCATGAGTCCATAAGGGTGAATTGAAATGTTCCTCGTTTGCTATAGTCCTCCTTTTAGATCAG
Source organism: Picea glauca (assembly GCA_000966675.3). Classification (NCBI taxonomy): domain Eukaryota; kingdom Viridiplantae; phylum Streptophyta; class Pinopsida; order Pinales; family Pinaceae; genus Picea; species Picea glauca. Next base: position 274,448 of record JZKD02S2441217.1, read on the forward strand.
AAAATTGCCTTGCCTCACACCCAACATGTGTTCATAACAGCAAGTAATATCCTTTCTCCAACATACTAAACAATGTCCTTCCTCCTCCATATGTTGTATATCATGAGCATCTTGTGCCTAGGTCTTTTTCACTCCTTGGGAATTTTCGTAGATTTACAAATCCCTGATTTTTCAGGGGCTGCTAGTGGTCAAATTCCTCATTTGCCACTTGTAAAATTTAGCCCTGGGGTAACTCAAGTCTTGATCCAGATTTTATGAGAAGAACGAAATGAATACATATTATTAACAGCTGCTTAACACAAAATAATATAGATATAGTAAAATTGGTTTTCTATTCAATAACAAAATAAGATGAAACTGTAAAATGCAGCGGAAACAAGCTTCATGGAATGGTGGCGGCTTATCTCTGAGAAGAGATGTGACAGTTGCGCGCATTTGCAAGAATTCGATTATAACGATGCTATCAAGGCCCTTTTACAATAAAAAATAATGACAAAAACCATTGACATCCAAAAACCTAACCCTAGCAGATGAAGCACCAAAAGTCATGTGGGCCCATTTGGGTAAGTTAGTACATCAACTTCCCAGGGTTGTAACTTTTGCATACGATCTTTGTTTTAGGCGTGTTATAACCCATTGGAAAGGTATCATCACAGAGATTCATTTGAAGGGATCAATCATGCCTTTGGATATAATTGAGGATATATATCCCAAAAAACCTTCATTTAGGCTCTCAAAATGGCCTCGGAAGTTAAAACTACTAAAAATAGTAAATTGCCAAAATTGTCAGAAAATTGTTTTGAGCTAGTTGGAAAAGGTGGGTGGCCACCGATATCCATATGGATCAATAATCCCTCCTTAGGAAGAAATTTTCTCCATTGAGTTGAGGTCCCCCATCAAATGAGAAAATTTATGTTGAATTTGACCCCGGGTGAGCCACTTGCCTTGGTGTAGGAGCTGCCCTGCTTTGACGACTCGATAAAGCTAGATCTTTTGTTGTTGAGTTCCCTTGATCTGTGTCCACAATATGATCATTGGATTCCTGTCGTATGTATTCAGGGTTGATCTTTGTTGGTGTTAATTGTTCTTCTATTTCTAATATGTCCAATAATGGTGGGAAATAAGGGCGAAGGAGATCCACGTTGAACATTGTGTATAGACCAAGGAAGGGAGGAATGTTAATCCCAAAATCATTATCCCCCATGGCCTTGGTGATAGTGTATGGCCCATAATGGAGTGGGTGAAGCTTTGGATGGGGTCATGTAAGGCATTCTTTCTTCAAGTGCAAACAAACTTTGTCGCCCACCTAAAACTTATGTGGCACCTAATGTTGATCATGTCATTGTTTGTATTTGTCATTAGACTTATGTAGGATATCCTAAACCTGTTGGCATATGTTCAGTATCCGATCAATGAAACAAGTGGATTTGTCAGCTTTAGTTGGAGCAGGAGATGAGTCGGTCAAGGTGAATGCAAGGGGAAGTGCAACATCTATGGGACCCAATGGTTGGAATCCCAACCCCACCTAAAAGGGGTTGTGGCCAGTTGAGTTATGAAGGGCTTAGTTTTAGCTATGATGGACATAGGGAAGGCTCCCATCCCATGTGCGAGGGTGATTTTAATTATACATGTGAAGGATATGCACAATCATTCAATTTAGAACCTCGGTTTGGCCATTTGTCTGGGGTTGGAAGGTCGTGGATTTGGTGAGCTTGGTGCCCAACAATGACCAGAGGCTCGACTAGAAAGCACTGAGAAATACACTATCCCGATCTAAGAAAATGGTTTGTGGGATTCCAAAATGTACCCAGACACGTTCAAAGAAGAGCTTGGTAGTGGCCTATGTTGTGATGCTCTTCTTGCAGGAAACCAAAATCACCATCTTAGAAAAGCGATCAAAAACCACAAAAAAATAGTCATTTCCCCACTTGGTGGATGGGAGGCCCGACATGTAGTCCATTGATATGGATTCCCATAGCCTGTCAGGAATAGGAAGAGGGGTGTAAAGGCCATGTTTCTTAGTGGTCGGTTTGGCAATAGCGCAGGTAGTGCAGGACCTGATATACTTGCTGACCTCCTGTCAAAGTTTCGTCCAGTAGAAATGTTTCTGTAGCATCGCCACTGTATTTTCGACACTGAAGTGTCCTTCCACTCGACTGTAGTGGGCTTCCCAGATCATCTTTGCTCATTCACTTGATGGAACATAGATATGGCCCAGATAACACAACAACCCATCCTGAAGATGGAAAATATCGACAACTGCGTTTGCACCCAACATTTTGTAGGCGGTGGCGAAGTTAGAGTTTATCTCATAGAGTTGGGGCCATCCAGATGTCTCATGGCTGCAAGAGTCTAGCACTGTGGTGAGTTCCGCGACTAACGTTCTGCTGAGGAAATTAGCGACGTGATTGGTGCTTCCTATTTTATACTTGATGTTGAGGTGAAATTGCTGCAAGTATGTGGACCACTTTTGATGGTGGTCATTCTGCAATTTTCCCTATGTTTGCATGAATTGAAGTGGCTTATGATTAGTGTGGATGATTGTCTCCTTCCCAAGAATGTAATGTCTCCACTGGCGACAAGATTGTACAATGGAGTACATTTCTTTATCATAAGTAGGGTACTTATGGACAGTATCTGATAGTGTCTCACTATGATAGGCCACGGGGTGGTTGTGCTGAGTGAGAAAGGCACCCACAACATAGTCTGAAGCATCTGTCTCAATTTCAAAGGGGTGTTGTAGGTCTGGTAGTGAAATTACTGGGTTTGAGCACAAGTGCTTCTTCAAATCATCAAATTCTTGTTGTTGGGACTGGTCACACACAAATTTAGCCTTACCACCACCCCTGTTTATTTGGCTGAGGGCCCATGCAATATGGGAGAATCCCAACATGAACCTATGGTATAAAGTGGCAAGGCCCAAGAAGATCTGAAGCTCAGTGAGTGTTGTTGGGGCTGGCCAGTCGCGGATGACTTGGATCTTGGCTAGATCCACATGTATGCCATGCTGATAATTGATGTAGCCCAGGTAATGGACCTTGTCCATGCCGAAGGAGTATTTTTCCAAGTTGGAGTATAGTTTGTTCTATTGCAGGGTGTGCAGAACTTGTTGAATATGTTGCAAGTGTTCAGCCCAAGTCTTGTTGTAAATTAGAATGTCATCCAGATACACCACTACAAAAGTATTGGTGAATGGTTGCACGATATCATCCATCATCCTCATGAAAGTGGCTGGATCATTTCTCAAACCAAAAGGCATGACCAACCATTCAAAAAGGCCTTCCTTTGACTTGAAGGCGGTCTTCCATACATCTGTCTGTTCTATAAGAACCTAGTGGTAGCCAAACTTAAGATCAATCTTACTGAAGTATTTGGCCCCCATGAGTTGATCAAGGAGGTCATCGATTCTGGGAATCAGGTACCAGTTTCTAACTGTGATTTTATTCAGAGCCCAATAATCAATACAGAGTCACCAGGTTCCATCTTTCTTCTGTACCGGCATGATTAGGTTCCTGCAAGGTGATAATCTAGGACGGATGAGCCCCTTGTGGAGTAGTTCTTGGATCTGTCGCTTGATCTCCTCATTATCTAACAAAGAGCGGCAATAGACTGGCCCATTGGGTAGCGGTGCATCGAGGGTCATATGGATGGGGTGCTTGACTTGGAAATGCAGAGGTACCCCCATAGGTGAGGAGAAGATATCTGAGTATTCTTCCATGAACTTATCTACTTGCTTCTTCTATGTGGAGAGGTCGGTCGTAGAGACCCTAGATGTGGCTATGATCTTTTTCTTATTCAGAGAATGAATTATGAATAAGAAAAACTTCCACGTCAGAGAGATGACTTTCCTACATTGCTTAGTAGAGATCAAGGAAATAACACTAGGTGGGGCTGCCTCGGGTATCTTATACAATTTATTGTTCAAAGTAATAATAAAACTATGAGGCCTAGACTCATATACAACATGACATTTCCATAAATAAGGTTGGCCCAAAATAACATCACAAACTTCGAGAGGAGCAACATCACATAATACATCGTCTTTGAAGAGCTTGATGTTTTACAATAGTCGACACTGTTGGCTAACGCGAAGATCGCTTCCTTGGCAGAGCCATCCAATGGTGTAGGGTTGTGGGTGTGGCGTTGTTGACAGGGTGAGCCACTTGATGACCTCTACTGAGATGAGGTTCTTCTAGCTACCACTATCAACGATGAAGTGTAGTGGGGTGTGTTTTACCCACATCTATGAATGGAAGAGGCAGTCTCCTTCTTCTGGCTCGTCTAGTTCACCAAGATTGAGCTTGGTGGTAGAAACGGTGGCACTGGGTTCCGTGTCAATGATTTGTCTTCCCCTTTTTGGTTCTAGATTAGAGTCAGAATCTGCATCTGATTCAAAGTCTTTCACTTCATCCACCAATGACTACTTTGAGCATCATTCAACACTATTATGCCAAGGGCTCTTATGGAAGTTGAGCCACTTCTCAATATCTTTCTTTTTCTTTTCGGTTTCCTTATTTTCTTGTGGCTTGGACTGGTTGTCTTGATAGTGTCCATATTTGATTTTTCCTTTGTTCTTTGGGTTGGGGCCTCCCTTTCCCACCTTTTTTGTGAGGGGTTCCTAGGCCCAAATTGCCATGTCTTTTGTTTGAGCTCCTGCTCGATTTTGATGACATATCGGTAGGTCGCGCCCAAGGATGAGATGTCCAGAAATTTCATTTCAGTATGGATGTATCTATGAAGAGAACTACGATACTTGAGCACCAGATGTCACTCTAAATATTCTATACCCATCTTGGTGTGCAAGGTATGGAAGATATTTGTGAAATTTGGCACTTCTTGGTCTCTTTCTTGCCATAGTGTGGTCCATTTGGTATACAGGTCATGATAACTTTTGATAGGGTAGTATTGTTCCTTAATAGAATCCCTAAAGGATTCCCAGGTGGCTATGACTGAAAATAATGAGGTTTCCTATGTTTCCTTGTTCTCACAGAAAGTTTCCCACCAATCTTTGACATGGGGAATGGCTTTGAGGAGTGCAAAAGTAATCTTTTCTCTATTTGAAAAGTTATGGACAGAAAAATGTCATTCCAGTAGATTCAACCACTTGTCTACAACATATGTGTCTATATGACCTTAAAATATAGGAATATCTAAGCTTATTTGTACCTTGAAGGGGGCGGTTCCTCCGTTCGAAGAAGATGTGTTTCCTTTTGGTAGCTGCTGAAGGATTTGCGCGAAACTATCCATCATCTCGTTCCTTTGTTGCATGAGGGATTCTTCATTCAATAGTTTGAAAGGATCTCCTGTCCCACCATATTTATTTTCTCCTACCATGAGAGGTCTCTTGGATGTGCGAGGGTTTATGTATTCAAGAGAAACAAGCTCGAGACCCAACTCTTTGTACTCTGACCCCGTTGGGGACATGCATTCAGATGACAAGGAGCAGAACGCTCTGATACCACTGGTCTAGATTTTATGAGCAGAACAAAATGAATACATATTATTAACAGGTTCTTAACTCAAAATAATAGAGATACAATAAAACTTGTTTTCTATTCAATAACGAAATAAGATGAAACTGTAAAATGCAGCGGAAACAAGCTTGTTGGAATGGTGGCGACTTATCTCTAAGAAGAGATGTGACGGCTACACGCATTCAAAAGAATATGATTACAATGAGGATCTGAAGGCCTTTTCACAATAAACAAGAATTCCAAAAACCCTTGACATCCAAAAACCTAACCCTAGGAGATGAAGCGCCAAAAGTCATGTGGGCCCCATTTGGGTAAGTTAGTACATCAACTTCCCGGGGTTGTAACTTTTGCATAGGATATCTATTTTAGGCGTGTGATAACCCATTGAAAAGGTATAATCAAGGAGATTTATTTTGGGGGCTCAACCATTCCTTTAAATATCATTGAGGAGCTCAATCCAAAAAAACCTTCATTTAGGCCCTCAAAATGGCCTCGGAAGTTAAAACTGCTAAAAATAGTAAATTGCCAAAATTGTCAGAAAACTGTTTTCAGCCAGTTGGAAAAGGTGGGAGGCCATGGATATCCATATGGATTAAGTATTTTCTGCAGTCATGGAGTCATGGTCAGTTTTTTTCAACCTGGTTGTTCCATTTGTCCTCCAACAATTAATATATAAAAAGATTTGTCTTTTACATGTGTTAAAGTCAAATAGTTAGTTGGTGATGCAGGAGCATCTTTGGCAAGTATGCAGAATAGGACCACTCCGTGCATGAGAATATTTTTAGAATCTCAACCATGGCAGTCATAGTGGATATTTTGAAGCATGCCTGAACTCAACACCAAAAAAATCCTTTGAGACACACTTTAACGATCATGAGTGAAGTGGGAGTTTCCACTATGTCTCTGGAATGTGACTGGACTAAGATAGCGCAGATTAGGTTTCAGAGTAGACAAGTAGTTGAAGCAAACCCTAAGAAATCTATGATATAAATAGAGGTTTTGTAAGCCCAAATGATGCTAGCTGCAAGTTAGTAGGAGATTTCCGAGTTTTCAGTTTTTGTTTTGATTATAGTTGTAGCCATTTTCACTTTTGAATATAACAGAGGAAAATTGATCCAATGCATGATGTCGACAGTGTTTGCAATTCTTTGTTATTGTGTTTCATGAATGAATGAATCAATTTCATTATGTTATTGTGTTTCATGAATGAATGAGTGAATGAATTCTCTGTTATTGTGTTTCTCTTCTGTTGAAGTGGTGTAAGGTGTGCACACAGAATGCAAGGAGTGCGTTGATGGGATCTGTTTCGGTTCCAAAGCTCAGAAAAGATAGATGAAACTTTCCCTTTTCAAGGAGTGCAAGGTGACTACTGCAAGGTTTTCACAATATTCCATAGGAACTTGAACCTGCATAAGGATCTATTGCAAAGTGTGCTCAGAGAAAAAGGAGAGCACTAGGAGGGTGGGAGGAATTTCTCTCCAAGAAATCCTTTGGATCTGAGTTATCGAAACCGCTGAAACATAAGGAGTGAACGAGAATTCGAAGTAATCATGATACCAATCTCAGTAGGAATAAAAATTTTCATAAGTGTTAACGAGATCCAAGATTCAGACTCATGGGAGGAGAAAAGGTCGAAAACCTTTGAAGACTTAGAATATTTTCTAAGTTAGAAAAGATTAGAAGCTCAGGAGGAGGAGTGACATTGGTCGTTGGATCACAACACCAACATCAACAACCATCTGATTCAAGGCAAGGTATATGATCTTTAATGCTTCATATACACAGGAGAGATCACCCACCAAGATTTGAGACTTGAAACTTCCAAAGTCCAAAGTTCCGGATTCCAGAAGTGAAATCTCAATCGTTGGATCAATCGAGTGAATCTGAGTTGTCAGATATCATGAGCCCAGGAGGAAGCGAGGTTGAAACTTGATATTCTTGAAGTGCGAAGAGCCAGAGGGTTGAAGAGAAGCTCGACCATTAGATACAGAGGGATACGTGTCGATGGGTCATGATATCGAGAGGAAGTTAGAGGTGAAGCGTTGAAACACCCAAAACCCGAAGAGCCAAGAGTCATCGATCTGTAAGTGGACACCTGTCAGCAGATCGTGAGCTCCAGGAAAATTGTAGCAGGTTTTAAGTTTGAGAACTGACATCACCGAACCCCAAATATCTGAAGTGAATCTGAGCCATTAGATTTGGAGGAGACGTGGCAAAGGTTTGAGAATTCTGGCTAAAGTCCTGAAGCGATCTATAACTGTCAGATTCAGGGGAGACATGGTGTGAATCTGTGTACTCTGGGTAAAGAACCAAATTAATCCTCAACCATTGATCTAGGAGGACATGTTTCAGTGGACCACAACCTTTGGATAGAAACCATTAGGAGAAGGATGAATTTTGAGATTTGAAATCTTCAAAGTCTAAAACCCAGAGGAGATCTTGATCGTTGATCGAGAGGAAGGTCTTAGACCGTTGATCCGAGTTGGAAGGTCAACCACCCAAAGTGAAGGAGGGACCATTGATCTTGAGGATATGTGTCCATAGATCGTCCTCTCTAGAAGGTTGGAGTACGAAATAAGGCGAGGTTTGAGACTTCAAAACCCTGAAGTCCAGAGACCTGTAGAGATCAAAGCCATTGATCGAAGGGGATAGGTGTCAGCAGATATTCCATTCCCGAAGATTGCTCTGCAGAGGAAACCAAGGATTGAGATTCAAAAATTCCAAAGTCGGTAATTTTGAATCGATCAGAGCCATCGATCGGGGGGAGGGAGATCCAGACCATTGATTCTAAGAAATATATCTTAGTCATCCATCTAGAAGTATTGTCAAGATCATGATATCAACAATCATCTCGCATTGTAGGGGCAAGAGTTGTGGGGACGTTAAAATATCAAAGGCAGGTTGCAATCCATACCGTGGTTTCACCAGAGAGACACGTGGAGGCTCGAGGAGAATTATGGGCCCAAAATTATTTTGACTTAAGACTTCTTGTGGTTGTGCCCGCAATTGCATGTTCCTCACCCAAGGTCACATCGGAGGAGGGGCCGAGAGAAAAGGTGCTAATGCTTGATACTCTGAGATTTTTGCAAAGTGCGTAAGGGAAGGTCATGATTGTCATGGAGCCTGGTCAAGGAGACGAGAGGGATTGTTTTTAATAGAGAGTGAAACTAGGAAGGTTTCAAAGAGCCATCAGACTCTAGAATTGAAGAGCCTGACCAGGAGGTCGCGCAACTTTTAGGAGGGAAGGGGGTCTATGCCAAGTGGTATCAGAGCATAATTTTTTCTTGTAGAAAACAAGCAAAGGAGAGGAGACAAAAATAACTTGAAGTTGTACTCTATGTGTGTGATAGACAGTCAACACAATGCCACCAAGGAGACGAGTGGAACCACCTTTATCCAATCAGGTTGTGGAAAGTGATATGCGAGAACTTTGTTCAAGATTAGAGGCGATGGAGGCAACGCAGAGATGAGCAACTAACATTGGGGACGTTAATGATGTAGAGAGTGAATAATTTGTGGGTGAGAACATTGCCAAACAAGCTGCAGGAGATGATGTTGTTGAAGAACACTTTCTGAGAGAAATTTATAGATTGGGAGGCAGAGCCAAGATAAAGGTCCCAATGTATGAAGGAAATTTATATGATGAAGAGCTTCTGGATTGGATAAGATCCATGGACTAATATTTCAAGTATGAAAATGTCGATGAGGAGAAAAGGGTGATACATGTTGTCACCAGGATAATAGGACATGCAACACTATGGTGGGATGAACTGCAGGCTGAGAGGAGAATTAAGTGAAAACATAAGATAAAGAATTGGGACAAAATGGTAGCTAATCTTAAGGTTAAGTTCATGCCCAAAGGTTATTAGATCAATTTTTTCAAGAAGTTGCAGAACTCGAGATAGAAAGGTATGATAGTTAAGGAGTACACAGAGGAGTTCTATAGGCTGAACATCAGAACTGGACAAAGAGAGAAAGATGAATACAAATTTTCTAGATATATAAATGGACTCAGATATGAAATCCAGGATGATATCAACATGATGTCAGTAAGGACAGTCGAGGATTCTTATCAGTTTGCAGTGAAGGAAGAGGAGAGGTTGGCCAGAAACCAAATCCAATGAGGAAGAGGTAAAATCCCAGCCCCAAACAAAAGCATGGGAGTTACCCATGACAGAGAACATAAATCTAAGGAAGATACTGAGAAACCACACAGTCACTCAGAAAGAGGAGGAAGTTCCTGAGGGAGACAAAGTGGTGGAAGAAGTTCTTATAGAGGAAGAGGAAGAAGAGGAGGAGGAGAATTAAGATGTTATGTCTGTGGAAAGACAGGGGACAGGTTTTTGGAATGTTCCGAGAAAAAGAAAGAAGGAGGAGGTGAAGCTCACATTTCAGAAGCAAAGAAAGGGAATGTTGAAGTAGAATGAGCAGTGGATGGAAGATCCCTGATGTTGAGAAAGGTTCTCTTAAAACCATAGGCAAAAGTTGAGAAGCGAGTGCAGAGGAACATTCTCTTCATAACAACTTGCAAGACTAAAGAAAGAGTATGCAAGGTGATAATTGACAGTGGGAGCATTGATAACTTAATATCCACGGAGATGGTGGAGAAGTTGAAGTTGGAGACAAATTCACATCCAAATCCATACAAAGTATCATGGTTGCATAAAGGACACCAGGTAATGGTTACTAAACAATGCTTGGTTGAATTTAAGATAGGAGGATATAAAGATGAAATTCTATGTGATGTAATTCCCATGGATGTATGCCATATTTTGTTGGGAAGACCATGGCAGTTTGACAGGAATGTCATTGATGAAGGGAGGAAGAATACATACACCTTGGAGAAGAATGGTAGGACACACATGATGTTTCCGATAGAGGAGAAGAAAGTGAAAGAGGAAGCCAACACATGCATACTTCTCATGAGTGGGAAGGAACTCCTGAAAGAAGTCAAGAAAGAACATGAGATGTAGGTTGTTGTGGTGAGGAAACCTAGGGTTATCCTTACAAGTACATCAATGGATGATTTTCCTAAAGAAGATCAGGAATTGTTAGATAATTTTGTTGACATAGTGGTGGATGAGCTACCTAACTCATTTCCACCCATTAGAAGTATCAACCACCATATTGAGTTGATACCAGGAGAGTCTACCAAACAAAGCAACATACATATTGACACCTTGAGAGAGTGAGGAAGTGAATAAAAAAGTCCAGAAATTATTAGACAAGGGTTTGGTTAGAGAGAGCTTGAGTCCATCCACAGTGGCAAGTGTGTTGAGTCCAAAGAATGATGGAGGATGGAGAATGTGTACAGACTCAAAATAAGATCACCATCAGATATAGATTTCCTTTAGCAAGAATGGATGATTTAATGAACTGTTTAAGTGGAGAAAATTTCTTTTCTAAAATAGATTTGAAAAGTGGATATCACTAGATTAGAATGAGAGAAGGTGATGAGTGTAAAAAAACATTTAAGACAAATGAAGGTTTGTATGAATGGCTTGTTATTCTATTTGGCTTAAAAAATGCCCCGAGTACTTTTATGAGGTTGATGAATGAAATATTGAAATATTTCATTGGAAATTTTGTGGTTGTATACCTGGATGACATAATGGTCTTTAGCAAGACTAAAGAGGATCATTTGAGACAATTGACACTAGTGATGAGAAGACTACAACAGGAGAAGTTGTTGATAAATATGAAGAAGTCCTCTTTTATGAAGACACAACTTATTTACTTTGGTTTTTTGATATCTTTCAAATGAGCTTAAGATGGATCCAGAGAAGGTGAAAGAAATCAAAGAATGACCATCACCAAGGATCATGTTTGAGGTGAGGATCTTCCATGGACTAGCGAGTTTCTATAGGAAGTTCATCATAGACTTCAGTGGAATTTGTGCACCAATGATGGATACAGTGAAGAAGAAGAAGAAGTCCTTTAAATGGACAGAGGAAGTCGAGAGGAGCTTCAATATACTGAAGGATAAAATAACAGAATGACCAATTTTGGTCTTGTCAAATTTTGAAAAGACATTTCAGGTGAGATTTGATGCAAGTGGATTTGCAATAAGAGAAATTTTGAGTCAGGATAATAGACTTGTTGCCTATTTCAGTGAGAAGATGAATGAGACCAAGAGAAAATACTCCACGTATGAAAAGGAGTTTTATGCCATAATTCAAGCCTTGAAGAAGTGGAGACACTACCTTGTCCCACAAGAATTTGTCTTGTATAGAGACAATCAGGCTTTACAATTCATAACCAGACAGGAAAAATTGAATCAGAAGCATGTAAAATGGGTTGAGTTTATGCATAATTTTACTTTTTTCATAAAACATATTGTCGGGAATGCTAACAAGGTTGTTGATGCATTAAGCATGAGATCTTTTATTCTGCAGGAATTTTAGGTGAAGACCTTGGGGTTTGAACACCTTAAGGATATGTATTGTGATGATATAGATTTCAAGGAAGCATACGGAGCATGTGTGAACCCTGTGATGAGATATGTAAGCTAGTGGAAAGAGTACATGATTCAAGAGGGATTGTTGTTCAAGGGAAATCAGTTGTGCATACACAATTCTCAATGAGGGATAACCTTGTGAAGGAAAATCATAGTGGAGGATTGGTTGGACATTTCGGCCATGATAAAACATTTTCACAGTTGAGCAGCTCATATTATTGGCCATGTATGAGAACATAAGTGATAAATTTTGTGAACAAATGTAGAATCTGCCAACATGCAAAAGGAAAAAGACAGAACACTGGATTGTATCAACCATTGCCAATACCAGAGAGGCCTTGCGATGCAATACGCATGGATTTTGTGTTGGGGCTGCCAAGAATGCAAAGAGGATTTGATTCCATATTTTTGGTGGTGGATATATTTTCAAAGATGGCACACTTTATCCCATGCCAGAATACCATTGATGCAACACATGTTGCAAATCTGTTTTTCAAGGAAGTTGTGAGAATTCATGACCTACCCAGAAGCATTGTCTCAGATAGGGACACAAAATTTGTTGGTCACTATTGGAAAAAACTATGGAAGAAGTTGGGGATGGATTTGTACTTCACCTCAACTTATCACCCTTAGAAAAATGGGTAGACTAAGGTGGTAAACAAAAGTTTGGGAAATTTATTGAGGAGTTTGGTCACTGAGCACCATAATCAATGGGATCAGATTCTGCCACAGGCAGAATTTGCATAGAATGACTCACAAAATAGGAGCACTGGAAAGAGACAGTTCCAAATATTGTATGGAATGAAACCCAAGGGAGTATCTGAGTTGAGAGACTTGGAATAGAGTGAGATTAGGAGTGTTGGAGCAGAAGATTTTTCTGCAGAAATGGAGAAGCTCCATAGCTATATCAAAGGATAGTTGTAGAGTTCTAACTAGGAGTACAAGCACAGAGCTGATAAACATCATAGAGAACTTGAATTTGAAGTAGGAGATCAGGTTTTGGCACACCTCAGGAAAGAAAGGTTTCCTAGGGGAACATATAACAAGTTAAATATGAAGGAGATAGGACCATGTAAGATCTTGAGGAAGTTTTATGCAAAATCCTATGAGATTGAGCTGCCAGATGATGTGGGCATATCGCCCATATTCAAAGTTTCAGACATGTATCCTTACAAAAAAGATGACACAAAGGGATCAGAAGATCAAGAGAAGATTTAGTGGAAAAAAAAAATGCCTATAGTAGAAAAACCACAGATGGAGAAGATCGTTGATCAGAGGATTGAAAAAAAGACCATATGGAAGACCTAGTTTCAATATCTGGTCAAGTGGAAGGGACACCCAATAGAATATTCCAGTTGGGAAAATGAAGTTGCTATCCAGAAGAATGGAAAGTCGGTGCATGAGCTCATGGATAGGAGTCCATGAATTTGTTTTTCAAGGGGAGTATGATGCAGGAGCATCGTTGGAAAACACGTGGAGCAAGACCACTCAACGCATGAGAATATTTTCAGAATATCAACACTGGCAGTCGCAACAGATATTTTGAAGCACAACTAAAATCAATGCCGGAAAAATACTTTGAGACACACTTGAACGATCACGAGCGAAGTGGGAGTTTCCACTACGGTTCTGGAATGCAACTAGACTAAGATAGTGTAGATTAGGTTTTAGATTAGACAAGTAATCGAGGGGAACCCTAAGAACCCTTTGAGATAAATAGAGGTTGTGTACACCCAAATGAGGTTAGCTACAAGTTAGTAGGATATTTCTGAGTTTTTCAGTTTTTGTTTTGATTATAGTTGTAACCATTTTCACTTTTGAATATAACAGAGGAAAATTGACCCAATGAATGGTGTGGACATTGTTTGCAATTATCTATTATTGTGTTTGATGAATGAATGAATGGATTTTGTTATGAGTAGATCGAACTATGAATGTTAGGGTAAGTTTCAATTGTTTATCTTTTGTTGAAGTGGTGCAAGGTGTGCACACAGAATGCAAGGAGAGCATTGAAGGGATCTGTTTTGGTTCTGAAGCTCAGAAGAGATAGCACAAAACTTTCCCTTTGCAAGGAGTGAAAAGTGACTGCTGCAAGATGTGCACAGTCATCTACAGGAACTCAAACCTATGTAAGGATCTATTGAAAAGTGTGCACAGAGAAAAAGGAGAACGCTAGGAGGACGAGAGGAATTTCTCTCCAAGAAATCCTTTGGATCTGAGTTATCGAAACCCCTAAAACAAAAGAAATGCATGGGAAGTCGAAGTCTTCACGAGACCAAGATCATGAGGAATAACACTTTTCATAAGTGTTAATGAGATCCAAGAGTTAAACTCACATGAGGAGAAAAGGTCGAAAAAATTTGAAGACTTAGAACATTTTCTAAGTTAGAAAAGATCAGAAGCTCAGGAGGATGAGTGACATTGGCCATTGGATCACAATGATAGGATCAATAGTTTTCTAATTCAAGGCAAAGTATACAACATTTAATGCTTTGTATACACAAGAGAGATCACCCACGGATATTTTAGACCTGAAACTTCCGAAGTATGGAGTTCCGGATTCCCGAAGTGAAATCCAAATCATTGGATCTATTGAGCGAATCTGAGCCATTAGATATCGTGAGCCCGGGAGGAAGCGAGGTTGAAACTTGGGATTCCCAGAGTGCGAAGAGCCAGAGGGCCAAAGAGAAGTTGGACCATTAGATCCAGAGGGATACGTGTCAGTGGGTCATGAAATCTAGAGGAAGGTAGAGGTGAAGCGTTGAAACACCCGAAACCCAAAGAGCCGAGAGTCATCCATCTGTAAGTGGACACCTGTCAGTAGATCATGAGCTCTAGGAAAATTTTACTGGGGTTTCAGTTTGAGAACTGAGATCAATAAACCTTGAATATTCGAAGCGAATCTAAGCCATCAGATCTAGAGGAGACGTGGCAAAGATTTGAGAACTCCCGGTAAAGTCCCAAAGTGATCTATAGTCGTTAGATTCATGGGAGATGTGGTGTGAATCTATGTACTCTGGGTAAATACCCGAAGTAATCCTCAGCCATTGATCTAGGAGGACATGTGTTAGTGGACCATAGGCTTCAGATAGAATCCATTAGGAGAAGGGAGAATTTTTAGATTTGAAATCTCTGAAGTCTAAAACCCGGAGGAGATATCGACCGTTTATAGAGAGGAGGGTCTCATACCATTGATACGAGTTGGAAGGTCAACCACCCGAAGTGAAGGTGGGATCATTGATCTTGAGGATAGGTGTTCGTAGATTGTCCTCTTTGGAAGGTTGGAGTATGGAAGAAGGCAAGGTTTGAGACTTCAAAACCCCAAAGTCCGGAGACCCATAGAGATCACAATCATTGATCGAAGGGGACAGGTGTTAGCAGATATTCCATTCCAGAATATTTCTCTGCAAAGAAAACCAAGGCTTGAGATTCGAAAATTCTGAAGTCCAAAATTCTGAATCTATCACAGTCATCGATATGGGGGGAGGGAGATCCGAACCATTGATTCCAAGGAAGAGATCTCATCCGTCCATCTGGAAGTACCGTCAAGATCATGAGATCGACGTTCATCTCCCATTATGGAGGTAGCAGTTGTGCGGATGTTAAAATATCAAAGGCATGCCACAATCCATACCGTGGTTTCGCCATGGAGACACGTGGAGGCTTGAGGAGAATTGTGGGCCCAAAATTAGTTTGACTTCAAACATCTTGTGGTCGCGCCTGCAATCATGTGGTCCTCACCCAAGGTCACATCGAAGGAGGGGTCAAGAGAAAAGTTGCTAACACCTGATACTCTGAGATTTCCACAGAACGTGAAAGGTAAGGTCACAATTGTCATGGAGCCTGCATAGGGAGGTGAGAGGGCCTGTGTTTAACAGAGAAAAAAACCAAGAAGGTTTCAGAGAGTCACTTGACTCCATAATTGAATATCCTGAGTGAGAGGTTTCACAGCCCTTAGGAGGGAAAGGGGTTTTCACTAGTTAGGAAAATCAAATCTTTTCCCAACAGTCAAAATAATTAATTATAGATAATCAAATTCCAAATTCAGATTTGCCATAAATTGAAAAAAAATTCCAAATATGAATTTTCCAAAAACATAAATTTATTCCTAAGTCCATACAGACTTTAATAATTAATTATTTTGGGGGATATTACATCCTCTCCCCCTTCAGTACAACACTGTCCTCAGTGTTCATTCCTCTCTCGGAATAGGGTTGGATAAGATTTCTACAAATCTTACTCCAATTCCTAAGTGGCCTCCTCAGGACTAAAGTGCTTCCATTGCACTTTCACTTCGGTGATGGCTCTGTTCCATAGCACTATTTCTTTCCTTTCTAGAATGTGCAGAGGCTCTACTTGGAACTTGGATTCTGGTTCCACCTGCACCATGTTCCAATTGGTGATGTGAGTAGAATCATGAATATACTTTTTCAACAAAGAAACATGAAATACATTATGAACTTTTAAATTTATAGGAAGTGCAAGTTGATATGCCACAACTCCAATTCGAGCTAAGATCGCGAAGGGGCCACAAAACCTGGGTGCCAACTTTGAACAGTTTCCTAGCTTCAATGATCTTCTTCTTTCTTTGACTTTTAAATACACGTGGTCTCCAACTTGAAATTCTTGGTGTCTCCTTTTAAAATCTACGTAGATTTTCTATCTATCCTATGCCTATTTTAAATTTTGTTTTACCTTTCTTACCGTTTTCTCCATTTCCTTAAGAATTTATGGTCCCATCATGAGTCTTTCAATTGGGTTATCCCAGCTAATCAGAGTTGTACACATTTTTTTGTACAGTACTTTGAAGGGGCTCATCTTAGCTGACGTCTGATAGCCATTATTGTATGAAAATTCCACTAAGTGTAGGTATTCTTCCCACTTAGTTAGTTTTGTTGTTACGTACATTTGTAACATATATTCCACAATATGGTTCATTCGTTCAGTTTTCCCATCCATTTATGGATGGTAGCTTGTGCTGAAATTCAGGTTAGTATTCAACCCTGCAAACAATTATTTCCAAAACGTTGATGTAAATTTGACATCTCTATTCAAAATCACCATTTTAGGAATACCATGCAATCCAAATATTTCCTTCATAAATATTTCAGCGATGTTAATAGCTTTATAAGTATATTTCACAGGAATATAATTTGTAGACTTGCTAAGTTTATCAATCACTACCATAATCGAATCATTATGCTTTTGAGTTTTAGGAAAACCTGTGATAAAGTCCAGTGAGATAGTCTCCCACTTTCATTCTAGTATATGTAGAGGTTGTAGCAGGCCAACTAGTTGCTAATGTTCAACCTTCACCAATTGACAATCTAGGCATTTAGATAAGTATTCAAGTATATAACCTTTCATGTTAGGCCAATAAAACAACTTTCACAATTCTTTTACCATTTTTTGGTATCTTGGATGACTAGAATATGGATTCTTGTGGAATTCATCCAAAATTGTTATCTTTAATTCAATAGAATTTGGTATGTACAACCTATTTTTGAATCTTAGCAGTCCATTTCTATCCAAATTCAGATTTGTTCTGTCCAAATTTTCCACATTACCTTGTAAATCTACTACTATGTTGATGTATTTTTCGTCATTACCCCTTGCATATATTATCCTTTGTTCAATGTCACTTTCTTTTATGCTAATACTTATCTCAAGTAGTCCATTAGTTCTCCTACTTAAGGCATTTTCAACTTTGTTTTCTTTACCCTTGATGTGTGTTACTTCGAAATCGAATTCACTCAAGAAGGAAAACCACCTTGCTTGCCTTGCATTAAGATCTGGTTGAATGAATACGAATTTCACACCACTGTTACCAGTTAGCAATAGAAATTTTCTGCCCATTAAGTAGTGTCACCACATTTTTAGAGCATGAATTACAATTGCTAATTCCAAGTCGTGTGTGACGTAGTTTCGTTCATGCTCTTTTAGTTTTCATGACTCGTAACAAATAATGTGTCCTTCTTGAGTTAGGAAACCTCCCAAGCCTTCTTTGCTCGCATCCACGCAAACTGTAAAGTCTTTATCAGGGTATGCTACCCTTAAAATGGGTGTGGTTGTTAACAGTTTTTTTAACTTATTAAAATTGTCCTAACATTTCTGTGTCCAAGTAAACTTTGTCCCGTTTTTCTGTAGGGATGTGATTGGGTATGAAATCTTAGAGAACCCCTCGATGAATCTGTGGTAATAATCGGTAATTCCCATGAATGACTGGATGCTTGCCACATCCTTAGGGAGAATCCATTCCATGATGGCTCTTATCTTCTCTGGGTCAACTACAATACCTTCTTCAGATATTACATGTCCTAGGTACTGTATTCTCTTTTTTTATAAGTCACATTTGTCAAATTTTTCATACAAATTGTGTTTCCTTAAGGTCTGCAATACTATCTTTAGATGTTCTTTGTGTTCTTCTTCCGTTTTCGAATAAACTAAAATGTCATCAATAAATACCAAAACAAATTTATCCAAATATTGATTGAATGTGCTATTCATTAAACACATAAATGTTGTTGGTGCATTAGTAAGACCAAATGGGATAACAACAAACTCATAATGTCCATATCTCATTCTAAAAGTTGTTTTACTTATATCTTCATCCTTTATTCTGACCTTGTGATAACCATATCTTAAATCTAACTTAGAGAAAATATTTTCTCCTCCCGCTTGGTCAAATGGGTCATTAATTCTGGGTAGAGGATACTTGTTCTTAATAGTCATCTTGTTTAACTGTCGATGATCAATACATAATCTTAAAGTCCCATGTTTATTTTTAACGAAAAGGACCGGTGCCCCACAAGGAGAGACACTTGGTCTGATGTATTCCTTGTCCAACAGTTCTTGTAGCTTAATTTTCAGCTTTGTTAATTCAAGTAAACTCATCCTATAGGGTGCCTTAGATATCAAAGTTGTTCCAGGAAATAGATCGATGGAGAAATCTATCTCTCTCCTTAGAGGTAGTTCTGGTATTTAGTCCACAAATAAATCTCTAAACTCATGTAAGACGTTAAAGTCTTATAGGCTGGGTTTATCTTCCTTTTCTAACAGATTTGTCACTTGAATAGCATAAATATGACAACCTTTATTCATGCATTTCTTAAACTGCATGGATGAAATCTGCCTAGCTAAGACTGGTTTTTTGATGCCTTGTACTTTCCTAACTGTGTTGTTTTCATCTTTGTAAGTAAGTGATTTTTCATAGAAATCCAAATTTACTTTATGTTTCTCTAACCAGTCCATTCCAATGATTATATCATAAGATCCCAAAGGTAAAATATTTAGATTTAACTTTGTATTTTGGCCATCTAAACTGAGTTCACATTCATAAATTAAATCTGTTACTTTTCTCTTAGTCCATATTGCTATCTTCACTAACTAGGATTTAGCATGCTTTACTTTCTTAATCTTGTTTGAATATACTAAACCAGGAGTAACATAACTCATAGTAGCTCATGGGGCAATTAAAATAGAAATACGATTATTGTTAACTTTACCTTCAATCTCCACTATAGTGGATTGATGATCAACTTGTCGGCCATCCACATCTGCATTAATTCTATGTACGTTTCTAACCACATCTCCCACTGTAGAGGCCTCTTGTAGATTATGAACTGTGGTCCTTGATGCGGAAGTTAAACATGTACAGTTCCTCCTTAACTGAGGTTCTCCTCACTCCTAGAATTTTAACGGTTCCCTGGGGCTGTCCCCAAATTTATTGGTTCCTAGGTTAACTGGTCTACCTCTCCCTTGGGTATTCTAGTTGTTAGAGTGATAATATTTCCTTTGGAAGTTCTTTTCCATATTCCAGAAACGGGCTAGTTGGAAGCCTTTCTTCTGTTGATTCATTCTGTCATGTTTCTTATCCTTCCAAGCCTTGGGAATTTTAGACCGTTGTTTGTACTAATCATAGCACATCCGGGCCTTTCTAAAAACTTCTCTTAATAGCTTGGGATTGTCTAATTAAATTATGTCCTGATAGGATTGTCGTAGGCATTTTTACTTTGTCTTCCCTGATGTATGGCACAAATCTTAATAATTCAAGAAATTTGTTTATCAGGTCGTCCATGGTCATTTGTATGAGTCTTAGCTCATAAAATGATTTGATCTTTCTTTCATAATAAATTTATGATAAATATTGTTTCTTGAAGTATTTCTTGAAATAAGACCATTCCATCTATTTCTCTTTTAAACCCTTGGCCAACTTTAGGTCCTGCCACCAGATACTCGCTTTTCCTTTCATGTTATATATGGCCATTCTAATCTTCATGTTACTAGAATAATTATAGATCTGGAAATAATTATTTATATCCAATAACCATGCTTCATCCTTCTCCCCTATCCTAGAGTCTCCGTCAAAGGTGGATGGTTTGATCTTCTTGAATTCACCTTCCAGGTGATCCACCTATTTTCTTTTCCATCCAGTGGTTGTTTTATTATTTATTGCTGGTGTGCCTTCGAAAGAACTTTTCTCGTATTTTGGAATCTTCTCTTTTACGATGTTGTGCAACAACACTTCATTTATCTCTTTTTGGTATTCATGCTCCTTTTTTAGTTTCTCATTATCTGCCTTGAATGCTTGCAACTCCACGATAAGGTTCCTCATTGTTTCTAGAATCTGGGTGGCTAAACTTCCTTCATTGTTCTATCCAAGCTCTTTAGGAGGTCCTTTATCATGATTATCATCAAGTCGTATCTCATCTTCGTTCTGTGTTTCCATTATCACAACAGAACAAAACTTTTTCTGTTTGTAATAGTAAGTATTTTTGTTAGTTTTTCCATAAACTAGATAACATGTACTAAAGTAATTTTGGCCCTGCTCTGAGGTATAAGTGTTGTAACCTTCAGCTTTGATACCATATGTAATGTACCCCAAATTTACCAAAAATGAAATAAAAAAAGTTAGGGACATTAAATCTCTTTCATCTTCAAAAAGCTATTTCAAAAGCATATCTTTAATATATGTAGACTAGCTCTGCCATATCTATTGTCTTTTGAAAATCTTACACTTATCTTTTCTTGATACAATGCAATGTTATATAAAATAAATTTATCTCTGGAAATACATCATGCAATACGACAAAACATATTGCATAACCATCACAAAATTATTGACTATCTTATAGTCTGCCCATGAGCCTTAATTGTTTATCCATTAAGATACAAGTGCACCTATTCACTATGCACTATCATATAAGTCTCATAGTTGACAACATTCCTGTTCACGAATAGAGGTATAAATAATTTAGTACCTAAACTCTTTCAACCCGATTCTAATAATACCATCATACTCCTACTAGTATACTACACTATATACTACAAGGATTCTATACATAAAATGACCCCTACCGTAAGTGTATCATTTAACATACAAGTTGAAGATGGGATGAATTCATTATTACATAAATATTGATAACATAACCAAAAAAAAAAAATTCCTATAAGTACATGTGTTAACACTCATAGTGTTATTATGAAATGGTTAACAATAGAGGTATCGTTTGTTGTCATTAGAAGTCTTCCCACACTAATAGTCATTAGTCTGGAATTTGTTTAACAAGTCGAAACTATATGAGAAAACCCTTAACTAGAAGAGACGGACGTGACTGAAATGCACAGTCATATCCCTAACTAGCACTATACTATGCATTAAATTGATAAGAGGTCTGATGAAAGGTATGACAATCATTTCTTAAAACCCTGCTTAAACCATTAATGGTGTTCTACGAATGTACCTCCCTGAAAAATATCGCTCGGCCACCATGCCCAACGTAACCCTGCCACCTTACTTTGTTCACATGGCAAGCTATTGTTGCGTAACCACCACTATACTCTTCTAACGAGGCCCAAGGTAACTCATTGTGGAGATTTGTTCCGGGAATAGGGAGGGTTTTACTCTGCACATTTCCTTTCCCTGTTACCTGGCCGACTAGATGCGCAGTAAGGAAGTCCCAACTTCCTTACTGCGCACGAAAGGTAACCTTGTCATCCTGTAACTTAGGCATACACTAGGTTGGGAACTATAATATATTTTTCATCGTTTCTGGTTGTCTTTCCATATGATTTCACCTTCTACTGTGAGAAATGTTATAATAATAAGACACTATTCAGTCTTACTAGTTTTCTTGTATGTTCTGCTGGAGTTACCCCATACATATTCGACCTTACCCTGTGGGAGATACCCTACCTCTGTATTTGTAAAAATTATTTTGGAGTTGACTGGTGGGACTCTTAAGAAGACAAGTGTATTTGTGAGCACACACATACCATCTAACCTGTACAGTTTTGTTTCTTTTCACATTGTGGTTTTTATATTACCCCTTAGTGGATCTTTCTCCTCCTCAGTGTGAGCTTAATATAAAATCATTTTTTAAAACTCTTTTGGGATCTTGTGGACGCAAGTGGTAGATTCAATACCTCTTGGTTAAATAGTCATAAGATCCTATGAATTTTAAAAAACAATCACATATCTCTTCAAATTACTCTTCCTAGTTCTCATTCTACGCACAAATTAATTTAGATCCCCATGCATCATGTGTTACCACCTGGGTTTTATCCTATACTATATATTGGGTAATCTTTAACCCCTTTTTGTATAATTCCCTTGATGGGAGGTTGTAATGGTAATAATTTTTTATCGAAATCTCTGTTAGGCATATTGAATTCTGCATTTTGTATAGCATGAGCATGTAATACCCTGTATTAGTGACTTGTCATCTAGCAACCCTCTGTCCAAGAAGCTTGTGTTTTCCTCCCAATAATTCAGATTTTACTGTGTTTAAGGAAACATTCATTCGTAATTAAATTTCAAAAAGAGTATTCATTAAATCATATCCTGAACATGTCTTTACCTTTCAGGGATTATTACTATGGGTGAAATAGTATTGTGATGTGGAATAATAAATCATAATTCTGATTCTCTGTGCATGTAAAAATATTTATACATTCGAAGGTTTCTTTCTCGATGTCTAGAACATCATGACCTAGGATTTGTGTATATGAAAAATATTGTGTGCCCTTTATAGATATTTATGTTTTTGTGAAATTTCTTGGTCACCAGTGAAAATCATAACTTAGCTAACTTATTTCCACTGTAGGGTTTCTAAAGCGTAATATATTTGTGTTTACGAATTTATACATTTTATTTATTCGTTGATAAGAATCATGGTCCCAAACACTTTGTATAAACATGAGAACATGGTTCACCTTTGGTAAAAAAACCTATGTGATATCCATGAGTTAACCTAGCTCTACGTGGCTTTATAGTTCATCTCTAAATTATATCAGGGTATTAATTTACCCTATGTGGGGTTTTCACTATTTCATTCCGGTTAATTACTTCGTATCCTTTCTTTCGTTTCACAATTTAATTTATGAATTAATTCTTCTGTATTAAATAATTATTTCAGTTACAAAACTAATGATGGGGCCCTATTTTCTTTGCAAGGGTACCCATCAGCCATTCCTGGGTCCACTCCTCCCCTTAGGACTATGACCAAATTATCTCTTCAATGCCAGTGGGGAAGTGATTACATGCCAGCTATAAGCTAAGTACTATGCATTTGCTTCATCTTTAATGTTTATTTCCGTTTGATTATTTTAACACAATTTACTAAAACGTATTGATTACCCCCTTGTAGGATTAATCACTTCGAATGAAGCAGATCAAGGGGATCACCTTGCTTGAAAAGGTATTCGAGTTCCAAATCTTGGCGTTTAGTTTAAAACTCCCCAGGTTTTGTTTACTAGTGGGTACAGGGTACTTACCCTAGGATACTTTTCTGTGATAATTTTGAACCAGGGTTTTCATGGATAAATTGGTTATTTGTAATTTAATCGTTTAATGGAATAAATAGATTGTAAAGGAGACCCCATTTTGAATATGATTGAACAATTTAAAATAATTGTGGTAGCATGTATTATGTAGACTATTGAATCTCTAATTGTCTATGGACCATCGCATATAGAATGTAGTTTCCTTTCATAAGGTGTTGTCCCTTGACCAAGTTTTGAGAGATCTAGTCAACTTTGACCTAGTTTGGGACTTCGACAACCTGTCAAAGGAGCAGTGCAAGACAAAGAGGAAATCATGGATCTCGGCCCATTTTTGGTTGTTTTTGGGTTTTTGGGATTATGTAATGGGAATGGGATGTCGACCCATGGGTTTACCCATATTTAGGCCTATTTTGTATATATATGTAGATGTCTAGGCAATATAGAAGACACATCTATGTGATGTAAGGATGATAAGCTAAGTGCTAAGTACAAGTATGTTTTGTAGAAGGTCTGTGCATACTGTGAGAGACTTGCAGAGCTAAGTGCAAGGTATTGTAATAGGCCTTGATGTTCCTTATGCTATAATGTAAGGAAGGAGGATCTAGCGAGGTGCGCAGATCTCCTGTCCTAGGTGAAGTAGGGTTTTGAGGCTCTTTGCTTGTAACCGATTGACTGAAGACAATAAATAAGAAGAGTTGGTAGATGTAGCCCTAGGGTGGGGGTGAACCACTTAAATACTATGTTATTCTTCTTTGTGCTTGTCTTGATGTGTTTATAACTTCTTTTTCTAAGTTCTTTGATAGAGATAGATAAATCTACTTATGCTTTGTGGTAATGATGAGTAAGAATGTTAGATCTGACCTATATGAAGATTATAAGTGCTTGATCTGTTAGATATAACCTGCATGTTTATGATAAAGTGATTAAATACATCAAATCTGATTGAATGATGCGATGCTTTGTTCTATCTGTGTAGTAGATATTGGTTAAGTAATGATGAACTAACGGTGATAAGTTTTCTATCAAGTTTTTAATCAAAGATCTGTATCCCATCTAAGGTTGCAGACACCTGAGTCTTGCAACCACCCTTGCCTCTACCTCAGGTGAGACTTCATCTGCTTCATAGGTGTTTCTCAAAGGTCTGGTAGTTAGGTTTTTGTTGGTGCGTTTTTGTAGCGTTGAACCTCAAGTTTGCCCCTGTGCCAACAAATGGTTCCATTGTTGGGACCTAAAACTATGATTGTTGTGAACTGAAGTAAAGAAAAGAAAACTCATGTGCGTAGATCTACTGTTGAAGTGCGCAGTATCGACCCTTACTGAGAACTAGGAAAGAAGAAGCTTTGTGCAAAGATTCGACCTGAGATTGGGAAAACACCATGTGTAGATCTGGAAGCTTTGTGCTCTAAAAAATTAATATAAGTGGAAATTTTTGTTTCTAAAGTATGGACTTAGGTACATTTGATAGATTCTATCCTAGCTTGAAAGCTAGGGAACTAATAGATGAAAGAAGTTTTGATATAAGTAGATATGATAAGAATAGTGAAAGATATGTTATACCTATGCATAGAAAGAATGTTTGGACTAACAAATGGATGTAGGATCCTAGAAATAATATTTTACAGGTTAACTCCTATGATCCTAGCGCACAGTATAGGAAAGGCTGGGGATCACTTAAACGAAAGAGAGGATTAACCCTCTGTTACAGTTGTAGAATACCGAGACATCCTTCTAAGGAATGACATGGGACATCCTGCTAAGCTATGGACCATGAAGTGTTGGATTTCCCTAGAATGATTGCTAAGCTGGAAGGAATGAAACTGAATCAAGAAAAATCGAAGGTGGATCCAGAAATAGTAGAACCCAAGAAAGAATCAGAAAAATTATTGCTATAGATGAAAGAAACCCTAAATGACCACCAACATATCAGACTATTAGAGATCTTCAAAGAAAAAGAATGCATTGAAGCAAGAATAGGGGACTTCGACATTGACTGTGTTCTAGATAAGGAAACATAGGTGAATATCATGATAGAGAGAACTTGGGAAGCTATAGGGAATCCTTCTATGATTCCTTCATTAGGAGGAATAGGGTTATTCAGAGGAAAGATGATAAACCTATGTGGGAAGCTTGCTCAAGTACCTATGAAGGCCAATGGAAGTTTGACAAAAGAAGATTTTGAGATCATTAAATTTATTGAGGACAACGCCCCATTTACCATGTTACTAGGAAAACCTTGGATCGACAGAGATCAGGCCAGAAGAAAGGAAGAAGAAGAATTTTTGGAATAGAAGAAACAAGAGTTAAAAGATTTCATGAATAGAAGGGTCGCACACTTGATTGAAGAACAGGAGAACATATCGAAGTTATTTAACACTAGAAACCCAAGTTTCGGAGCTGCAAGAACATTAGAGGAACCACACAAGACTGAAGTACCTACCCCAGATAAAGAAGAAGTATGACCCTTGAATCTTAAGAAATAATTTCAACAACGCGAAGTAACTATGTCAACATCACTAGAAAGAAGGCTAGAAAACTAAGTAAGAAGAGAGCTAGAATCGAAAAGTTGCAGAAGGTTCCAAAGGGAACCTCGTAGGAGGAAAATTTGCAAAATTGGAGCTTCGCCAGGATATCAGAACAACGACGCATGGCACTTCATCATGGTGAATAAATATAGTTTTTAGGGAAATTATAACTGTTTGAGTGAAACTTTGAATGGGCAGAAAGGCATTTATGGTTCACCACCAGACTATTGGACTGCATCACAATGGACCAAACATAGTTATTAAAGGCCTCATATCCATTGCAAGTGACCCGTTGCCGAGTTACCTACTTATCTTGTCATGCCAAACAATGAGAACACTTTTTCCAATTGAGAATTTGAGCCCGCGTACTAAGTTTCTTTCGCACAGTGATCATCACACTCTTTTCGTATTTTTCATTACAACATCTAAGTTAATCATGAACCCGATATCATTACTCTTGAGCGCGTATGTCTGACGAGCTCAACGCAGTTGAAGAATCAGTGAAAGAATTACTCCTCGACCTGATGACTGAAAGAGTCATGTCGAAGAGAGGATTATCTGTAGGTGTACATGCTTCATTTATGAAAATAGTGCAAGCATCACCGTTGACTACTCGTAAAGAAGGACCATCCCGACCATCCAACGAGAAGAGAACTAAGCACAGGGATGATCTAGGGAATGCTAAATTGATATCAATTATCTTACCCACCTATACACCACCTTTGAGAGGTGTTTTAAACCATGAGAACGTACCTAGAGATTTCAAGTATGCCTTGGTCACTGTGTACCTACCAAAGGGGATCCACGCAGTTCGAGCAAACCAAGATAAGATCACAGTGCTAAAGTTTAGTGACTTCAACCTCAGAGATCACAAATTCTACAACATGTTATCTCTACATAAGTATCTGAATAGAACAAAAGGGAAAAACTCAAAGGTGATTCCCTAGGAATGGACCCATAACCTTGCGCAGTCCACTTTACTCAACGTCATGAAAATTCCCCACTTCAGAAGACACCAAGAGGTGAATTCATGTGTCAAGATCCTATTGTCTTGTTACCATGGTGGATATTTGTGGCTAAAACATCGTATCACAATAGATCCGACCTTGATAAATTGGATCATGGGTTTGAGTATGCAAGGACCTGACCCTCAAGATTTATATCCTGGATCAAGGACTGTGCTCTAGCCCAAAGGATCAAGGACACCTATAGTGATGTCGAGAAGGGCATGCAAGGCTAAAAGGTAGTCTTTATTCAGAATGGCGTAGTGTGCCTCACCTGTTAGTTGATCGTAGGGAATTTAGTACGCAAGAACCAACCCACGCAAGTCACCGGTTTTGTAGTTGACCTCATAGGGAAGTGCACAGAAGGTCTTCAAATGAACTGGGCGAAGTACCTAGTGAATCAATTAGAATTCGACTGTAGAGAATCCCAGGATCAAGGGTACAAATTTCATTTCAGCTAGTTATTGATACTGATCACTTTCATTGCCTGGGATATTCCAGAAGATGCGACCTTCCCGGACACTCAGCCTTTTGAACCATTGGCCGTGAAGTTCAGTACATTGTGGTACTCAAGTAACATGAATAAACAATGGCAGTCAAATGTCGTGTTTGACACATACTACAATCAGCTAAAGATAGACATCTAGTCTGAACCTCGCATGACGTCGAACACTTTACACTGATTCAGGCCTCTGATGAAGTTCAATGCTGATCGACATTTCATTTGTATCAAAGTGTGCATTGACGAGCACAAGAAACAACTGCAGTTATAGTACAAGATGACAGAGGAGGACTTGGAGGAGATCACCAAAGACTGGTCGACATACCTCCTCATTCTAGTAGACCCTGCACAGTTGTCCAACATCAATAGCCTAGAAACTGCACAGGATACACCCGTACCTAGCAAGACAAAGAAGATTGAAGAGGTTTAGGATTTAGACAGTACATCCGTGAAGACTGAAGAAGTGAAGGATAAAGAGGTCGAACAACAATAGGGTGAAGAGGTTGATCCCCTAAAGAAGAGGAAAGGTTCACCTCCGAAAACTTCCTCCCGGAAGAAATCGATGGCCACCTTGTCCAAGATGCAAACTTTCCTCACCCCCAATGACTTTGAATTCCTCATATCATCCCTGAATGATTCTTCATTGGAAATATTAGAGAAGCAAGAAGCGAAGCAAGAAGATATGTATGACCACATCGACACTGAATTCTGAGGGGTACAACAGGCCCTACAGTCCAACCGCACAGTCTCCACTACGCCAGGAGAACTAGAAGTAGGAGATGAACCACTCAACTCCACCGCTTAGTCGATACAGTCAAAACTCACCTTCGACGAGCATAGGAAGAAACAGTGCAATCCAACCATACTTTGGTACAAGTACAGGGAGTACTTTTAGAGCAATGCACTATTGCAGAACAAGAAAAGATTGCTCTCCAAGCAAAGTTTGATGAAGAAAAGGCACAGCTGTAGATAACTTGAAGTGAAGGAAGTGGTCAATAGAGAACTACACTTTGTGACTATCATAGAAGTAAAGGCAAAGGATTAAGTCACGAAGCAAGTAGCACAACTTGAAGAAGTGATCTAGCATCTGTAGCAACACATCGCAGACCTAGAAATACACACTGTGCCCGAGACCCCATAGGAGGTAAAGGACCAAGGAGAAGAAAATACCAGGAGCACAGTTGAAAGGCTAAAGGCCCTTACCTTAGAATGTAAGAAATTTGTTGATCGCAGTGCCTAGACATATGAGAATCTTAATGAGAACCTAGAGTTGCAGATGCTAGAGGCGCACCTCTAGGAAGCGAAGAAGCATGTAGAGACACTACAGGCACAACTGAAATCCCTAACAACTATGGAGAGAATGAAGAGATCTGAAGAGCAGCGAACCACCTAGCAACAGATCCATGCTATCCAAAGCAGAGTTATGGAACTAACTCAGAGACTTTGGCCTGTATAACACAAGGCTTACCAATTGTTACTAGAGGTTGAGAGCCAGGGAGCAAAGCTAGAGCAGGTTAGCACCATAGCAGAACAATGCCTCGAAGGACATTTGAATGATGCAGTCATTCAATCATTTGTTGACCAAGATCTTGTAGCACAACAACAAGTCGAAGGATTTTGAGCCAAGCTCGAAGCATTCGAAGAAAAACTTCCTACATCAAAGTGACTCGAGACGAGTCATAGGTGAGTGTTGGGGGCCTGTTGGCCCTTGACCAAGTTTTGAGGGATCTGGTCAAGTTTGACCTAGTTTGTGACTTCGACAACCTGTTGAAGGAGGAGCGCAAGATGAAGAAGATATCATGGATCTCGACCCATTTTTGGGTCCGTTTTGGGTTTTTGGGATTATGTAACGAGCATGGGATGTTGGCCCATGGGTTTACCCATGTTTAGGCCTATTTGATATGTATATATAGATGTCTAGGAAATATAGAAGACACATCTATGTGATGCAAGGCTAATAATCTAAGTGTTAAGTACAAGTATGTTTTGTATAAGCTCTGTTCATACGGTGAGAGACTTGCAGAGCTAGGTGCAAGGTATTGTAACAGGACGCGAAGCGCTTTGTGCTATAACGTAAGGAAGGAGGATCTAGCGAGGTGCACATATCTCCTGTCCTAGGCAAAGTAGGGTTTTGAGGCTTTTTTCTTGTAACCGATTGACTGAAGACAATAAATAAGAAGATTTGGTGGACATAGCCCCAAGGTGGGGGTGAACCACGTAAATATTGTGTTATTCCACTTTTTTCTTGTCTTGATGTGTTTATAACTTATTTTACTAAGTGCTTTGACAGAGATATATAAATCTACTTATGCTTTGTGCTAATTATGAGTAAGAATGTTAGATCTAACCTATATGAAGATGCTTAGTGCTTGATCTATTAGATACAACCTGCCTTTTTATGATAAAGTTCTTAAATACATCATATCTGAGTGAATGATGCGATGATTTTTTCTATCTGTGCAGTAGATATTGGTTAAGTAATGATTAACTAATGATGCTAAGTTCTCTATCAAGTGTTTAATCACATATATGTGTCCCAGCTAAGGTTTCATACACCTGATTCTTGCAACCACCCCTGCCTCTACCTTGGGTGAGACTTCATCTTCTTCCAAGGTGTTGTCGAAAGGGCCGGTAGTTAGTGTTTTGTTGGTGTGTTTTTTTAGCGTTGAACCCCAGGTCTTCCCCTATGCCAACATAAGGGAGGACTGTTATTCTCTTTATCTACTTTTTATGGTACTTGTACAAAGACTGAAATGACATTCTACATGTATAAATATATCT
>JZKD02S2441217.1:305119-325224 GCA_000966675.3 Picea glauca
ATTACTATCTATACATGTATAACTCAACTTTATTAGCAATTAGAACTCACAATAGCTTTCCTATATTTACTCGGTGAGTATAATCAACATGTAAAATAATTATCCTATAACAATTTCATTCTGTTAGAGAATAATCAACAAAACATTTAACAAGAGAACAAGTGGATGTACATAACTGAATAATATGTTGGGACACAAATGGAATAGCCAAGTTCCACCCAACCATAGAACAAAACAACCAAATCACTTGCTCCGTTCACCCCCTAGCCTGACCATGAGTCCATAAGGGAGAATTGAAATGATCCTCCTTTGCTATAGTCGTCCTTTCAGATCAGAAAATTCCCTTGCCTCACACCCAATAGGTATTCATAACAACAAGTAATATCCTTTCTCCAACATACTAAGTAATGTCCTACCTCCTCCATATGTTGTATCTAATGAGCATCTTGTGCCTAGGTCTTTTTCCCTCCTTGGGAATTTTCACAGCTTTACAAATACCTAATTTTCAAGGAATGCTAGTGGTCAAATTCCTCATTTTCCACTTGTAAAATTCAGCCCTGAGGTAACTCAAGTTTGTTCCCCACTCATGGATTCATGGTCAACTATTTTCAACCTAGCTGTTCCATTTGTTCTCCAACAATTAATATATAAAAAGATTTTTCTTTTACATGTGTCATAGTCAAAGAGTTAGTTGGGAAAATCAAATATTTTCCCAACAGTCAAAATAATTAATTACACATAATCAAATTCCAAATTTGGATTTTCCATAAATGGAATTTTTTTTCCAAATATGGATTTGCCAAGAACGGAAATTTATTCCTAAGTGCACACAGACTTTAATAATTAATTATTTTTTGGGATATTACAGAAACCTTATATATCAATGACAAACCCCAAATAAGAGACATAATTTTGGCCAAAGGAGGACTTTTCTTCCTTGAGCTGAAGGTGATTGGTATGCAATAATTGGAGTACGTTCTGCACATGTTGTAAGTATTCCTCCCAAGTCTTACTAAAGACCAGAGTAATTTCAAATAGGTTACCACAATGCAGCCCAACAGAGGAAGAAATATATCATTAATGAACCTTTTGAATTTGGAAGGGGCATTGGTGAGGCTAAAAGCCATCACCATCCATTCATATAGCCCAAATATGGTTTTAAAATATATTTTCCAAGTGTCGGTAGTAGTTTTGGGATGTATGGGATGACTCTCATTCTACCTTAGTTCTCCAACAAAACCCTTATCACCATCATCCCTTCTGGTAAACCAAAAGGCTACACTTCAATAAGAGTGCACACTACAGTCTCACCCAAGATGGTTTATGAGTGACTACAGGATGCAGGTGTCTGCATTCATGGAGGGATTTGGGTTATTCTTCTTACTTCTATTTCTACTCAACCATGTATTTTATTACAGTATTCATCAAATCCATTCATTCATTCATTCATAACATGTATTCTTCATATCTATTCTAGTGCATGATACAATTAAAATCATGCATTCATCTATCTAACGATTCAATCATAATTGCATAAATAGTAAAATATTCATAATCATTGCAACACAAAGTCTTACCGTGATTCACCCCCTCTGGGGCTATGTCCACAAAGATATTATTTTAGTTCTTATTCATCATCAAAAGGAGTTGTGCACATTACATAATAAGATACTAGAGAGTAGTGAGGTGGACCAGAGTCACACCAAGCTCCACAACTTATGACCTGAGCCTTGGTTACATCAACTGTATCTGAGCTTCATAGCTCCCACCAAAATACAGACTCAAACAATGCTCTCACTCGATATGATAATGCTCCTGCCCCAGATCTCTCTCTCTCTCTCTCTCTCTATATATATATATATGCCTCAACATACTTTCTATATAATTTATTTATACTACAAAATTGGGTTTAAAACCCTTACATTACATTCCAAAACCCTAACCCTAACATGGCTAGGTTTTTCCACGTCTATGTTGGATTTCCACAAATCCTGCCACGCATGCTGATTTTCCTCAAAATATGGAATGCTCTCATTCTTGGTCCAATCTACCTCATTTCCTGAGATTTTATTGACCTTTGCTCCAAAATTGACTCTTCTCTCAACATAGGCCTGTGCCAACAGGCCCCCAACACTAATATTTGTCTTTCCCCGAGCCACTTAGTTCACCTTCTAGAACGATACCTCCAGTGCATGAAACTTCCTTGACAATTCCATCACTTTGTCCTTTTCTTTCACATTTGTTTTAGTAAGGATATCCATGACCTGCATTGTAATATTATACTTTAGCATTTGTTTTCTCTCTATGTGCACCTGTTCCATTTTGACATTTTTCGTTTCCAATGTTGTTATCATTTTCTCTACTTTTTCTTATAGTGACTCTAGCTAAGCATGCCATGCTTGTTTTTCTTCCTATGTGATCTCTACCTCTTCCTACATGCTTTTCAACTCCTACACAACCTTCATTATCAAGGATATGACCATGGTCTTTTTCCTTTGTTTTAAGTCCTGAACTACAACATTCAGTTTCTCTTATCTCTAGTCCAACTGCTAGATCTTCTCATCTTCTACTAAGCTTATCCAGAACTATTTTGTTCTATGGATTTCTCCTCCATTTTGGATTTGACCTATGGTGGTGTGGTTGGTGTTATATTTTTCACCAATTCCATTATCTCTTTCTTGTATTCTTCCATCGTCTGAGTGATCTTTTGTAGCATCTTGTATGCGCTAATTTCCCCTGCTAATGCACTCTCTAGAATTGTCTGGAAGAATTCTTCGATTATTTTCTCATTTATCTTTGCGTGTTGCTTTTGTTCTTCTTGTTCCAGTATTACCTCTGTAAGGACTGTCTCTAATAATTCCTTAGCATCCCTGGTTTCCTCTAGATCTGTTGAATTTATCCTTGCTCTGAACTGTACTTCATGCGCCACACTTATCTGTAGTTTGTATAGGTCCTTTTTTGGTATCCTTTCCAATACCAAATACAATTGTTCGACATCCTTAAGTTGTATCTATGCCACATCTTAATCTACTTGAAACATGTCTTTAGTAATATTTAAAGTTTCACTGGATGCTGATGTGCTATGTACTATTGTCCCTTCACTCTTTGTTGTTTTCCACTAAGTTGTTTCTTTATTTTGTTCCTTGGTCATGCATATTTTATATAAGATGTGCCTGACCTATGTCAACTTGCACATTATTCTTTCCCTTTGTTCCTCTTCCTCCTATATTCATCCATGATGTGGTCTTGTACCCTTTCTTTGACTAGTTCAACATCATCTTATGTTATCGTGTATTCCAGGGCTTCGTTGTGTTCTTTCATCTTCTTGCACGACCCACCTACCTATACAACCAATCTCTTTTGTGTCCGTGACTATGTTAGTTGTGTTGTACCTTGGGTATTTGGTATGTCCCCTCCTGCCTATCCCTCCTTCACAGGGATGTTGTCCTTATTCTATGCTAAGACATTAATGGGAGCTATGTGATATTTTTGTTATGTGACTGGTTTGGGGATAAGATTATTCTTTGATGTTGTGCTCCCTCCTGTTGAATTTTTCTCATGTGTTGTGCTCCTTTTCTGATGAGTTGGGGAACTTTTCAATTGTGATGAACTTGCTTCCATTGGTTGTTTATCTTTAGTTGGTTTCTTATCCTTTGCTTACTCGACTAAAATATTCTAGTCATCTTGATAATCCTTCATCACCCACTTGAATTCTTATGTTGTTGAATAGTACCTCATCTGCAACCACTCCTTTGTTGGATCCCTTTTCTCCTTAATCCATATGTTATGCCGTGAGGATTTAAAGTTGGCTATTGTTTTATAATGTTTCACCACCTCTGGAGGGATATTCCAAGTTTCTTCTACCTTCTCTTGGATCTCTTCAAGATATGTCTTGAATATGATGGTATTTTCTTATCTATATTTTCCAACTATGCGATGCCATAGTGACTCGTTCTCTACTATGTGGAACCTTCCAGTTCTCTATAGAAATATAGTGTACTTGGGGTGCTTCCAACCCACTAGTGTGATCAAAATGATGAGCCAGGATTAATGGAACTTTGTTCCTACATCATGTGCATCTTTGTAGTCATCCATAAATGAACTCAACAAGTATAGGCTCCAACTTAGTACATTGTCCTTCGTGCACTCTACGGATCCTGTTATGACACTTGCTAGTACTTCCTCATTGAGACACTTTTTGAGCAGCTTGTAGGACATTAGTTTTGTAGCCAATCTAGTCGTTGGTTCCTCGATCTAGTTTATGATGATCCACCTGGATCCTATCTCTATACCATATGTTTGTTTAATTTCCTCTACCAAGGCCTTCTCCTTGTTTTTATCTTCTAGGTATCGCGCAGTTTGTTCTCCATTGGTTGGATGTACTATTATTTTATCTATCAAATCCACATAAATGGATACTTTTGTATCCAACCACAATATTCCTCCATGCATGTCTGCTAGCAACTTCTTGACATA
Source organism: Picea glauca (assembly GCA_000966675.3). NCBI lineage: Eukaryota > Viridiplantae > Streptophyta > Pinopsida > Pinales > Pinaceae > Picea > Picea glauca. Next base: position 309,596 of record JZKD02S2441217.1, read on the forward strand.
GTTGTTCACTTCCTTTCCCCTACCAAAGTGGGGGATCTCCAACAGGTTCATGATACCTATGTTATATAACCCATGTATCAATTTCTTTGGTTCCGTTATAGGAACTCTCTCTGTGATGAGGCCCTTACTTTCTAAATAAACCTACTGTGCAAATTTTGGGAATTTATCTGTATCCCTGATATCATGATCTGAATATCTCAATTTTTCTATGTGACTAAGTAAATATATGACAACTGTTACCCGTGTTGGTACACATGGTAAGACTATTTATTTTTGGCTACTTGCGCGGGGATCTGTAGGCATGTTTTTTACCTTTCCCATTTATTGGCACACTGGAAGGACCTGCGTCCTGATATGTGTGCTCTTCCTCGTCTTCTTCTCTACCAGACTCTTGTTGCACTGTAATATGTTCTACTTGTATTTTTTCCTACTGTGTTTTTTCTATGCTAGGTTGAGCCCTTGGCTCATCGAACTCATTCCTCTCCATGTCTACTTCTCTTGTGGGTAGGGTTGTTGTTGGATTACTGAGAGGGAGGATGAATCAGTAATAGCGCAATGATATCCTTTTTAACCAAATAATCCAAGTGCTATATCAATGTAGAATTATTATCCAATAATGAGCAATAATAAATAAACAACCACACACATACAAAATACACCAGTGTTTTATGTGGAAACCCAAATCGGGAGAAAACCACAGAATGCTTTTTCTTATATGTCTTGAAGAATTACATTCATTGGAAGCACCAAATTCCTTTTTTTTCTAGCTGCAACTAGAAGGAGGCTCCAACCCCCTAGTTTCTTAGGCTACAACCTGAGGGAAGCTCCAACTCCCCAATTCTCTGGCTACAACCAGAAGGAGGCTACAACCCCCTGTGTATACCGTCTACAACCGAAATATGGCTACAACCACTTGTCCTTGCCCCATCCAACCACCCTGAAATCAATATGTACTTGAACTGAACATGTATCTACAAAATACAATAGGTATACAACCTGTAGTGTTGCAGCCCACGTATGTACGCACCCTATCTGTTATGCAGCCCACGTATATACATGCCCTTAATGTTATGCAGCCTGTGTATGCCTTCTAGAACTAGGATTTCCCTTCACTTGAAAACTTTTGATCCTCTGTAACTTTTTTCACATAGATCTGTAACCTATCATTGTATCCAGAATGTAACTATACCCTATGCATGCATCCTCATACATAAATACAAGCTCTCAACCATGTACTATAAAAACCCTTAGCCATATGCCAAGAAATACAAGATTTGCCTCAAAAAGAAGTATCAATGATAAATATACCAGTACTGTATTTTTATATATCTGACTTATACAAAAGATCCCATGTAGCCACTAATCTCTTTAGGGAGAATTCTCAAATCTCCATTGACATTCCTCATGCATACATCAAAATCCAACTATTCATAGAAATAAGACATACCTTTTGAACCAATGGATGGATATGATGTATCTGAGCAATTTATACCTTCCTCGGAGCTTGATCTCAAAATCTAAAACCTTTGTATCTTCATCTTCTCAAGTTTCCATGGCTTTACCAACATGTACTCACCCTGTACACAACCAACCCACGTACATACGCACCCTATGCACAGACAGCCCGTGTACATGTACGCACCCTATACACAACTAGCCCGCATATGTACGCACCATATTCATAGACAACCCATGTACATGTACTCACTCTATACACAGACAGCCTGCGTAAGCCTCATAAAATATAGTTTTCTTTAAATCTGAGAATTTTGTCGTCAAACCTTCGTGTTTCCTTAGACGTTTGCCACTTCAGATGTATCCACAAGTATTTATAATAAGCTTTACACAAGAAAATAGATATACAATATGTACAAGTGTGTGTTTAATGAGTGAGATTTGCCTATTATTTATGTCTTCATGTAGATTTACACTTTCCTTCTTTTAGGGCTTCTTCATTTAAAATAATTTCTTTTGCAAAGCACTTTGACCCTTGAGGGCTTGTATGAGACTTATTAAGGGTTCTCCAACTTCATATGGTCTTAACTCTCTAACCATGAGGAGTTATTTGACATTCCACATACCACCGGAAATGGCATGACAAGCACTATGCATCTAGGATAGTTTCACTAACAAATTCAATGTCCTTAATCTCATCATTCCACAATTAAAATGGGTTCTCTCACTCTGCAAAGCGTCTTCCCATGAGGGATCTCACCATAAGGGGACCACTTTGGAGTTCATCCATCTTTACTTCTTATCAACCATGACAAGAAAATAATGAGTCATATTTACATCAAACAATGTTGGGTCCATTACCCAAACCTTTGTGCTATGGGGATTTCTTCAAGGGTTGACATCAATGAAAACCAAACTTAATCAAAATTTGTTTCATGCATATGGTTTGGCTCAACTATTGTGCTTGGTGGATCCACTTGCATTTTTTATGTTTGTTCTTCAAATAATGTAGGGATTGGCAGATCTGGGGAAGGAATGACATCGTCATCCACCACTTCTTCCATTTGTTCATGGTTTTCAACTGATATTGTTTACTCTAGCGACGATCCATTGTTCTCACAACTTCTTCTCGTCATCTATCTTGGTGCTCCAAATTTTGGTGGCGTCATCATTTTGTAATCTATATTTTTTTGATTTTGAGATCTTATTGTTCTCCTGTTAATCGATTGGATGTTCTTCACTGCTCACGACTTATCTCTATGTTAGCTCAAGTTTGTAATGAGGATTTTAAAAGCCTAATTTGTCTTGTAAAGTGTTTTCATTAATGATCCCAGGCTTCTTGAAAAAATATCATTAAATTTCATAAATGTTCGAAACTTACTATGCACGCTTCATATCATGCGCACCTCATTTTTCCGATGACTAGTTTTTTCGTTTCCTGATTGTTTCACTTTTCTAGTGTGTTGTAATATGATAATATGTTACCTTTCTAGCACATGAGTACTTTCCTCACGCATTATATTTATTTCTCATCACCATGTCCTCCTTTCTTCTATGCACTGTCATCCTTAATTATCTGTCTATCACTTATTCCTCCTAATTACTTCTTTTTGGATATTTTTTCTTCATTTTTTTGTTTTTATCTTATTTTTCTTGTTTTAAATCCTACTATTTACAATATGTACAAGTTTACTTTATGCATTGCAATGACTAAGAGTTGGTGGGTCGACTGTCCCTATATAGTTTCAGTCAACTTCCATTCACCATTCCTTGGAATTCCTTTCCTGCTAAGTCTTGCAGCTATACAACACCTCCATCTCTAATTGTCTTTATCTGATATGGCCCTATCCAATGCATTGTGAATTTCCCTGGGTGATGAAAATATTTACTGTCATATAGGAGAGCTGGATCTCCTTCCTTAAAAGTATTTTTCTTGATATGTCTATCATGTCATGCCTTATCTTTTTCTTTCTATACCTCTTGATAAAATTTTGTTATGATTCTATCCTCTTCCAATTCCATCAATTGGGTCAGTATTTCTTGTGTTGTGCCTCTGTCTATCATATCTGTGATTTTTTCTATGCCCAGACTTGGTATCAAATAACCTAAAGGAACTACTTCTTCCTATCCATACACCATCCTAAAGGGTGTCTTCCCTGTTAGATTCTTGCAGGTAGTCCTATGGTACTTTCAAATCCAAATAATCTATGTTCACATTACAGATATTTTTTAAGGCATTCTCCAAAATCTTGTTGAATGATTCCACTATTCCATTTGCTTGAGGGTGGTAAGGATTACTCTTTTGGTAGCATATCTTAAAATATTCAAGCATTTCCTCAATTGTACTGTTGATGAAGTGAGTCCCCTGATCACTCTTAAATATTATTGGGCATCCAAACATTGTCACTATATTCTCAAATAAAAAGAGTGTTGCAATATCTCCACTACAATCCTTCACTAGTGATGCCTCATCCCATTTGGTCAAGTATTTTTTCTCTATGATAATATATCTAGATTATGATCCTCTTGCTGGTGGATTAAAGTCTATTTCCCATTTATCGAACACTTGTAAAGTAGCATGTGGTCTTGGTGGAATATCATCCCTTTTATATGGTTTCCCAACTCTTTGACAAACATCACACTTCTGATAGTATTGCTTTGAATCCTTATGAACTGTTGGCCGCCATAATCCTATGCACATTACCTTCTGCATGTTATATTTTTCTGAGTAGTGTCTTCCTACAATCCCTTCATGTACTTTTATTAAAATGATGGGTCTTCGATGATTCATCACACATCTCCTCAAGATGTTATCTGCTCCAAGTTTGTATAAGTGACATGTAATCATCTGATAATCTACAACTCTGACCACCAAAATTTTCTTCTACATAGTAGTAAATTCTCTTGGTGCAAATATTGTACTCAAAAACTCGATAATGTCAGCAAAATATTCATCTACAATCTGTACTCAAAAAAATTGTGCATCGAGAAATTTGTCTTCCAAGTTACTATGCTCTTATCCATTTGTTATCTCGGACAAGTGATCTAGTCCTGCATTCAATCTTCCAGGGTTTACCACAACTTCAAAGTCAAATTCTTAAAATAATAATATGCATCTGCATATCCTTCCCCCCCAAGACTAGTTTATTAATTGAGTATCTTAGAGCAGAATGATTTTTAAACATATTAAAGTGTTGTCCCAACAAGTAATGTTTATATTTCTACAAAGCATATACCATAGCTAGACCTTCTATTTCTATAGTATTGTAGTTCTACTCTAAATCTAATAGCTTCATTCTTGCAAAAGCAATAGGGTGATCTATATCACCTTTTCCTCACTAGGTTAATAATGCTCATAATGCAATTGTAGAGGCATCCACATGCACATGAAATTTATTTAACCAATCCGAGAAAACAAGAATTGGCACAGTAACCATATTTTCCTTTAAAATGTTCAAACTCTTATGGAATTCATCATTCCATTGGTACTTAGTATCCTTCTTCAACAACTTCCCCATTGGAACAATAATCTGTGCATATATTCTTATAAACTTCCTATAATATCCGGTATGGACCAATGTACTTTTCAACTAGAACACTAACTTTGGTGGTGGTAAGTTAACTATGACAACAATTTTAGTAGGATCAACCAACATACCCTATTTACACACCACGTGTCCTAACAAAATTCCAAAATCTGTGCTGAAAATATATTTCTTAATGTTAAATGATATCTGACACTATCTGCATCTATCCAACATCAGTATTAATACTTCAACACGATCCTTCAACAAATTGAAAATTGTCCAATCATCTAAGTAAACCTCAAAAAACTTATGAATAAAGTCCTTAAAAGTTTCTACTACTACCCTTGAAAAAATGGTTGGTGCATTCTTCAATCTGAATGGGATAACTGTATACTGGAATGATCCCCAATCTGTAGCAAATGTTGTCTTATGTCTATATTTTGTTGCGATCCTAATATGATGATAACATGAAAATCCATCTGTAAATGAATAAGCTTCTTGACCCCCTAAATTCTCCAAAATGTCATATGTAAATGGGGTAGCAAAAGGATCATGTAGGAAAGCATCATTCAATTTTCTCAAATATACACAAATATTTATCCCTCCTTTCTTCTTTTCTTGCACCACCATAGGATTGATCCATTATGAATCTTCTATATGTTCTATAACACCATATTCTAACATCTTGTCAATTTATGTCTTCACCTTCTCTTTGTATATTCGATTCAACTTATATGGCCTCTGTCTGATAGGTCTTGCTTCTGGATTTAATGGGATCTTCATCTCTCTTAGCTCTCCTGCTACCCTGATCTAGATTATTTTTGGCACGAAATGAGAGCAGGGATATAAAACAAAAATATACATAGATATTGAAATAGATCCAATAATATAACATAGATATATTGGGTATATAACAATAGGAACAGATATACAGTAATACACAATTTCTATTAATGAGCAAAATGTACAAAATTGTAGAAATATAGAGTGAAAGACTCGCTAGAATGGTGGTAGCTTATCTCTAAGAAGACATGTGATGGATACACTCATTCAAAAGAAGATATTTTTTACAATGAGGTTCCAAAGGAATTTTTTAGCATAAATAAAATCCAAAACCCTAACCATGGACGATGAAAAGCCAACAATTTTGTGGACCCCATTTCAGGTAGTTTGCTGAATCAACTTCTCGAGGGCATAACTTTGGCATACAATCTTTGTTTGGGGTGCACAATAGATCATTGGAAAGGTATAGATGAGGAGATTCATTTTTTGGGATCAATAAAAGCCTTACACTATCATGTAGGTGCCTGATCGCGAAAAATAATTGTTTCATCCCTCAAAATGGCCCCAAAAGTTTAGGAATAAAAAAACTGCTAAAAATAGTAAGTTGCCAACAAACTCTTTTGAGCCATTTGGAATAGGTGGGTGTCCACCGATATACACCCGAATAAATTCTCCCTCTTTGGGAATAAATGTTTTCCATTTCGTTGAGTTCCTAGGTGAGAGGGGAAAGCACTTGCTGAATATGAACCTTGGTGAGTTGCTTTCCTTGCTGGAGAAGTTGTGTTGCTTGGTTTGTGGGAGGTTGTTTAGAACCTGATGAGATGACTATGTGCAGAAAAAATATTTGTGATTTTCTTAAATATTGTGGACCTTATTTTGCTGGATAGAAGGTGCTTGGACTGAGGCTGCAATGGCTGCAATTTCCTACTTTTTACCTTTTGAACAAATTGTGAAGAAGCTGAATTTTGTAGTATGAGATACTACCTTACGACACTGTTTAGGTGGGACAATAGATGAGGATCTTCATTTTTTGGGATCAATAAAAGCCTTACACTATAATGTAGGTGCATGATCACGGAAAATCATTGTTTCGGCCCTCAAAATGGCCCCAAAATTTTAGGAATAAAAAAACTGCTAAAAATAGTAAGTTGCCAACAAACTCTTTTGAGCCATTTGGAATAGGTGGGTGTCCACCGATATACACCCAAATAAATTCTCCATCTTTAGGAATAAATTTTTTCCATTTCGTTGAGTTCCTAGGGGAGAGGGGAAAGCACTTGCTAAATATGAACCTTGGTGAGTTGCTTTCCTTGCTGGAGAAGTTGTGTTGCTTGGTTTGTGGGAGGTTGTTCAAAACCTGATGAGATGACTATGTGAAAAAGAAATATTTGTGATTTTCTTAAATATTGTGGACCTTATTTTGATGGATAGAAGGTGCTTGGACTGAGGCTGCAATGGCTGCAATTTCCTATTTTTTACCTTTTGAAAAAATTGTGAAGAAGCTAAATTTTGTAGTATGAGATACTACCTTACGACATTGTTTAGGTGGGACAATAGTTGGAAATACTTATGGTATCCTGAAAATATGACCCCCTAAATTAACAATGAAACGATGGGGTTGAGACTCATAAATAACATGGTGTTTCCACATATATGGTTGTCCCAAAAGAACATCATAGACATCCAGTGAGGCAACATCACATAATGCCTCATCCTTGAAAGTTTGGATGTCATATGGAAATCGACACTGCTGGATGACATATAGATCTAGTCCTTGAAAAAACCACCCGATATTGTATGGTTGTAGGTGTGGTGTTATCGACAATCTGAATTGTTTTACAACCTTTGCTGAGATGAGGATCTTCTGTCTTCTGCTATCGACAATGAAATGCAATGGGGTTCCCTTCACCCACATCTATGAATGAAAGAGGTGTTCACCCTCTTCATTATATGCTAGTCCTTCTGGTTGAATTGTTTTGATCGCGACAGTAGAAGTGGGGTCTACATCAATGATCTATCTTCTCCCATTATTTTTTGAATCAGATTCTAAATTGGGGTTCGAATCCTTTTCTTTGATCTCCACCACCAATGATTGTTTTGAGCGATATTAATCAGTTTTTTGCCGGGGGTTTTGTGGGAATCACACCACTTTCCAGTTTCCTTCTTCATATTCTCGTGACCCATATTTTCATGTGGCTTGGACTGGCTTTCGGGAGGATGTTTGTTTGGGTTTTCTTTATCATACTTTGGTTGTTACAGATTTATAGACCCGAACTCCCGTTAGTTTTGGTGCCTTAATTTCTACTCAATTTTGACAGTAGATCGATAGGAAACTCCTAGTGATCAGATGCCCAGGAAATCCATTTTGGTTTGGATGTACGTATGTAGAGCCCCGCGGTATTTCAGAACCAGATGTTGCTCGAAGTCTTTGATACCCATCTTGGTGCGCAAGGTATGGAAATTACTTATGAAATTTGGCACTGTTTGGACCCTCTCTTTTTGAAATGTGGTCCATCTCATGCATTGGTCGTCATAGTTACCAACATGGTAATATTGTTCCTTGACTGCATCCACAAACAAATCCCAAGTGTTCTCAACCCCATATATTCTAGACTCCTCTGTGAAACTTTTCTCCCATTATGTTTTCCACCAATATTTTACATTGGGGGAGAGCCTTAAGGAGTGAGAAGGTGATATTTTACCTATCAGAAAAATTGTAAACAAAGAAATAACCTTCTAGTAGATTTAACCATTTGTTTAGGGCATCTGCATATATTTAACCTTCAAATACGGGAATATCAAAATTGACTTGTACCATGAAAGGAGATGTTCTTCCAAAGTGGTTTCTTGATGAAGACGTGCATGTTTTTATTGGCAGGCATTAAAAGATCTGGGGAAAATTATCCATCATTTCATCCCTCTATCGCGTCAGAGCTTGCTCAAGCAACAGATTGATAGAATCTTCTTCTCCATCATTTTTCTTTTCTTCTTCCATGGAGGGTTTCTTGGACATGCGAGAGACATTATCATCACGAGAGACAAGCTCAAGACCCAAATTTTTATACTCAGACCTCATCGATGACATGCACTGAAAAATGATCAAGAGCAACCTACTCTGATACCATTGATCCAGATTATGTTCGACACGAAATGAGAACAGATATATAACACAAAAATATATAGAGATATTGCAAGAGATCCTACAATATAATAGATATATATTGGATATATAACAAGAGGCACATATATACAGTAATACACAATTTCTATTAATGAGCAAAATGTACAAAACTGTAGAAATACAAAGTGAAAGACTGGCTAGAATGGTGGTAACTTATCTCTGAGAAGAGATCTGACGGATACGTTCATTCATAAGAAGATGATTGTTACAATGAGGCTCTAAAGGAGTTTTTTAACATAAATAAAATACAAAACCCTAACTCCAGAATATGAAAATCCAACGATTTTGTGGACCTCGTTTTGGGTAGTTTGGTGGATCAAATTCCTAGGGGCATAACTTTGTCATACGATCTTTGTTTGGGGTGCATGATAGCTCAGTGGAAAGTTATCGATGAGGAAATTCATTTTGGGGGGTCAATTAGATCCTTCGGCTATCATTGAGGTGCCCTATGTCAAAAATGCATTGTTTAGGCCCTCAAAATGGCCACAAATGTTTAGGAATCAAAAAACTACTAAAAATAGTAAGTTGCCAACAAATTGTTTTGAGCCAGTTGGAATAGGTAGGTGGATAAAGATATTCACCTATATCAATCATCCCTCCTTAGGAAGTAATGGTCTCCATTTCATTTAGTTCCTGGGGGAGAGGGGAAAGCACTTATTAAATTTGAACCTTGGTGAGCTTCTTACCTTGCTGGAGAAGTTGCGTTGCTTGGTTTGTGGGAGGTTGTTGAGAACCTAATGAGATGATTTTATGAAAAAGGAATATTCTTTATTCAATTCAATATTGAATACCTACTTATTTTGTATAGAAGGTGCTTGGACTAAGGCTGTAGTGGTTGTAGTGTCTTTTTGTTCACCTTTTGAACATATTGTGAAGAAGCTGAATTTTGTAGTATGAGATACTACATTGCGGCACTATTTATGTGGGAAAGTAGTTGGAAATACCTCTGGTATTCTATAGAGATGACCCCCTATATTAACAATGACACTAAAGGGTCGAGACTCATAAATAAAATGGGGCTTCCACATATATGGCTATCCCAAAATAACATCACAGACATCTAGCAGGGAAACACCACATAATACCTCATCCTTGAAGGGATGGATTCCATATGACAATCGATATTGTTGGATGACATGGATATCTCTTCCCCTGTGAAGCCATGCAATGTTTTATGGTTGCAGGTGTGGTGTTGTCCACAATGCCAATTTTTTTACGACCTCTACTAAGATGAGGTTCTTCTGGCTTCCTCTATCAACAATAAAATGCAACAGGGTCCCATTCACCCACATTTGTGAATGAAAGAGGTGCTCCCCCTATTTAGGATCTATTGGTTATTCTGGTTGAATTGTTGCAGTCACAAAAACAACAGTGGGGTCTTCGTAGATGATCTTTCTTCTCCCATTATTTTCTTGATCAGATTCTGAATCGGGGTTCAGATCCTTTTGTTTGATCTCGACCACCAATGATTTTTTTGAGCGACATTCATCAATGTTGTACCAAGGGTTTTGCAGAATTCACACCAATTTCCAGTGTCCTTATTCATCTTCTCATGGACCTTCTTTTCATGTGGCTTGGACTGGTTTTCGAGAGGATATTTGTTAGGTTTGTCTTTATCATACTTTGGTTGTTGAGGATTTGCAGACCCAAACTCTCGTTTGTTCTGGTGCTTAAATTTTTGTTCGATTTTGACAACATATCGATAGGTAGCTCCTACTGATGAGATGTCTAGAAAATCCATTTCAGTTTGGATGTACCTATGTAGAGCCATGCTATATTTCATAACCAGATGCCTCTCAGAGTCTTTAATACCCAACTCGGTGTGCAAGGTATGGAAATTATTTGTTAACTATGGCATTGTTTGGCCCCTTTATTGTAGCATTGGGGTCCATCTCATGTATTTGTCATCATAGTTACCAATAGGGTAATAGTGTTCCTTGACTGCATCCACAAAAAAATCCCAAGTGGGCTCAACCCCATATATTCTAGATTCCTCTATGGAACGTTTCTCCCAGTAAGTTTCCAACATATATTTGACATCGGCGAGAGCCTTAAGGATTCCAAAGGTGATATTTTGCCTGCCGAGAAAATTGGGAACAAAGAAATAACCTTCTAGCAGATTTAATCATTTTTCTAGGGAATCTGCATCTCTCTGACCTTAAAATAAGGGAATATCAAAATTGAATTTTAACTTGAAGGGAGAGGTTTTTCCAAAGTGGTCGCTCGATGAAGACGTGCCTAATATTATCGATAGGCATTGAAGGATGTGGGAAACATTCTCCATCATTTCATCCCTCTGTCACGTGAGAGCTTTCTCAAGCAACAAATTGATAGAATATTCTACTCTGTCATTTTTCTTTTCTTCCACCATGTGGGGTGTTAGCACTAAAAGTCACACTTTGATTGCTAAAGTGTAAGATAAACACCCATTGGAATGCAAAAGATAATTTTTGGTTTGAATAGGTGGATCAACAATATGGAGAAAGAAATGGAGAGGGAAACAAACTATAGATCGGTAGGCTACACCAATGGGCAATGGATTCATGAACATTATACTCATCAAAGGAACTAAAGATGCTCAACAAAAAAAAAGATTATATGTTGATAGATGGAAGAATGGAGAAGGAAAACATAAGATATAATGTTCACTAAACATATATTCTCTCAGTTTAATAAATCAACAAATACTTGAATAAAACAATGACTAATGGGAAAAATTACAACAGATCCTCTGTTGCTTAGGGATCCATAAATCATTGGCATCCATTGATCCTTAAATCTGAAATATATTCAAATAAGAAGATACATAAATAAAAAGAATTAAAATCTAAAAATCACAGCTCTCATGAGTCTTCAATAATAGTAATGATTACAATCATAAAATGGCCTCAGGCTTACAAATGAACACACACAGGGAAACTGCCTACTCCTACTCTCTCTAGCCTATATTGGATCATGAATCCAACCCCTTGTTACATGTCAAAATTACTCAACTTTATAAGTGTTGCATGTTCCTCGTAATTTTCGTAAGTGTTGCATCTTCCTTACAACTTTCGCAAGTGTCACAAGTTGTTCATAAGTGTCGCAAACATTGTTTAAGCATACTTACATAAGGACAACACTAAGGAGACACTTAAAACATCTCATACACTTGATTTGGAGAAGAGGAATTGGTTAACTGAAGTCAAGGAACTCTTAACACCTGAGAATATCTCTTAAACAAAGGTTCTAGGGCTGAGCGCTCCTCTACATCAGCCTTAGGAGCATTGGCGCTCCCCTATAAGGCCTTAGGGAGAATTATAACGCTTTTCTGCCCCTATGGAGGAGCGCTATCCACCTTTGGAGTGCTAGCGCTACCCTCAAGCTTTCTAGGGAGATCTACAGTGCTCTGATGCCCCTTTTGAGGGAGCGCTGCCTAATCTGAGGCAGTAGTTGGCCCGTTGAGGAGAATAAGGGGAGGATATTTCAAGTTTAGAAGTAAGTTGCATTCAAATTCTTGGTTCCATCAGGAGATCCCTGATCTAAGGAGGGAGTTCCTCAACTTGTTCTAAAGATAACTCAAGAGGTTAAGATCCTCTTAACCTATATAAGAAAGCTCTATGATGGAAAAAGAAGAATCACACCAAACTTATGAGATCATAAGTGGTCCTGGAATAGAGATGATGGGGAAGAATTGCTAGCATAAAACCTATGATCTCATAGGGAACACACAGTCATTCAAAGGAGAGTGATCAGTGAAGATTCTATCATCCAGGTTGTGGATCTTTCGAGCAAGGGTTAGATAAAGGGGACTTGACGGAGATGTCGCATTCGAATCTACGATTGTAAGTACTACTGTCATTATTCTCATCAATATGACATGCTTGGCCTATTTCTTTCTAGTTTGTGTCTGATCTCACATGAACCTATCATTGATAGATAGATCTATTTTCAAGCTAACATCAATAGAGTAGGAAGTGGTCGTACTTTGTTTGTCTACGGGACTTAGCGAGGAGCGAGAGTTCGGAGCTCGATTTGGAGCGTGCAGGGAAAAACATCGATAGAAAGGTATTGTTGTTCTCCTTCCTTCTCATGTGATAGTTTGTATGGATTTGAAAGGAAGTCAGTGTCCATGTTAAGAACTTTCTGTCTTAGAGTAGGGTCTATCTCTTTGAGGCAATCTACCTGTCCGCAGGGAGATTTTCCTACAACAGAAACTGGCGACTCTGCTGGGAATCGAATCAGAACTTTCTTAGTTTTTTCTTTCCTCATAGACCTTGTCTTACCTGATTGTTTTCATACTTTGTTCACCCCATTTATCTGATTGCACTTGCTGATTGACACTTTATCCCATTACACTCAGCTTGTTTGTCGCAATTTGATCAAAATTTTGGTTTTTTTTGGACTTTTTGTGAGTTTTTGGGAACCAGCGCTCCCTTAGAGTGTTGGATAAAGATTTATAACGCATTGGTGTCCCTTACACCAGAGAGCCAGCCCCTGTTTTCACAAAATCCCTTCAAAAAAATTGCATTTTTGAGGTTAAAAACCCTGTTTCTTACTTGCTGAGCTACTTTGAGATTCAATCATTCTTCCTTTGACCTTTGACATGCTTCCTCCTAATAATTAAACACCTTATTGTTCAGATTTTATGCCCTTCTTAATTCTTTTTTATTTTTTTCTATTGAGAGCTTGAAATCAATCGCCTGCTTTCGTCTCTCCTATTCGACTGAGCGAGAACTCTAGTGAAGGAAATTTGAAGTATGTAACTCTTCTCATTTGGTTCTTTGAGGTCATCTGACCCAATCTCTTTCTCCTTCCTTTTGTGCTTTTGGTTTTCTTTCTCTTGTTTGATTGCAAAAGGGTGTGTTGTTTGTGCGAAATCTTTGTTTTCTTGTCTGAATCTCCTTGATCTGAAAGGGTAGTTGACAGGAGAAATTTTGCATTGAATTGATTATCATTCGCATGAAAACGACAAAGGTACATCTTAATGATTAGTTTGCATATTAGTTTGCATTTCTAAAATGTTGTAGCATCATATTGGATTTGATTGAGAACAAAATTGATTGAGGGCATTCCTTATCAAGTGTTTGATAGTGAAAATGCTTCTTCCTCTTTCCCTTAAATAGGTATTCATTGAAAAGAAATGATTGCTTATCATATTTCATGCATATTTTTGGGAATCGAGTCATCATTCCATCATCTTCACTTTCGTACACCCTCTGAGTAAACAACAGCCATTAAAATCAACGCTTAACTAAAATTTATCAGACTTTTTACATCTTTGTTAGCAAACCTACATTAGTTTAAGGTGTAGGGCTTTGGAATAGGTTGAAAGGATAAATTTCCAAAGATATCAAACAAACTTAGTATCTTGTGGTAGGGAGAGTTAAATCCAATTGTCGTATTAGTCTTCCTGGGATCCCCCTCTCACACAGGGGTTATGCACAAGGTCACATTCGGGTGAGTTATGGAGATTATCCCTCCGTGGCCCAACTGTTTGTAGTGGTCGGATCGTATTATTGGGATCTCTTAAAGGTAAATCCACAATTACTGCATGGAATCCTTTAGCTGATTTTGGGCTCGATACCCTACCCATACGTTTTGATTGGACTGTCGACTGTACATGCCCAGGGGCTGACTACGAGTTGGTGACCTTAGTAGCCACAATCTTTAGGGTCTTACACAAGGTGACAGTGAAGGGATGTCTCACTGTACCTGCAATAGACGTTGGTCAAACTCACTCGGGCTCCTTGGAGGGAAAATCCACAATTATTGCATGGAAGCTTGCACCAAGGCGTAAATCTATTAAACAGGTCGCCAACGTAACTGATCCACCCGCTCTATCCCCACCCCTTCCTATTTTGATCTCGCGATGTTGGATTTCATCACCAACTAGTGGTTTCATTGTAGGAAGGTTTGTTTGATTGTTTGCTTCTTAGATTCTTAGCATGTGTTGTTTGTTTTACTTAGTGGACTTTAGGTCGAGTCAGTGTTAATGGCGTCGAATCCTAAGAGTACCAATGGAGGAACCCCTTCTACTGGGGAACCTTATACTTTTACTTCGTTTGGAAACTTTGGTCCTCCATATGTTTCCACACTGAGTCCTCCAGGACTCACTATTGGATTACTAGTTTGGTTGTTCCCCACTCCGGTGATCCCGAATCCTCCCAATGTTTCAGTTGCATATAATACTTTGGATTTCAATATACCACCCACACATCAACCTCATTTCGAATTTTCTCCTTCTTCACCCATCAAGTCTCCTTCCATTTCTCCTTCTTCGCTTAGTGAAATCTCTAAAGCAAGTAGCCAGGTTGATCAGAAGAAGAAGAAACAGAAAGAGAAGAAGAAGAAGAACCTGAAAAGGACAAAGGCCCCAACAACATCAGATGTTGGCTCTAAGAAACCAGTTACTATTAATAGTACTGGGAGTGTTGATGAGGTCAACAAGATTAAAATGAAGAATCCAAAACCCAAATTCCCTTGCAGCCTTTGCAAGGGTGACCACTTTCTAAGGGATTGTTCTGGTCTTACCCAGGTCTTAGAAATGTGGTCCTCCATGTCATCAGCCTCTATTGGTCATGTCGACGATACCCCATCAACTAGTGATGTTCAGGTTGGTAAGAAGAAGAAAACTGTCAAGTTCCCTTGCATGTTATGTAAAGGTAATCATTACTCTCACCTTTGTCCTCGTATGGATGAGG
>JZKD02S2441217.1:353684-394804 GCA_000966675.3 Picea glauca
ATGATTTCATGAAAATGAGAAACCAACCAAGATATTATTTGATGAAGTATTGAACACATTATTCAAAATACTCAAACTTGCTAATGAGCAAAAGAATAAACACATAATCATAATTAAAACATTTGATAAAAAATTAACGTTTTTGTTTAAATTGAGATTTTTATGCTCTTTTTTAACTTTTGACATATACTCTTGTAATAAATGACTCATACTAAAGAGAATGTCTTAAGTTTGTCTCAAAGCAAGCCAAAGAATGAAACTATTTGAAAAGGTTGATTCTGTAGCTCATTATAATTATCAAGATTTTAATAGGGGCCCTTTAAATTTTGTAAAAATATAAGGGGAGTTGTTGGGGCCCAACACGTATATCTTGATGATACACTGATTTTCAGCATAACAGAGGCTGAACATCTGAAACGTTTGGCTACAATGATGAAGAGGTTACAGCAAGAAAAGTTGTTGGTAAACATGAAGAAATCCTCATTCATGAAGACAGAGCTCATTTATTTAGGGTTCATTATTTCTGCAAATAAGTTGAGGATGGATCCAGATAAAGTGAAGGTGATCAAGAATTGGCCATCACCGAAGAGTATATTTGAGGTGAGAAGTTTTCACAGATTGGCTAGTTTCTACCAGAAGTTCATTAGAAATTTCAGTGGAATTAGTGCATCAATGATGGATACAGTGAAGAGGAGACATAAGTCTTTTCACTAGACAGAAGAGGCTGAGAAAAGCTTCAATTTGTTGAAGAAGAAAATTACGGAACAACCAATTTTGGTGTTGCCGGATTTCAAAAAGACATTTCAAGTAAAATGAGATGCAAGTGGGTTTGCAATAGGGGTAGTCTCGAGTCAAGATGATAGGCCGATAGCATATTTCAGTGAGAAGTTGAATGAAGCCAAGATAAAATACTCCACGTATGATAATGAATTCTATGCTATTATTCAGGCATTGAAGAAATGGAGACATTACTTGATTCCAAAGGAATTTTTCTTATATAGTGATAATCATGCACTGCAGTTTGTGACTCAATAGGAAAAGTTGAATCAAAGACATGTTAAATAGGTTGAATACATGCAAAATTTCACTTTTGTGATTAAACATATTTCTGGTACTGCTAACAAAGTTGTTGATGCTTTGAGCAGGAAATGTTTGCTATTGTAGGAGTTCAGAGTCAAAACGTTGGGTTTTGATGATCTCAAGGACATGTATAGGGATGATCCACATTTTAAAGAGGTGTACGAAGCAGGTGAGAATCCAATTCTCAAGGATAGAAGCCAATGGGTAGAGTACATGATCCAGGAAGGATTACTGTTTAAAGGTAATCAACTTTGTATTCCAAAATGCTCCATGAGGGGGAATTTGCTGAAGGAGAAACACAGTGGAGGATTGGCCGGACACTTTGGTCATGACAAGATGTTTGCAAAGTTGAATGAGTCATATTTTTGGCTAGGAATGCAACAGAAAACAAAAGGTTCATGGACAGATGTAGAATTTGCCAACATTCGAAGGGAAAGAGACAAAATGCAGGGTTTTATCAACCATTACCCACACCTGAGAGGCCGTGGGATGCAGTCAGCATGGATTTCATATTGGGGTTACCAAGAAAACAAAGAGGATTTGACTCAATCTTTTTGGTGGTGGATATATTTTCCAAGATGGCACACTTCATTCCATGTTAGAAGACCAGTGACATAACTCACATTGCAAATCTATTTTTCAAAGAAGTCATTCGACTTCACGGCTTACCAAGGATCATAGTTTCAGATCGAGACACTAAGTTCATAGGAAACTTCTGGAGGACCTTATGGATGAAGCTAGGAAATAACTTATCATTTAGTTTAGCTTATCATCCTTAGACGGATGGACAGACATAAGTGGTGAACAGAAGTCTGGGAGACTTGCTGAGAAGCCTGGTGACAAAACATCACAGCCAGTGGGACAATATTCTACCATAGGTGGAGTTTGCGTATAACGACTTAGTTAACAGAAGAACATGGAAGATTCTATTTCATATTGTCTATGGGATGCAACTAAGAGGAGTTTCGGAATTGAGACATTCATAATAGAATGCAACTAGAAGTGCTAGTGCATAAGATTTCACAGAAGCAATGAAGGAACTTCACAGCTAGGTGAAGGAGCGATTACAGAGTTCGAGCCAGGAATATAAGTGCAGAGCAGATCAACACATGAGACAACTTCAATTTGAGTTTGGTGATTTGATCCTCTCACATTTGAGAAAGGAAAGGTTCTCGAGGGGAACATATAATAAACTGAAAATGAAGAAAATTGGACCATGTAAGGTCTTGAAGAAATTTGGGGCAAATTCTTACGAGATTGAATTACCCAATGGGATCGGAATTTCTTCGATATTCAATATCTCATATTTGTACCCATACAAAGTTGAGGAAACAAGGACAGGAAATGAACAGCTAGAGGTCCAGTGGACAAAACAGATGCCAGTTGCAGAAAAGCCGCAGATGGAGCGCATACTGAAAAAAAGAGTCAGCAAGAAGACCAGGTGAAAGCAATACTTTGAGTATTTAGTCAAATGGAAGGGCCATCTAGTTGAAGATGCTAGCTGGGAGAATGAAGCAGAGATCCAGAGGCATGGACACATCATACGCGAGCTCATGGACAGGAGCCCATGAAAATTTTCAAGCAAGGGAGTATGATGCAAGAGCATCTCAAGCAAGCCAGCGCGGAGATAAAAGACAGATGGACAAGCACCCAGCGCAAATTTTGAAAATGTCTTGAAATATTAATGAAGTCATCAAGTGAAGGCACACTTGTATAATGTAAAAGGACCCTGATCAATTCGCTCTCGTCCTTAGTAGGTAGAAGGAATCTATAATAGTTAATAAAAGTAGATAGAATTTAATGCATAGATTAGACAGTTTAGAATGAAAGAGGGAAACGAGATATAGACACCTTCATTGTGTATTGTAACATAGATAGAAGGGATTATGCCAATTGAGAGAATAGAGCATATAAGAGAACGAGAAAAGAGTTTTGT
Organism: Picea glauca; assembly: GCA_000966675.3. Lineage (NCBI taxonomy): Eukaryota > Viridiplantae > Streptophyta > Pinopsida > Pinales > Pinaceae > Picea > Picea glauca. The sequence continues at coordinate 356,701 of JZKD02S2441217.1, forward strand.
AGCCGAATTCCATGTACATAAGTTCTGGATTAATACAAAAAGGCTTTGATTCATACTCATGGTGTTCAAATATTCTCTGTGTATGCATTTTTGAATGTTATGCTCATGAATGTTTTTACTCTTTCTGTCATGCAATTTCTTTTATGCTATGTATGAATGATTTATTGTTGAATGTTTGAAATCTAAGAGGAAAGGGTAATGGAATGAGTTTTAATTGTTTCTATATTTGAGCAAGAGTTCCTGCAAGGAGTGTAGTTGAATTGTCCACAAGGAGTGCGTTGACAAAGGGTCCAGAGGTTTGTCTCTGAAAGCTCAGATAGGATAGATTTTGTTCTCATTCATACAGAAGTGTAAGTTAAGAACAGAATCCGTGTAAGGTGTGCACAGGCTGAGTAGTGATTCAGGTTTTGTAACCTGAGCGAAGTATTGAGAGACTGTTGTTGCAGTTGTGTGCAGAGTCGAAGGGAGTTCAACACTTGAAAGTGTTTGAAAGTTTGCCACAAGGAGTGCGAGCAGGAGTTTTTGTGAAAAAATTGAAGTCGAGGAAAGTCTCATAAGTATTTGAACCGTCAAAGGGTTTGAAGGGAGGCAAGAGGCCAAGTACCTTGAAAAATTGAAGGAAGTCATAGCGACGTCGTAACGCTGTAGGACAAGTTCCACGAAGAGAGATACTTTGTTTAGTTTGTGCCAAAGTTCTCAAGGGAAGAGACGGATGGTTGGAATTCTCTATGGAGAATTCGCAAAGTCCCGTGAGCCGTCATATCTCACTGAAGAGCAGGGGATTTACGACGAGTGTTTTCAAAGGGTTCAAGATGAAGGAAAGGTAGAACCATAGATCCAAATTGACATGGTCCATTGGATTTACCCATGAATTTCTATTTCGGGGTTTCGTGAGTTGAAGTCCCAAAATATTTGCATTAGGACTTGTGAAATCACGAAGTGCGAAGACCAGAGGGGCCGAAAGGATCGTGTGGGTCATAGGAATTGGTAGGGTGGACAGGTGGCACACTCTCGTCAAGGAAGTCAATTTTGTTGACCATTTCGGGGTTTCATGGGGTGAAGTCCTGAAACCTTTGCATCAGGATTCGCAAAATTGCAAAGTCTGAAAACCTAATGGAATGAAGAGCTATTGAAAATTCAACCTTGGGAATGCATCAGAGTTTTGGTAATTCAGGTTTTGGGTCTCGAGGGGTCGAGTTGCTCGACATCGCAACTCCCAAAATTGCGATAAGGAGAAAGGTGAAATAGAAAGAGGAAAGGACAAGTGTCATAAATTCAAGTCTCAGGGGTCAGAGAGACAATATTCTTGGCCACAGTATACTCAGAGTCATGAATTCTGATCTCCCGAAGTATAAGGGGGGAATTTCTCGAGGTTATTTGGGGGTGCAGATTTCCCGAAAGGGAAATAGAAGAGCCAATTGTTGAGAGCTCTTCGGGCCAGTGGAAGAAGAACGGTCTTGTGTGCATGTACTTCTGACCTATGGGTTGGGAGGGCTACATCATCAAGAAGTAATCATTACAATCATAAAATTCCATCAGGCTTACAAATGAACACACATAAGGAAACTGCCTGCTCCTACTCTCTAGCCTCTCTTGGCTCATGAATCCAACCCCTCTCCAATATATCCCTCCTCTCTTAAATATAAAATACAATCAAAATATCCTTAGGATGTCTAATCCCATATATTTCATTGGATTCTATGCCTTGGATCTAGGTGGCAATAGTCAAAGAGACAAAAATCCAACAAATTGCTCATTTTCAGGAAATTATTGGAAGTCATTAATAAATTGTTTCCAACTCACTACATGAGGTATTTAATGGAGCTAATACTTAGGTTTAGGTGTCCCTTGACATCTAACTGATCCATGATAAGTCATTTGAACCCTCCTTGACAGGTGACAACCCCCCAATAAGGATAATAACCAACAATTATGAAAAACAAAGAATTTGCAACACATTTAGTAGTGCACTAGTGTTTTAATTGTTTCTCTGAAATGCCAAACTAGTTCAGTCTGAAATTTGGTTAGCAAATCAATCAGGATATCATATTCCTCCACAAAACATTTCAGAGAAACCCACATCATTGTTTTGGATTTATGATCAAATCGGTAAAAGCAGCTACTACAGGAAATTTCGTAGCGCATGTCTCAATTCACAACGCCCGATCCAGTTTGTAACACCAAAGGAAATTCAAGTAGCCAAACACTTCCTGACCTCCAAACAAGACAAAAAATATCATGGAGTACCTCATGGCTATGAGATTGATGCTGGTAATTTCAAATTTTCACTCAGATGCTTGCAAGCTACCTAACCTCCAACCCTCTTCCTTAATTAGTTCGCAGCGCCAACTCAAATATATCTTGCACACTCCAAGGGGGCTATTATTTGATGGTATGACGTAATACCTAGAGATATGGTTAAATGTAGGCTCTGAAAACCATAAAATACTCCTTTACATGATCAATATTATGTGTTAATAGAGGGTTTCTTGGGCATGTGAGAGAGATTGTCCTCAAGTGAGAAAATCTCGAGACCCAACTTGCTATAATCAGACCTCATTAGGCACATGACCTGAAAAATGATCAAGAGAGACCTTTTCTGATACCATTGATCCAGATTATTTTTGGCACGAAATGAGAGTGAAGATATAACAAATAAATATACAGAGATATTGCAAGAGAGCCAATAATATAAAAAATATATATCATATATATAACAAGATGCACATATATACAATAATACACAATTTCTATTAATGAATGAAATGTACAAAATTGTAAAAATACAGAGTGAAAGACTCGCTAGAATGGTGGCACCTTATCTCTGAGAAGAGATGTGATAGATACGATCATTTGAAAGAATATGATTGTTACAATGAGGCTCCAAAGGCCTTTTTTAACATAAATAAAATCCAAAACCCTAACCCTGGAAGATGAAAAGCCAACAATTTTTTGGACCCCATTTTGGGTAGTTTGGTGTATCAACATCTCAAGGGCATAACTTTGGCATACAATCTTTGTTCAGGGAGCACGATAACTCGTTGGAAAGGTATCGATGAGGAGATTCATTTTTATATGATCAATCAAAACCTTTTACTGTCATTGAGGTGCCCAATCATAAAAAATCATTTATTTCTCCCTCAAAATGGCCACAAAAGTTTAGAAATCGAAAAACTATTAAAAATTGTAAGTTGCCAACAAACTATTTTGAGTTAGTCGGAATAGGTGGGTGGCCACTGATATCCACCTATATCATTCCTCCCTAATTAGGAATAAACGTTCTCCATTGAATTGAGTTCCCAAGGGAGAGGGGAAAGCGCTTATTGAATATGAACCTTGGTGAGTTTCTTTTCTTGCTGGAGAAGTTGTGATACTTGGTTTATAAGAGGTTGTTGAGAATTTGATGAGATGATTGTGTGCAGAAGGAATCATTTCTCTTTGCCTCTATCTTTTTTACTTACTTATGATGGATAGAAGGTGCTTGGACTGAGGCTGTAGTGGTTGTAGTGTCTTATTGTTCACCTTTTGAACAGACTGTGAAGAAGCTTAATTTTTTAGTATGAGATACTACCTTTTGGCATTGTTTAGGTGGGATAGTTTAGGTGGGACAGTGGTTGGAACTACCTCTGGTATCATGTAGATATTACCCCCTAGAGTAACAGTGATATTATGGGGCTGATACTGATAAATAACATGGCGCTTCCACATATATGGATGGCCCAAAATAACATTACAAACATCCAGCGAGGAAACATCACATAATACCTCATCCTTGAAGGGATGGATGCCATATGACAATCAACACTGCTGGTTGAAATGTAGTTGCCAGCAAACTATTTTGAGCCAGTTGGTATAGGTGGGTGGCCACCGATATCCACCTAGATCATTCCTCTCTCCTTAGGAAGAAATTTTTTCTATTGCATTGAGTTCTAGGGGGAGAGGGGAACGCGCTTGTTGAATTTAAACCTTGGTGAGTTTCATTTCTTGTTGGAGAAGTTGTGATACTTGGTTTATAAGAGGTTGTTGAGAATCTGATGAGATGATTGTGTGTAGAAGGAATCATTTCTCTTTGCCTCAATCTTGTTGACCTACTTATGCTAGATAGAAGGTGCTTGGACTGAGGATGTAGTGGTTGTAGTGTCTTGTTGTTCACCTTTTGAAAAGATTGTGAATAAGCTAAATTTTGTAGTATGAGATACTACCTTTTGGAACTATTTAGGTGGGACAGTTTAGGTAGGACAGTGGTTGGAACTACCGCTGGTATCATGTAGAGATGACCCCCTAGAGTAACAATTACATTACGGGGCCGATACTGATAAATAACATGGCACTTCCACATATATGGATGGCCCAAAATAACATCACAAACATCCAGTGAGGAAACATCACATAATACCTCATCCTTGAAGGGATGGATGCCATATGAAAATCGACATTGTTGGTTGAAACGTAGATATTATTCTTGGCAAAGCCACCCGATGTTGTATGGTTGTAGGTGTGGTGTTGTTGAAAATACCAACTCGTTCACTACCTCTCCTAAGATGAGGTTCTTTTGGCTTCCACTATCAACAATGAAATGCAACAAGGTCCCCTTCACCCACATCTATGAATCAAAGAGGCGCTCCCCCTCTTCAGTATCTGTCGATCCTTTTGGCTTAATTGTTGAGGTCTCAACTGTGGCAGTGGGGTTTGTGTTGATGATCTATCTTCTCTAATTATTTTCTGAATCAGATTTTGAATCAGGGTTCGACTCCTTTTATTTGATCTCAGCCACCAATGTTTTTTTTTAGTGACATTCATCAGTGTTGTGGCAGGGGTTTTATGAAAATCACACCACTTTCTAGTGTCCTTATTCATCTTCCTATGACCCTTCTTTTCATGTGGTTTGGACTAGTTTTCATGAGGAATTTTGTTAGAGTTGTCTTTATCATACTTTGGTTATTGTGGATTTTCTGACCCAAACTCCCGTTTGTTCTGGTGCCTAAATTTCTGATCAATTTTGAAAACATATCGATAGGCATCTCCCAGTGATGAGATGTCCAAGAAATCCATTTTGGTTTGTATATTGTACCTATGTAGAGCCTCATTGTATTTAATAACAAAATGTTGCTAAGAGTCTTTGATACCCAAATTGGTGCGCAAGATATGGAAATTATTTGTGAACTCTGACATTGTTTGGACCCTCTCTTGCTATAGTGTGGTCCATCTTATGTATTTTTCATCATAGTTACCAACAATGTAATATTGTTCCTTGACCACATTCACAAAAAAATCCCAAGTGGGCTCAAACCCATATATTCCAGACTCCTGTGTGTAACTTTCTCCCAGTAAGTTTCCCACCAATGTTTTACATGGGGAAGATCCTTAAGGAGTGTGAAGGTGATCTTTTCCCTATCCCAAAATTGTGAATAGAGAAATAACCTTCTAGTATATTTAATCATTTTTCTAGGGCATGTGCATCTATTTGACCTTCAAATACGATAATATTAAAATTGAATTGTACCTTGAAAGGAGGGGTTATTCAAAAGTGTCTTCTTGATGAAGACGTGCCTGTTGTTATCGATAGGCATTGAAGGATGTGGGAAAAAGTCTCCATCATTTCATCCCTCTCTCGCATGAGAGCTTCCTCAAGCAAAAAATTGATAGAATATTCTTCTCCATTGTTTTTATTTTGTTCTACCATGGATGGTTTCTTGGGCATGTAAAAGATATTATCCTCAAGAGAGATAAGCTATACACCCAACATTCTATACTCATACCTCATTGGGGAGATGCATTGAAAAATGTTCAAGAGAATCCTGCTTTGATACCACTCATCCGGGTTATTTTCGGCACAAAATGAGAGTGGATACATAACAAAGAAATATACAGAGATATTGCAAGAGAGAAAATAATATAACAAACATAAATTGTATATATAAAAGAGGCACAAATATACAGTAATACACAATTTCTATTAATGAGCGAAATGTACAAAATTATAGAAATACAGAGTGAAAGACTTGTTAGAATGCTAGAAAGTTATCTCTGAGAAGAGATGTGATGGATATGCTCATTCAGAACAAGATAATTGTTACAATGAGGCTCCAAAGGAATTTTTTAACATAAAGAAAATCCAAAACCCTAACCCTGGAAGATGAAAATCCAACATTTTTGTTGACCTCATTTTGGGTAGTTTGATGTATCAACTTCCCGGGGGCATAGCTTTAGCAAACAATCTTCGTTTGGGGTGAATGATATCTCATTGGAAAGGTATTGACAAGGATATTCATTTTTAGGGATCAATATTTAATACTTAAGACATCATTGAGGTTCCCTATTGGTAAAAATCATCATTTAGGCCCTCAAAATGGCCCTGAAAGTTTAGGAACTGAAAACTGCTAGAAATAGTAAGTTTCCAACAAACTATTTTGAGCCAATTTGAATAGGTGGGTGGACACCGATATCCACCTAGATAATAACCCCTTAATATCTGAGAGTGTTGGTGGGAATAAGCCATTATACTAGCACAAAGATTCTGTGATCCTTCCACTGTCTGATTATCCCAATAATCTCCAATACTAGCCATCTTTGGGTTTTTGCAGTTCCAATGTTGACCTTCTTAATATTTAATGGTGTAGCATAATATTCTAAATCCATATTGGGGCCTTCTAGTTCCCTTTCACCTTCCAATTCTAGGATATGGATTTTTTTTGGATTATCTTCTGATGGTTCTTTTGCTTCGACTGCGTGATAACAGTCTAGCAATTGTTTAACTATCTGTCTAGCCTGCCTATGATGTATTGTAATTATTTCAAAATATGGTTCTTCAAATATCCTATCTCTTACCACTTTCAGTTTTGTATCAATATCCAGACTAACATTCTCAAATCCAAATGTAACTAAAAATGTCGGTTGTATCTCTTCTCAGTTAGCAGTTTCTCTGTGATGTTCCTATTTTGCGTGCAGTTATTCAAAATTTCTTCTATTGTGTGAATAAAATGGTGTGGCCATTCTTCTAGTGGTAATAATATCCATTGGACTATGCACTTTTCTACATTCTCTTTGGGTTGTCCAAATCCCTCATGGTTCTCCTCATATTTTTTATCATGTTCTACGTTGAATCTTATGTGTAGTAACCTTTTTCACTGAAACCAATTGTTGATATTTTCCTTGTGTGTACCCCACCATATTGGAGGTGTAGTTTTTAAAGAAATATCTAATGTCGTTAATCTATGATTTTACATAACCTATACCTCATACTTCATTAAAAAGTATTCTAAATCATTCAATCCATAAAAAGTAGGACGTTATCTTACCTTTGTACCAACCCATCTCAACATGCGCGTCATTCTGTCACACCTCCTGGTAGATATTTCATGTAGTCATCACTGCCAATTTTCTAGTCCTATGTCAGATTCTAAAGCAGAAGAACTAATACTCCTCCAATTGAGCATTCCATCTGTAGTTGGGTTGATATAATCCTCTTCACGGGTGGTAGTTTTCTATAATTGTTTCACATCTTTTGTAAGAATATTATTCATTGCAGGTTCTACATACCTTCCTTATTTTGAGGGATCCAATGGAGCAATAACTCTGTATTCTCCAGAATCAAATATCATCTTCCTTGTTTTAAAATTGATAGTAGCCTATTTATCACAGGCCCAATCCAGACCCAACAATGCTAGATATGGTGAAGTATTGTCCACTATGTCAATGACTTCAAAATAATCCATGGTGCACACACCATCCAAATCTATTGTAATACCATTCAACCTTCCGATTGGAACTACTCTATGTTGATTTTCCAACTTCAACCGAATAGGTGAATACCCCAATTTTTTTTCCCCCATAGCTTCCCAAGTCTTCTTCGACATAACATTGACTTACAATCTTAAGTCTTGTCGAATATCCCCCATATTGAAATATCCTATTTTAGCATTCAATCTAAATTCCCTATTGGTTTTTCTCTTCTTAAAGACCCAATTTACTCATTTTACCCCTTCTTCCCAAGGATTACACTTTTCTGATAAATTTTGCAGTACTTGTAAAGAATTTTTTATCACTCAGCAATTTGACACAAGCTCCCAAACAATTTCTTAAATTACTTACTTGTTCTGAATACTACTCTTGATTGGCATGATCAAATAATGAAGGTATTTCATAGACTGGTATCTCATATACTATCTTTGTTCCTGAAGTGGACACTGTGTTTTCCTTCAAGATCTCTTTTCTAGCTTCCTTGAATATTTATTTCTCTTTACACACATCAAACTTTTGTTCTGACGTTGTATTCTTTATAACCCACTTGTATTGGTATTTATCCTTCTTGGTTGCATATTCTCTTGTCTTATATCCACCTCTTGTAACTTTGTAAATCTTCTTCCTATCCTCTTCTCTATTTTCCACCCTGATCCATTACATGTTTTGATTATTTTGGTTCCTCTTGTCCTATATTTTTATCAAAAGTGTAGGACAATCCTCTGTTTCATGGTCTTTTGCATGATAGTACATACATGTCATAGGTGGTTGTGGGAAGTCTCTTTCATAGTGCCCTGGTTTGTGATATTTATGACACATTACGGGTCCTTGACCTCCTCCAAAGCCTTTTCCTCCATAACCTCCTCCTCTCAAGCCTCCCATCTTTCCCTGATTATCTTTGCATGATGTTTTATACCGAGGTACATGATTATACTGCGACTATGAGTTATTGTACTGTTGTGGTGTTTTGCAATGATGTGAAGGATTATACTAGTGTTTCCCTTGAAATTGTTGTGCATTATAATATGGTTTTGCTACAAACTACTGTGCGGGATTGTACTCTCATTTTTGTACAATGTTATACTGCGGATACTGCGTAGATTTCCCTGTTATATGTTCATCCTGTACCATTTATGTACCTGTAATCCTTTATTTTATCATCTCCAAGGTTCTACAGTCCTTATCTTCATGTCCAACTGACTTACAAAAGTTACAAAATGTGCTCTTCGGTACTGTCTGATATTTATGCATCTGGGGGCAATGATAAGGATCATGCCCATGTTTTTTTCAAATCTCACACCAGGGTCCTATTGAAGACAAATGGTTTGGCATACCCACTCTAATATACAGTGAAGATAATGGACACTCATTCTTGTGATGGCCTTTTTTCCTACACATTGTACACCATACATCTTCTGTTTTCTCCTTTCCTTTGTTTTGATTCAAATAGAATGTTAATTTCTTCAGATGTTTCTTCATCTCTTCCACAACTGGATCTGTATGTTTGTATTGGTTTTCCTCTAGTTGTAAGGCTTCTTGTAGAGCCTCACCCTAGCTTTGAATTTTTGTTGTCTCAAAGGATACTTCAAGTGTGGAAACAAATAATTAACAAACAAATGCCTATGTTGTGTATCAGTAATAGTGTACTTTGACTTACCTTTTAAGATTTTGAAATTTTGGTCCACTTCCCATATGGATTCTCCTGATTTATTCTTGATCTCTATCATTTCATTCATAAAATGGTCTTCTAAGCTAGGTTTCTAAAATTCATTTATTAACTACCTCTTTACATCTGCTATAGTTGTAGGTGTTCTTGTTGGATTATTTGTTGAGAGACCCATGTATGAGTCTAATGCGTGGTCTCTAAAAGTGATTTCCAATTGTGGAACCTTTATTTCATCGTCGATAATATGATTTTCTTCCCATATCTTCTCATATATGAACAAATGTTTTGCTAGATCATCTACCCATCCCCTCATAAATCTGGTAACTTGATAGTTGGATCTTGTCCTTACATTGTGAAATTTGTTGAACTACCACATCCACGTGGTGTAGATACTTTACTGCTACTTGTTGAACTTTCACTTCTGCTATTGGACCCACATCCTAGAAAACTTATTTTACCACTAATCACTTGTTGGTTAATTTTTTTTTATTCTTCAGTTGTGCTAGTCGCACATGGGGTTTGGGTTCTACACTAATTTAGATATGGAATGTAGAGCCTCCTTCTGGGCTGGACCCGTGACCTCTGGTTTTCCTATCATATGTGGTGTGTAAGATATGATCCTCAATATTTTTCCAAGCCCTCTCGATCCGCTAAAACCTGCTTCTTAGTATTCATCTTATACTGGTAGGGTCATCTGTTCCGCATCACACTTGCATTCCTTATGATTTCCTTGGTCTATTCATCATTCATCATGATGGGGTCCATTGAATACTTCTTCTGGATAATCTCTATATCCTTCTCCATTTCTCATATATTCCTTAGTGTTTCCCCCAACCCCCCCATGGACACAGAGTGATCTAATTGTTTGATTCCATAGTCATCACATCTTTATCATGTAATAAGATATTTATCGACCTGTAAAGAGACTTGATGTAACTCCCTGTAGGTTCCTTCAAGAAATATTTCTCTGTAGTAGTATATGATTTTGTTGTATCTTCTACAAACACAATGATAAACCTGATAGTAATGTTGTCTAACTAAAAATCCACTGCACGTGTGAATTTGTTATTAACTCTTTCAAACCGTGTGATATTTTTATCAGTCCACACTATTGGTCTAATCCAATTAGTTGGATGGGTATAGTTCAACCTCAATATCCATTCCTATAATAACTTTGGAAAATAATAGAAATATGCTTCATGTAAATCAGTAAACACATACCTTTGCAGGTACTAGTTGTTGGCATGAATTTGATCATACCAGGGTCCTTCTCAGGTTACCAAAAAAAGGTAGCATGTAGTCTAGAGCACTGGAATTTTCATCTCCTCTGAAGAAAATAAGTCTCACCCGAAGCACTGCTGAGATAGATAGATAGGGAAGGCTGGGAAAAAGACTAAAGAGGATCCATAGATCATTTGGAACTCATTATTGTTCTTGCACAAGAGAAAACATCAAATCCGAAACATCTAATTGCAAGAATTGAACCTACTTATGTTGTGAGTAGTGATTAAACATGGAACCATTAAACAAAACTCATAAACCATAAAAGAACACTGTAATGCATAAGAAAACATATAAAGACACATCATATTTCAAAATTTGGTCCTTCTTCATATTATCTCCAGAATCTCTCTTTCATTACAAACTCAGAGTTACATAGAAAGGTTCAGTACAAACTCTTGGCTCTAGGCTCCTGCCACGGAGCTCTAATTTCCCAGCTGGTAGGTCTCGTTCATTATAGACTCTACTCTTCTTGATTTACAACAAGTAGCAACAACTAATCCCAAACCTTGGGTGACTCTGATAGAGATGACTCAACCCAACTCTAATCAAATCAATTGGATGAACCAACCAACCAACCAACAAACCAATCAACAAACAACCCTTTAAAATTATATTCAGTCCTATATATAGTTGGGTTATGTCTTCCTTCTCAGCTTGCTCACTTTCTGGTTTTGTTGAAACTGTTTGTTTCTTAGTTGGTGTTGTGCTCACTTCCACAACTACTTTTTGTTACTCTTTCTTCCATCCTCTGATGAAGTTTTCACAACTCATGCTTAATCAAAACTTGCACAATTCTTTCCAAAAAACAAAGGGCCCAACAGGCTCCGACCACAATCCTTGACTTGTCCTTGAGTCAAGCACTTGGTTTTTTCACATCCTTCGGGAGAAACTGTTGTTTTCCCTTATCTGGATTTTCTTCTTCCTTAGTCTCTTCTATTTCCACTTTTTCTTCCTTTACCTCCTCAAATGAAGGGCCCAATTCTGGAACCAGCTCTAATGCTCTGTTCTTTACTCCATGAAAGCTTTCAACTTTTTCCTGCCATTTCCGGGAGAGGAGTGATACCTCTTCAAGAAATTGTTGTGTTGTCTCTTTTTTGTACTCCTTTGGCTTGGATGAAACCAATGATTTCCATTCAGAGTCGGTTTTTGCGTCGACCTAATGCATTTTCATGTAGGTTGTCTAAATAACTGGTTGAAATTCGCACAACTCTTGCTTGGCTACAAACTATGCTTCATAGAGTAAATTTAGTTCATTTTCGGCCTGTTGAATTTGGTCGAACTTTTGTTGTTGCTCCATGGGGTCCATTGTGACCGCAAATTCCTCGTTCAGCACCTAGATATTTATGTGCACTTCCTCCAAGACTTGATTCCATTGAGCGATGATGTCCATCCAATCATTGACTTCCTTGAAGATTTTGGTGCACTCCATTGTGTGCTTGTGGAGTGTGTTGACAAGCAAAATTGAACGCTTGCCAACTGGAAGAGTGGATCCAGTTCGGGGTTGTCTAAATAACCCAATCCATTTGGGATGACCCACCCTAACAGGTTAAGCGGCTCCGTTAGCCGATCTAAGTCCTAGGAAAACAAAAGAAAACTGCTCTAAATAAACTAATCTAAATAAAAATGACAATTAAAACAAACTAATAAATAAATCTGAACTACTAATATATACAATTTACTATCTAATACTATAATAAATCTACGAAATTTAACATTCAACTATCAACATAATTAAATCTTAATCACAAATGTACAATATTTACAAATTACAGATTTAAATGAAACCTGCAAAAGTCATTTGTAATCTGTCCTAAGACAACGAAACTATTTTTTTTTTATTTTCGTAATTTTATGAGAAAGAAATAAACTGAAAAAACTATCGAAGCTAAGCAACTAAAATGATAATTCTAACTAAGAATCTAAACTATATATATATATAACTAACGTACTTAAATTATACTAACAAATCAACTATTAAACAAAATATAGCAAACTGACCTAAAGTAACGCTTCAGGTTTTTTGTGTGTATGATGGTCAATTCAGCTGTTTGGTGGGAGGAAACCTGCACCAGATTCTCCATGAGCTTCTCATAAATCGAAAGTTGTTGTTCTCTTCAAATATATATAATAGGATAAACAAGGCATACAAAATTACAACAATCTTATAATTTAGAAATCATCACAATTAGATAAACCTGTGTGTAAAGATTTGTACAAATGATTCATTTAATGAAAAAGGTAAACCTGTAATTCATTAAACTGCAGCAGAATAATTGCACAATTCAAATATTAAAGAATATATTCAAACTATTGAACAATATTTGATTGCTAATTAGAAACCAAAAGAATCATTCAAATCGAAACTTGTATGCAAATTGAAACAAACTAAATCGTAGTCAACCGAATGATAACAGGGATGCATGCACTCTATTCAATTTGTTATCACCAATTCGGGGTAGACAGAATCACATTAGATAATTCGACAGCAATGAAATGATTTTTATGAACCAATTCCAATTGACACAAATAGTTTATATTGCTTCAGCCATCAACAAAATCATTGTCGAATCCAAACAACATCAACAGGATCATTTTTCAAATTAATAGAACTATATTAAACATATACAAATGATCATACTAATTGTGGCACACAACAATCATTTTCAAATCAAACCAAAGAGGAACGAATCGAAACAATTTGGGGTCGACACAATCGTCATGAATCAAAACAACTCCACGATTTTAGCAAATAGATCTTTTGCACAGGTCGAGTGTAACCAGAATCCAAACGAGAATATTAATTCAATACAAAACAGATACGTTCCTGGTAAATCGAAGTCAACAGGGTTGTTTTGAGTTTATTAGGAACAAACGAAACTAATCGAAATCAAGCCAAATCGACTATCCTAAATCAAACGAACAGAATTGATTAAAAAACAAACCAAACCGAATCTAAGACCAATCAATTGCCTATACTAAGTTGGGCATGACAAAATCGCATAACCAAAATATAGCTACATTTGAGTTTAGTAACATGAATCTACTGTACAGGAAAAATAATCATTTCAAATGTATTAAAACGAATAGAGGTAATTTGAAAGCAAAACCAAATACGTTATATTAATTCGAGCAAATTTACAAAGAAAAATTCATATTGAAATTCATACTTGGAAAACCAGAAAACAACTCGGTCATGATAATTTGGAATTGATGAAGGCTGTCGCCGTTTCAACATTCCTGAAGACAATCGAACCGGTTGTTTTTTGTTTCTTGTCAATAGCTTGAAGCCTGTCTCTTTCTTTCAGCAGCACTGTAACTTGGTCCTCTAATGATTTGATCTTTGACTACAACAAGGGAACGTCCATGTAATAACGCTCTAGCCACACATTTCATTGGATACATGATGTTTTCTCGGGCTTCGATATCACAAGCAAGAGTTTGTTTAAATCACCAGGGGTTTCATTATGTAGCTTGATTCCTAGGTAGTTAGGATTGTTCTTTAGGCATGGGGGTAAATTAGAGACATAGTCATAGGGTTTCTCGGAGCATAGGCCATGGGAATAGGGGTACTCTTAAGCTAGGAAATACTCGATATTGAAGTCTGAGACCTCGCTCAGAACTATGGGCTTTTGGTCGATGTTTGGCTTAGGTTTATTCCGGGCAAGTCTCGATATCAATCGAGCATTTTTCTTACCCTTGCTGTCGACAGTAGGATGACCCTTGACTCTCTTACTCACAGGCTTCTTGACAGCCTCAGTATTGTCTATTATGATGTCAGGTAGGTCGATGTCAGGGAAAACTGAGGGTTTGGCAGGAGGTAGAAGAATATGAAATGGCATGGGTGGTCTAGCCAAAGTCTCACTAACCACAACCTTGTCTATTTGGACAGACTTTGGATTAGCAAAGCCATTTATGGATAGAAAGGATTAACAATTATCACCATGAAGGTTTAAATGGTGGACGATGATGAGTCTAATCAAGCCGTGATGAAACAAGCTACTATCAGCCTTCTCACGTTTGAACCTCTTAGACATCTTGTAAAGACTACGCAATAAGTAATGCGACATGTTCAAAGGATAGCCCATGAAATTCATCAATAACCGGAGGTGATACAGAAAAAACAAGCCATACCGACCTTCACAGGTCACAAATTGTTTTACAATTACCAAAATATCATGCAACCTGGGTTTGAGATTGGAAATAGGCATACCTTTATCACAGGAGACAACCTTCCTTGATACAAATAGTAATGGCCACGACACCTCATCAACTTTGGAGTTTCTAAACCATCGCTGGCCTATAGCTGCCAGTCCTATAGCAGAGCTTATGAATTCTTCATTGAGCTCAAGATGTATGTCACCTACTTTAGCTCTGCACCCTTCAAAGGTGAGGGCGAATTGTTGGCCAACCGAAAGGTTAAAACCCTCGAACCTTTATATAAACATGAGCCAACCACAATTTTCTAAATCCTTTCGAGAATTATTGAATAGTAACAGAGCTTGGTTACCATTTGGCTCTATGCACACCATCGGTGCCATAGACAAGAGCACATGGTGAGCGAGGTGAAAGGGCCAGGGTTTGAACACAGTATACGTAGGGGCAAAATGCTTACAGGTTTACCCAAAAACTAGCAAAGGTGAACCAGGATAGGGGGAAAACATTAATGATAGAACGTGCGAAGGTGGTGGAGCTAGTTCAACCCATGCACAACAGTCATATCCCATAGTACAACCGCTGACGCATATAACATTCAAACCACTATGCATATGTTAAAAACCATGGCATTCAATCAATCAATGAAATATATGGTAAGTGGACCAAACAGTTGCGCGAGAAAAAGTCATAGTTTTAAAACCAAGCAATAATTTGAAATCACACCAAGGGTTCGATCATATGAAATATGTGTTGTGTGAAATTATTTATACGAGGGGTATAACCACAATGCCAATAATTTTCATGAAACCAATGTGTGAAGGGAATTGATTAAAAACTATAGAAATAAAACCATCAATGCATCACAAACTTGATGATAATATCATCACAGTCTTGTAAAAAGAAATCATATTAACAATTTAAAAAAAAAAAAAAAACAAATGAGTAAAAGATATTGGATTCTTATCAACTGTATAATCATAATTAAAATGGAAACGAAATGGGCATATCGACAAGAAAGATCACAAAAATCCAGTGATGATTTTAATGTGACTTCGAAAACCAAGTTTTCACGCTTGCAGTCGTGAAAACGAGAACCAAGGTAAGTGTGCGAACGCACAAAATAATCGTGTTGTTTTATTCGAGAATTGCGACGAAAATCAAGGTTTGCAAAACACTGGTGTAGGCAGCTTATAAGGACAGTAGAAAAATGCGAATTGACTCCCAACAATGGCGACACACTGGTAGAAGAAATTATCTCTGCCAAAAAAAACAAACTCAGATTAGGATACGAGAAAAAATCTAACTCAAAAATAACAACCAGAAAAATCGTGTAGACATCTTCATTAACCACATATTCCAGTAGTGTTTAAAGGATGAAAACTGATAACAGTCTTAAGACAAGCGAGCCACGATATTAAAGATAAAATCCCCAATACTGTTGACAGAGCCACTGCTTCCAACAGGCATCCATAGCCTCGACAGGGTTGCCATTTAACCCACTCTAATATCCGTATCCTGCCAAGAAGTTTTGGATTAGAATAAAGGACATTTTAAGGTCAAGTTATCTCATTTTTTCCAATTTTCATATACCCGACATTGCTTCGCTACTAGCGGGCCTGTTCAGTACCCCGACGAAGTTGTCTTGGCATCATGCATGCATTTACTCGTTGCCAGCAGACCTGTTCAGCATCCCGGCAGGTTTACAAGCACTTCCCACAGCTCTATTAATGATTTACTTTGTTTTTTAACAATATATAGTCGAGCAGGGTGACACTGAAAATTATGATATTTTAACATATTTTTTATAGGCCTCATCGGATTTTTTTTTTTTTAGAACTGTCCTTTATTAAGATCTAGAGATGTTTCATTTACAAAACCAACTTTCTAAGGTAGGGACACATCTTCTGAGTCATTCCCTTAAGGAATAGGGACAGCGTAAAAAGATAATAGATGATCGTGATAGGCTTCACTTAGAGATCGAAATCAGTTTTTCAAAAAACAAACTTTTTGCCAACACAGATGTAAATTTCAAAAGTATACAATTGATGTTTATACAATTTTTCAGCAGTCATTTCAATGAAGGAATTTTCTGTTTTCTTTGTCCGAATAGTTCAGCATGTAGGTATGTGTAAAAACAAAAACTGATAAGCGCAAAGGAGAAATCCAAACCAAAACAACAAAAGAAAAGAAAACAAAAGAAAAATATATGTACATAATATACAAGGGTTGTCATCCAGCGAAGTATCTTTTCAGGGCTTGGTCATTCACCGGATAGGTGTCAGGTTTTCCTTCTAGATTTTACAATTGGAAAGAGCTGGGACCCAACTTCTCAGCAACTAAAAATGGTCCAAGCCATAAGTTTTGAAATTTCATGTGCTCTCCCTTTCCCTCATGCGGTTTGTCCCATTTTAGGACGAGATCACCTACTTCGAATTTCCTATCAGAGGCAGAGTTGGAATCGAACCAGCTTTTAACCAATAGTTGATGCTGATCTAACTTATGTTTAGCTTGGGCTCTTACCTCTTCCAGCTTCATCAGAGCATTAATTCAGTTTTCCAAAGGGGGACAATCTTCTTCTTGAATTTTCTGCGATATCTGAAGTGCGGGAAGAAGAATGTGTGGTGGTAGAATTGCTTCTCTACCATAAATGAGAAAGAAGGGAGAGTTACCTATAGTAGTTTTTGGTGCTACCCTATCAGCCCAAATTGCGTTTAATAGTGCATTATGCCAGTGATTTTCAGCGATCGTTCTCGTGATCATTTTAATCAAGTTCTTATTTGTTGATTCTACCAATCCATTGACCTGGGGGTAATATCTAGCAGAATACTTCAATTTAATTCCTTTTTCCAAAGCGAATTCTCTCATCTCAAGAGAGGAAAAGTAAGAAGCGGTATCGAATACTAAACAATCGGGGATACCAAAATGAGTGATAATATTCGAATTTAAAAAGGCAATTACCTGACTGGTATTCACAGTTCTTGACGCAGTAGCTTCAGACCACCTGGTAAATTAATCTATGGCTGTTATGATGAACTTATGTTGCTGAGAAGATGGGGGGTTGATTGGACCTATGATATCAAGGCCCCACTATTGAAAATGAGAGTCTACTGAAACAGGCTGCAAAGGAAAGGCTGGTGTCTGTAACCACCCTGATGCTTTCTGACAAATAGTACACTTACGACACAAGGCATGGGAGTCTCTAAAAAGTGTGGGCCACTTGTAACCGGCTCTCAAAAACTTATGGGCAGTGGTGTCGCCACAAAAATGACCACCAGCTTCTCCTGCATGCAATTCTTGTAAGACTTTGTCTGCTTTGTCTTTCTCAAGACAACGCATCAGTACACCATCAAAATTTTGACGAAACAGGATACCTTTAAACAAATGAAAGGAGGCAGACCTTAATCTCAATGCTCTTCTTTTAGTGGGATCCAGGTGATGGGGGGCTGACCCATGTTCAAGACAGAATTTTATATCGTCGTACCAAGGACTGACAAAGTTTTGTGCACGGCAGATTACATTTTGATTGTGTTGTCCTAGGTTTGACATATCATTTTCTTCTTGTTGTATTGCGGCTGAGTCAGCAACTGACTTGCATAACCCTTGGCCTCTCACTATTTGATCTGGGGTAATTTCTATGTCATACACCAGCAAGGAGGTGACCCAGTTAGCCCTCTTTTCTCCTAGTTCTTTTTGCACTAACAGGTTCCTGATGGCTCGATAAGGGATAATAACTTTCGTCCTCAATTTCAAAAGATAGGACCGAAAATGCTTGATTGCTTTAAAAAAAGCGTAGTCTTGTTGATCTACCGTTGGGTAATTAAGTTCAGTGCCTTTGAAAGTAGACCTCATAAAGGCAATGGGTACTTCATTGTTTTCATCATTCTTTTGAGTTAGGACGGCGGCGTAGGAATGGTCAAAAACAAAAGTATAGAGCATAAAGTCTTGCGAAAAGTTGGGGCTCATGAGAGAAGGAGCGTCTATTATGGCCTTCTTTATTGCATTAAAAGCTTGATTTTCTAAGGGTCCCCAATGATATTGGGTGTCTTTCTTAATTAGATTCTATAAAGGTCTGACCATTTCAGAGAAACTGGGGACGAATCTCCTGACAAAGTTAATCTGGCCTAAGAAAGACTGCATAGATTTTTTGGATGTAGTAGGGAGAAGTTTTGAGATGACTTGAGTCCTTTTAGGGTCGAAAATCATCCCTTTGCTCGACACAATAAATCCTAAGAGTTTACCCTATTCTACTGCAAAGATGGATTTTTTAGGATTCAAGGAAATGTTGTATTTATGACATCGCTGTAGAACGGCTCGTAAATGAGCTAGATGATCGGTTTTATTTTTGGAAAATACAGTCACATCATCTAAGTAAACTATGAAGGACTGATTGATTAATCCTTGTAAAGTGATGTCAATCTCTCTCTGGAAAGTGGTACCGGCATTAATCAATCCAAAGGGCATTTTCCTGTAAGCATAGGTGCCCCACGTGGTGCGGAAGGTAGTTTTAAGTTGGTCTGGTGGAGACATCAGGATTTGGTTGTACCCCAAGAAACCATCTAGTAAGGATAGCCTCTAAGAACTAGATACCTGTTGAAGGATCTGTTCCATGGGTGGGACAGGATAGTTGTCTTTATCAGACGCTCTATTAAGGTTTCGAAAATCAACGCATAGTCGGATTTCCCCACTTTTCTTCCGGACAGGGACAAGGTTAGAAACCCATTGAGTGTGCCTAACAGGGAAAATAATCTTAGCATTTAGGAGCTTATTTAATTCTTTTTTGATGGTCGGTTCAAGATTAGGGTGCATTTTTCTCAATTTATGTTGAAAGGGTGAGGTTTGGGGTTCCATAGGAATGACATGTTGTATGATGTAAGGGTCGAAAGTTTTAAGGTCATCATAGGGCCACACAAAGACATATTTAAATTCTTTGAACAATTTAATAAATGCAACTTTTTCTTGTTCAAAACATCTTACCCCTAGATTAATGCACTGTGGATTGTCCTTAGTCCCTAAGTTTACTTTTTCATATGATAATGAGGAACTATTGGTTTTACAGTTGACCAATTTTTTGAATTTATCTTGAAGATCATAAAATTTCTCTAATCTAACTACAGATTTAGGGATCGAATTTACCATGTCCGATGAACATTCAGGATTTCTCAGATCTGTTATTACCGTGAAATCGCACAAATTGTCGTCGTGCATGTGTTCATCTATCACCGCACCTTGAAAAGTTTCTTCCATATGCGGAAAGCTAATAATCTGTTGATCATCATCGAAGACTCTCTAGTTTGTGATGTTGTCGGGAATGGATGGCCTGAAAAATAGTTTGACGGAGAATGCATCCGGGGACAAGCCTTCTGCAGGAAAGATTTTGGAAGCTGCGTTAGCTAATAGATCAGCTTCAGAGTTATTCAATCTAGGAATAGAATTTATATTCAAAGCAGAAAATTTATTCATTAAATTCCATACCTCAGATTGGTAGCTTTTAAGATGCAGAGACAGACAGTGGATAGAATCTCTTACTTGTCTAACCACGATTTCAGAATCACCAAAGACAGTTAAGTTTTGAATGTTCATATCTAAATATTTTCTGAGACCTTGCAGTAAAGCCTCATATTCTGCAGTGTTATTAGTACATTTAAATTCTATCCTACATGCAATCAATGTTTTGTTACTTGTCGGATCAATAATAACGCAACCTGCACCAGCTCCTTCTTTGGACTTTGACCCATCTAAATAAAGAGACAAAATTTGATTTTCATCAAGTGCATGAGATCGTTGTGTAGAAACTTTTGACTGCACATATGCTACAATCTCGGACTGTTGTTCTGGATTGGTGATAGATGAAGTCTCAACCATGAAATTTCCGAAAAAGGTATCCATCCCTTGTACTTCGGGTCAATCATCAAAAGGTGTAAATGGTTTGTTGGGATCGTTCAAATCTGTGACCGTGAACTTAAGGTAGTGTTCGCGATTTACCTTGATCTTGTTGGGATTTTCGTTCTCTGGAAGCCATAGGTGAGACCAATCTGTCGTGAAATAGCCGTGTAGCTGCTCTGACCAGTCCCTGCTTAAAAAAAGATCATACACTTCTAGAATATCCACAACAATGATATCAATGACTTGATGAACTTTGGGGTTAGACGATAATCTTATAAGCACATTCTTTAAATCGCCTATAACTTTAACATTGGTTCGATCAAGTTGTATGATCTTTAAGGTGGAGGGTTCAACTTCAACATTAATATTCTGACACACAGACCATGGCATCACATTGGATGACGCTCCTGAGTCTACCATACAATTGTGCACGTTTCTATTAAAGATTTCGAAAGTTAACAAAAATGGAGGTACATTTCTGCGAGTGCTAAGGGTGGTATTTTGTGGCCTTTTACTCGCAGTTTCTAAAGATACTTTATCTACATTATTTACATTATTTACATTATTTACAGGAAGGCTTCCTTTGTCAGGAGAATCAGGATTATTCTTTGTGGAAGTCTTCTGAGGAACTTTGTTCTGAACAACCTTGTTTGAATTACCATTTTTACCATTCTCTGTGATGTTTTGCAACATTTTTTGTAACAAAGATTGAAATTTTAGTAACTCATAAAAAGAAATGTTAGCCCTTAACGTTTTAAGATCTTCAACTACATCATAATCTAAGTTGGGGTTCACATGACTCTGTTTAGTCTCAGCTGGTTTAGATTTCTTTGGAGGCGAAGTCATAGTGTTTTCGACAGAAGGTTTGTTTCCTATCTTACTGCTAGTATTATAGGGATGGACTATCTCGAAGTTAGCTTGAAATATGCTATCCGCGAAGTGTCCAAAAATATTTGGAGAAGACTCCTCTTCTTGAATTGTCTCTTGTTCCACTACCTCCTCAGGAATCTTAGGAGGCATCAAGTTATCCTGGGCTTCTAGAATCGTTTGAAGGGCGTATTCTAGACTTTCTAGATTAAGGCCCTCGGTGGTTGGATTAGGTCGATTGGTGGGAAAAGGCTTCCAGAACGGGGGCTTGTAAGGACCTTTTCTCAAGGAAGCTTCTTCGATCGTCCTTTTCAAGTCTATAACTTCATTTGATAGTTTTTGAACAACTTTAGTTAAGTTTTCTAAATCAGAGCTTTCAGGTTGTATTTTACTTTGAGTAGGTCTAGGGAGGATTTCGATCTTCTTTTTGGAAGATGAGCTAGTCTCTGTTTCATTTCTAGAAGAGTATTTAAGACTAAGTATGTATTTTTTAATCTGGCTGGCCTCCTCGAAGGCTTCTAACAACGTGGCTTTCTTAGATCGTTTAACCCAAATAGCTATACTTTGATGCAAGGCTTTAGTATAGTATGCTATTATAAGATTCTGGACAGGCATGGAATCCACAGGGATTTGGTTTTTAAGTGTTAAGAATATTTGATTAAAGTCTTTAACTTTCTCTTTTGGGTTCATTCTTAAGTTGGAAAGCTCAATGACTAGGACTTTCAGAGGCTTACTGTCTCCGAACTTTTCCAAAAATCATGACTCAAACTTTTCCCAAGACACGATGGTATGGGGTTGTTGGGAAAAGTACCATGTAGAGGCATTGCCCTCAAAAGTATATGGGAACAACCTATAGACTACCTCTTCATGCTCGACATTGCGGAGTCTTATGGCTAACATAAACTTTTTAATGTGATCTTCAGTGATCTGTTTTGAGTCAGGGTCAAACTTGGGAAGCCATTTCTCCAGATGTTTAGGTAAGGGATGCTGAGCTCCAGGTATAGCTACGACATCCTGGTCGAGCCAAGGTCTAGCAGAATTGTTCTGGATAGGCCATTGGTGTAGTGGGTGTGGAAGGCTGAGAAGGGGAACTTCCCTCGTCAGAAGAGTCTTCTCCAGAAGAAGAAGGGGATGATGGAGGTGGTGAGGGAGGTATTCCAGATCCTCCTGCAGCAGGAGTGAGGATTGGATCTGTAGGGTTCACAATGAGATTAGTGCCTCCTATTTGTTCTCTGAAATCAAATAAATCTAGATGTTGGTCCAAAAGTCGATTTGGTTGCCTCAAACGGGCTAAGGCACTATGTGTTCTTATGAGAGATTGGCAGACAATCTCTTGTATGTCACCACCTGTAGGATTAGGGGTTACTGGCTCAACTGTGATCTGTGGATCGTCATTCGATGTGGTTTCTGTTTGAGGGGAGATGTTATCATTCGAATGACTTCTTGTCACTATAGGTGAGCGATTATGTGGTGGAGGAGTCTTGCAACTGCCTTGTGCCATTAATAAATTTCATGCCCTCCTTCTAGCGCCATTTTTTGACGGGCGAAATCGAATGCTCACCAACTAGAAGAGTGGATCCGATCCAGGGTTGTCCAAATAACCCAAGCTGTTTGGGATGACCCACCCTGATGGGTTTAGCGGCTCCGTTAGCCGATCTAAGTCCTAGGAAAACAAAAGAAAACTGCTCTAAATAAACTAATCTAAATAAAAATGACAATTAAAACAAACTAATAAATAAATTTGAACTACTAATATATACAATTTACTATCTAATACTATAATAACTCTACGAAATTTAACATTCAACTATCAACATAATTAAATCTTAATCACAAATGTACAATATTTACAAATTACAAATTTAAATGAAACCTGCAAAAGTCATTTGTAATCTATCCTAGGACAGCAAAACTATTGTTTTTTTATTTTCATAATTTTATGAGAAAGAAATAAACTAAAAAAACTATCTAAGCTAAGCAACTAAAATGACAATTCTAACTAAGAATCTAAACTATATATATATATATATTATCTAACTAAAGTACTTAAATTATACTAACAAATTAACTATTAAAAAAATATAGCAAATTGACCTGAAGTAACGCTTCAGGTTTGTCCTGTGTATGATGGTCGATTCAGTTGTTTGGTGGGAGGAAACCCGCACCAGATTCTCCATGAGCTTCTCGTAAACGGGAAGTTTTTGTGCTCTTCAAATATATATAACAGGATAAACAAGACATAAAAAATTACAGCAATCTTATAATTTACAAATCATCACAATTAGATAAACCTGTGTGTGAAGATTTGTACAAATGATTCATTTAATGAAAAAGGTAAATCTGTAATTCATTAAACTACAATAGAATGATTGCTATATTTTTTAAATAAGAGATATTAGATATGGATGACATATAAATCAAGTTACATTAACCTACAATGAATTACGATAGCTAAAGTAATCGATAATAAATTGCAAACTGATATACAAAAAACTTGAAACAAAAGTTTGATATATTGAAAGCAAAAGTTGTTACAAGACATCAACTTTCATCTCAGTCTGAATCATGAATCCATAGTCTGGTTCTCCCACAGTGATGATGATTTCTTACAAAAAAAATTGACAAGTATTTAAAGACTTCCCACAGGGTAAAACATCCCTGTGGGAATTATCAAAACAGTTTACAAAAATCTGAGGATAATATCCCAAATCTCTATTTCTGAATCAAGCTAACAACCTAAAACAAAACTATATCCAAAGTATCTCCTAAACTGCCATAGCATGCCCATTTGATCATTGTAATTCGTATGCACCTGAAAGAAGGAAAAAATAGACAAGTTTAGAAGATATTTTATTGATGAAATTGACAAAAATCTAATTTTTAAGACTAGATACAAAATCTTGCGATTTTGTAGATCGTCTAGACTAAACATAGAATCATTTCAAAATCAATTCAAATATTAAAGAATATATTCAAACTATTGAACAATATTCGATTGCTAATTAGAAACCAAAAGAATCATTCAAATTGAAACTTGTATGCAAATTGAAACAAACTAAATCGTTGTCAACCGAATGATAACAGGGATGCATGCACTCTGTTCAATTTGTTATCACCAATTTGGGGTAGACAAAATCACATTAGATAATTCAACAGCAATGAAATGATTTTCATGAACCAATTCCAATCGACACAAATAGTTTATATTGCTTCAGCCATCAACAAAATCATTGTCGAATCCAAACGAAATCAACATGATCATTTTTCAAATTAATAGAACTATATTAAACATATACAAAAGATCATACTAATTGTGACACGCAACAATCATTTGCAAATCAAACCAAAGAGGAATGAATCGAAACAATTTGGGGTCGACACAATCGTTATGAATCAAAACAGCTCCACGATTTTAGCAAATAGATCTTTTGCACAGGTCGAATGTAACCAGAATCCAGATGAGAATATTAATTCAATACAAAACATAGTTGTTACTAGTAAATTGAAGTCAACAGGGCTGTTTGAGTTTATTAGGAACAAACGAAACTAATCAAAATAAAGCCAAATCGACTATCCTAAATCAAACGAATAGAATTGATTCAAAAACAAACCAAATCGAATCTAAAACCAATCAATTGCCTATACTAATTTGGGCACGACAAAATCGCATAACCAAAATATAGCGACATTTGAGTTTAGTAACATGAATCTAGTGTACAGGAAACATAATCATTTCAAATGTATTAAAACGAACAGAGCTAATTTGAAAGAAAAACCAAATACGTTATATTAATTCGAGCAAACTTACAAAGCAAAATTCATATTGAAATTCATACTTGGACAACCAGAAAACAACTCGGTCATGATAATTTGGAATTGATGAAGGCTGTCGTCGTTTCGACATTCCTGAAGACAATCGAACCGATCGTTTTTTGTTTCTTGTCAATAGCTTGAAGCCTGTCTCTTTCTTTCGACAGCACTGTAACTTGGTCCTCTAATGATTTGATATTTTACTGCAACAAGGGAACGTCGGTGTAATAATTCTCTAGCCACACATCGCATTGGATACATGATGTTTTCTTGGGCTTCGATATCATAGGCGAGGGTTTTCTTAAATCGCCAGGGGTTTCATTATGTAGCTTGATTCCTGGGTAGTTAGGATTGTTCTTTAGGCATGAGGGTAAATTAGAGACATAGTCATAGGGTTGCTTGGAGCATAGGCCATGGGAATAGGGGTATTCTTCATCTAGGAAACGCTCGATATTGGAGTCCAATTCCTCGCTCAGAACTATGGGCTTTTGGTCTACGTTTGGCTTAGGTTTTTTCTGGGCAAGTCTCGATATCAATCGAGCATTTTTCTTACCCTTGCTGTCGACAATAGGATGACCCTTGACTCTCTTACTCATAGGCTTCTTAACAGCCTTAGTTTTGTCTGTTATGATTTTGGGTAGGTCGATGTCAAGGAAAACCGAGGGTTTTCCAGGAGGTAGAATAATATGAAATGGCATGGGTGGTCCAGCCAAAGTCTCACTAACCACGATCTTGTCGATTTGGATAGACTCTAGATTAGCAAAGCCATTTCTGGATAGAAAGGCTTGCCAATTATCGCCATGAAGGTTTAAATGGTGGACAATGATGAGTCTAATCAAGCCATGATGAAACAAGCTGCTATCAACCTTCTCACATTTGAACCTCTTAGACATCTTGTAAAGACTACGCAAGAAGTAATGTGGCATGTTCAAAGGATAGCCCATGAAATTCATCAATGACCGGAGGTGATATAGAAAAGCCAAGCCATACCGACCTTCATAGGTCACAAATTTTTTTACAATTACCAAAAGATCGTGCCACCTAGGTTTGAGGGTGGAAATAGGCATAGCTTTATCACAGGAGACAACCTTCCTTGATACTAATAGTAATGGCCATGGCACCTCATCAACTTTGGAGTTTTTAAACCATTGTTGGCCTGTAGTTGCCAGTCCTGTAGCAGAGCTTATGAATTCTTCATTGAGCTCGAGCTGTATGTCACCTACTTTATCTCTTCACCCGTCAAAGGTGAGGGAGAATTGTTTGGCAACCAAAAGGTTAAAACCCTTGAACCTCTGTATAAACACGAGCCAACCACTAGTTTCTAAATCCTTTCAAGAATTATCGAATAGTAACAGAGCTTGGTTACCATTTGGCTCTATGCGCACCACCAGTGGCATAGACAGGAGAACATGGTGAGTGAGGTGAACGGGCCAAGTTTTGAACACAGTATACACAGGGGAAGAACGCTTACAGGCTTACCCAAAAACTAGCAAAGGTGAAATGGGATAGGGGGGAAACATTAATGACAGAACGTGCGAAGGTGGTGGAGATAGTTCAGCCCATGCACAACAATCATATCCCATAGTACAACCTTCGGTGCATATAACGTTCAAACCACTATGCATATGTTAAAAACCATGCCATTCAATCAATCAATGAAATCTATGGTAAGTGGACCAAACATTTACGCGAGAAAAATTCATAGTTTTAAAACCATGCAATAATTCGAAATCACACCAAGGGTTCGATCATATGAAATATGTGTTGTGTGAAATGATTTATACGAGGGGTATAACCACAACGCGAATCATTTTCATGAAACCAATGTGTCAAGGGAATCGATTAAAAACTATAGAAATCAAACCATCACTGCATCACAAACTTGATCATAATATCATCACAGTCTTTTAAAACAAAGTCATATTAACAATTTTAAAAAAAAAAAAAACAAATGAGTAAAAGATCTTGGATTCTTGTCAACTGTATAATCATAATTAAAATGGAAATGAAATGGGCATATCGACAAGAAAGATCACAACAATCCAGTGATGATTTTAATGTGACTTCGAAAACCAAGTTTTCATGCTTGCAGTCCTGAAAACGAGAACCAAGGTAAGTGTACAAATGCACAAAATAATAGTGTCGTTTTATTCAAGAATTGCGATGAACATCAAGGTTAGAAAAACACTAGTGTAGGAAGCTTATAAGGACAGTAGAAAAATGCAAATTGGCTGCGAACAGAGTGTTTCTCGGGCATCATTTCCTTGCAGTATTATCTTCTGCATATGTTCCTGCAACTGTCGAGGCTGTTGTTCTGCTTCTTGTTGGGATTTTTGTAGCTTCACTTGTATTTTCTCAGTGTGGGTAGTGAGTTGTGTCCATGCTTCTTGTATAAACTAAATCTATTTCTCTGACTTGGTTATCTCAGTGGCTTCGGGTAGATCGGGTGCAACCTTACGTATCTTCGTCCAGGATTTTGTAAGTTTTTCCTGCACTTTTTCTAGTTTGTGCTAGAGTTGGATTCTATCATGTTCTTCCCACATTTGACATGCTGGCGCAATGAACTGTTCCTTCCTAGAAATTTTGGTTGATCTCTCGGCTTCTTGGAGCCTTTGGTCAAGTTGGTTTGTGGAGGCTCTGATTAGTCCGAACAACTGTGACACTGGCCACTATACCAGGTATGTAGATGACAAAGCTCCATCAGTGGGTGCTCACATATGTAGAGGAAGTCCACTTGCTATTGAGTGATCCGAACGGGTTTCTACCTCCTCCTCCATTGGTGGCACTAGTGCGATCCTCAATATTAGATATTCGGGTAGAAGAATCAGAACCTGTGTTTTGGTTATACAAAGCTGCATCAATTCTACACATTGTTGGGGGTTCTAGAGGACTTCCTCCATTTGCGCTCGCATGGTTGTCGTATTCTTCTCCATTGTTGAGTCTAGCTCATTGTGCGCATCTGGTATCTTTGTATCCTCTGGTACTTCTTCATCATGCGTTGTGATTTCTTGGGCATCCTCACCCTTGGGTGGTGAGGTGATTTGTTGGTTATGGTTAGGTTCTGACTCTTCTCTAATTTGGGTGGCTTCTTCCTATGTTGAAGACTTAGGTTTTTTTTCCTGGGTATTCAGATTTGGAACATCCCGTATTGTGCTCGAACCTGAGGTTTTAGGGTCGGGGTTGGGAAATTCTGATATGGGCTTGGGGGATTCTCTGGTTGTCCGTGGGGGTTGTTGTTTCTTTGTATCTGGGTGGTCAAGTTGCATCATCTTTGAGTTTGTGTTCTAATGTCGAACGATGATGAGGAGGTTTGGTAGTTGGAGTGGTGGTGGAGGTTGCTCAACGATGAGTGTAGACAGAATTGTTTCAGGCTCTGGGTCATCCTGGATATTAATGACAGTGGTGATTTTCATCATGGAATGGGTGCGGGGAGTGGTAGATGTAAGGGGTTGTGGGTTCAGGGGTTTATTCAGCCAAACCCCTGTTTCGGGCTTCTTCAACAACAATTCAGTGCTGAGAAAAAATTCTAAGATCTGGTTAACTTGCATGCCTGATAGCACAACATTGTCTGGAAGCTAATGGCGACTCGATCATTTCCTCCAATCCAGCTGTTGTGTCTCTTCTTCCTCCTCAGAGCCAGTCTGTACCAGGGAATCTGGATTCTTCTACTCGAGGCTTGAGCTCGGTCCCTCTCCTACTTCCTTGTATTTTTTCTTGAGTAGCTCGACGGAAAAAATGTAACGCATTCCTGATTTACGCAGGTCGCATTTAACTCTTGGCCATGACACGACCTCATTATCGAAATCTTATTCATCCAAATAGAATGGTAGAGGCTGTGTGTGGAAATGTTCCTGGCTGGAATGTATCGGCCATATGCATGTGTTGTGTCGGTTCATGCTAAAGGCAATATTCCTCATGTTATTATTGAGGATCTCTTGTGGAATGTGTGGCCTCTGCATTGCATCTATCATAGAATTATACCATTTGGAAAATGCTGCGATGTTGAGTGTTCTGTTCTCTGAGTCTAGTCTAGAATTCCATGGCTCAAACATCTTTTCTAGGCACCCTTTAGCTAGTATTGTCGGTTGTCTTCCCAGATGTGAATTCCATTTTAGCATTGTGAATGCTACTAGTAGGTATCTGTAGGTGAAGGTTCCTCCCTTCTCCTATGCCTCCTCAAAAGCTACTAGTAGTTCCTCCAGCAGGAAACTACACCAGTTGAACACTGCTCCTTGTGTGCAAAATTTGACGACTGATAGCGCATCTAAAGTGAATTCTCCCTTATAGTAAGACCTCATAACCTTACTGGCTATGATGCAGTAGCCAATCCATGTTTTTTCGGGCAGTATTGGTTCAATTACTATTGTGCGTCCTCCTCTCTTTGTGTTAAACTTCTCGTACAGGCTAGGTTCACCTTTCTTCTTCCCATGCTTTTTTGGGCCCCGAAATCCCTTCGACACATCCTCTCCTTCGGAGGATAGTCTGGTAAGCTGTTCGATATCTTTTGCATGGATTGGATACCACTTATCCAACCATATAATTCTGTCGTACACTCTTCTTATCAAAATGTTCATGAAGCGGGCAATTTCACCGATGGTGCCAAAGACTGGTAAGTCTCTCAGGTGCATGATGGTGGAGTTAAATAGGTTGATGAACTCCTTTTTCGGTATAAAGTTCATATCTCTGGTTCCATCCGGAGATAATTTTGATGTTTAGACAACATCGGGAAGACATTCTCTAAAGATAATAATTAATAATATGATTATTATTGATTATTAAATATCATATACAATAAGTAAAAAATAATAACAAATAGTTATTGATTATTCAAGGGATGCATCCTTTCATGGATGGTCAGCTTATATTCCCTATATATGGAACACTCATCATTGTAATATCGAATATCGATCATATCTCATATGAAGAAAACCAACATGGTATCAGAGTGGGATTGGGCTTTACTCCCTCATGGGAGGGCCTAGGAAAATGAGAGAGATAGAGGCATAGTCTTAGATCTAAATTTTTCTTTGAAGATCATTGGGAATCTATTGGAAATCATTGGGACAAATTTTCTTGAGTGAAAAAGAGAACAACAATCTGGTGTGCACACAGAAAAAATGGTTGCCTCTGCATTTCGATTGATAAACTAGATTACATCATCCTTGTGCCTTCCATTCCTCAACTACCCACTGCGACTAATTTTTTCGTGGAAGGAATAAGGGGTTTTGAAATTGGAGACATGGACACAGTTATTCACTTGTTCATGTGTGCCCTAAATTCACTTGGAAATATCTCTCATAATGATTCTAAAATTATGAAAGATTTGTCCGAGTTTCATTTTCATTGTGAAAATGCATACATCAAGAAAATGTGTTACGCAAATTATTTGGAAGATGTCCTGGTTCGACAGAGGAATGGTGATGCCCATCACCAGATCCTCGTGGATCAGTTTCTTGAGGTTACTGAGAATTATGAAGAAGCCTACCTGCTTTGGAAATTGGTATTTGACAAAGATCATCCTGATTTAGATCACCATCATCCTTACATGGAGAGATTAAGGAATAAATATGCATCGAGCAACCAGTTGCTTTCATGATACATGAGAAGGAGTCTCATGTGTGCAGGTTGAAGATGGCCTTGTATGGAATCAAGTAGCCACCTCGAGCTTGGTATGCAAGGATTGATATACACATGATGATTTTTGGGCTTCAAAAAAGTGTTGTCAATTCCATCCTATACTAAAAGACTATTAATGGTGAGTCCTTGATTTTGGTCCTCTATGTTGATGATTTATTCCTCACCGGTACATAAAGCCTTATTATTGAATGCAAGTATGTCTTGGCCTCTAAGTTCGAGATGAAGGAGCTTGGTATGATGCACTACTTCTTAGGACTAGAGGTGTGGCAAAGAACTGATGAGATCTTCCTGAGTCAGGGGAAGTACATAGTTGAGATATTCAAGAAGTTTTAGATATTCAAGAAGCTTGAGATATTGAACTTGAAGCCTGTGAATACACCAATGATGATGAATCTAAAGAAACTAAGTGTGTCTTCTTCCGATTATGATGAAATTGATTCGACTCTGTATAGACAGTTGGTTGGATAACTGATGTATTTGGTTAACACCAGACCAAATAATTGATATGCAGTGAGTGAACTTAGCCAGTTTATAAGTCAGTTGAGATAGACACACTAGATTGTTGTGAATCATATGTTGAGATACTTGTGAGGCATAGTTCGACATGGTTTGAGATATACTTCCAGTATTGATATGATATGGCAGGAATATATTGACTCTGATTGGGCAAGGAGTGCAATGGAAAGAAGAGCACCTTCAGGTGTTGCTTCACTTTGTTATCTTCCATGGTTTCCTAGTGTAGCAGGAAATGAACTTCTGTGGCTTTGAGCACAAAAAAAGTAGAGTACAATGCATTAAGTATGATCATCCATGAAGCAGTGTGGCTTCACAAGCTCCTTGTAGATCTATCCAAAGATCTTTGATAATTCGGTGTTTCATGACAAATTGAACCACCTTGATATCAAGTACCATTTCATCCAAGATATGGTGTAGAGGAAGGAAGTATTGGTGCAGTACCTTCCTACAGATGAGTAGGTTGTTGATGTTCTTACCAAACCAGGATGAAGTTTAAGTACTTCCATGACAGACTTGGCGTGGTATAGAATGCCTCCCTCACTAAGAGGGAGTGTTGATGTTTGTAGCTTCCTAAGACATTCTCTAGATCGTACTCCTATACGACTGAGTTGATTTGATCTATGATGACACTTATCCGAGAAGGGATAAGTGGGGCACCTATACGAGAAGGGATAAGTGCAATTGGGCTTATAACCCAACGTCCCATGTGGAGAGCACATGAGGACATGTCAAGGGAGTTGACCCTTGATGTCATACACTATGGGATTTGACCCTAGTGTTTCTAGAGGGTGTAGCCTCTAGAAATCCACATGGAGTGCCATGTGTGACCAAATTTCTCTGGATCATACTCCTCTATGAATTGAGTTGATTTTATCTGTGAGGACACTTATTCGAGAAGGGATAAGTGGAACACTTATTTGAGAAGGAATAAGTGCAATTGGGCTTATAAACCAACATCCCATGTGGAGAGAACATGAGGACATGTCAAGGGAGTTGAACCTAGTGTTTCTATAGGGTGTAGCCTCTAGAAGTCCACATGGAGTGCCATGTGTGACAAACTTTCTCCAGATCGCACTCCTCTATGAATTGAGTTGAGTTGATCTGTGAGGACACTTATTTGAGAAGGAATAAGTGCATTTGGGCTTATAGACCATCATCCCATGTTTAGAGAACATGAGGACATGTCAAGGGAGTTGACCCTTGATGTCTCACACTATGGGGAGTTAACCCTAAGTGTTCCTAGAGGGAGTAGCCTCTAGAAGTCCACCTGGGAGTGACATGTGTGAAAAATATTTTACTACTATGGTGGTTTTGTACCACTGGTGGAGACTGCATGTCTCTGGACATTATTTGTGTAATACTATGGAAAGATACCTCCCTAGCTAAGAGGGAACGTTGATGTTTCAGCATCAGGCATAACTTCTCCTACATTGGACTGCAGACCAAGGGAGATAGGATACATTTATCACAAAGGTGCACTTGTGATAAATGGGCATGAAAGTAGTCCTTCCTTGATCAAGACAAGGAATAATATGGACTCAAGGTGCTTGAAGTGATTTTCACATGTCAGTTAGCATCAAGCCAAGATTCACTCATAGTTTTGTGCCTGTGGTGAAATATCTTGGTATAGTCTTTGTCCTAGTCATGGCGATTTGACAAGGAATGATAAAGACACAAGATGTTATATGTTATTACGTGTGGACCCAGAGTGAGCCTAAATTAATTGGCTTAGAGGGAGATCCGCAAACGGACTTTCTCCTCAGTTCAAATGGGAGAGAGATGTCTCCCAAGACTGACAGATAAGTGTCATGAGTCTAGGGTGAAGTTTGTATACTTCAAAGACAAGAGTGGCATGTTGTAGAATGTCTCCCTCATTGAGAGGTAGTGTTGATGTTTAGACAACATCAAGAAGACATTCTCTAAAGATAATAATTAATAATATGATTATTATTGATTATTAAATATCATATATAATAAGTAAATAATAATAACAAATAGTTATTGATGATTCAAGGGACGCATCCTTTCATGGATGGTAACCTTATGTTCCCTATATATGGAACACTCGTCATTGTAATATTGAATATCGATCATATCTCATATGAATAAACCAACAGATAACTCCCAAAAGATGTCTGGATGCATCTGTGGGAATAAAGCTGAATCCGTGAGGTCAAGGTCTAGCAGCTTAACGTGCTCTACCTTCCCTTTGAGGTCCCCTATGATCTCAACCTGGGGGTCACAGAGCTCGTTTGGTACTACTTTTTTGGTCATGGTGCTTTGGCTTGTTGTGGCTCTCGACATTTGTGCTATTGTGGTAGTTAAGAACTAAGGTACATTTACAGCTTTGGAAATGGTCCTAACTAGTTTTCACTGTTGAGTTCAGAAATGACTATGCTCATTTTAGAAATAGTACATTCACGACTGAGTTCTGAGAGTCTTATGTCTGGCTTAATGGGTAAGTTTTAGCAGTAACTTCTCCTCATCATGACCATATAGACTCAGCAGTGTGTGATTTTTCTGACGGGACGGTTTGAGCAAGGTAAATCCGATTGGGCGATCTTGTTATTTACTCGTTTGAGTGGAATATTGACATGGCCGAATTGAGACCTTTCTATTTGACGGGTGGGTGTCCTGATGCGAACTTCGATGGAATTTTGGCATAATGCGACCTTATGACTTAATGGAAGACAGACAGAGTACCTGAATGGAAATAAAGGGTGTGATTGGACTGGGTTTAAGTGGCCTTTAACTCAGATTGGATTTGGATTCATGACCCCTCCGACCACAAAGGTTGTCCCTGTCATCTTTAATGACTGTCATTTAATGGAATTCCTCATGATTTAGGTTCTGTAATATTGAGTCGTTAGCTCTGTATCAACCAACACTTAAAAAAAACAAATGAACTATGTGTTATGGTGCAACACTATGCACATGGACATTATTAACTAAATTTACAAAATTTTAGAAAGAAAATAAAACTCAAATCTAACTATTGTACAAGATTTTTCAGATTGGAGCAACTATCCTTATTCTCAGTTTCGAGATAGGTTGGGCTTTAGGTGAGTTCCATCCACCCATCCCAATCGTAGCACACCATCCATTTGTGCGAGTTGGACTGCTCTTGATGGTCGGATCTCCACAACTATGAAGGGTCTCAACCAATGCATACATAGCTTTCCAGGGTGCATCTGGTATCGACTGTCATAGAGTAACACCTTGTCCTCTTGTGCAAATACCTTGGTATTAATGTGTCAGTCATGCCAAGATTTTTGTCTTTCCTTTTCAACTGACTAATGGAAATCTGCTAGAAATCTGGTTTCTTCAAGTTCTTGTATCTCTGCAAGTCTTTGTGTCACTGATTCTTTGTCTTTCATACGTGTGCCTTGTGCAATATATAGACTTGGAGTGATGAATTATGTGGGCACCACTACCTCTTTTTCGTAAATAAGATGGAATGGTGTGTATATTTGGAGTTTCTTTTTGGTTGTCCTGTATGCCCATAGTACTGTTGGAACTCTATCATCCTAGTCTTCTTGGTTTGCACAACAGACCCTTTTTAGTCCATTTTCCAGGATTTTGTTGAAGGCTTCGACTATTCCGTTGGCCCGTGGGTGGTATGGAATGCTCTTGTGGTGTTGAATCATAAATTTTGTTGTAAGTGTTTCTATAGTGCTGCTAATGAAGTGAGCTCCCTGATCATTGGTTAGGCTCCTGGGACATCTGAAGCAGGTAATGATATTCTCGAAAATGAACCTAGTATTCGTATCTGTCGAATAGTCCTATACCATTGCTTCTTCTACCCAACGAGTAAGATATTTGGTTGCGGTAATGATGTACCTTGAATTCGAACGTTTGTCCATGGGGTTGATTGTCCCAATGAAGTCAACTTCCCATTTCTCAAATGCATGTAGAGCTCTAACTAGTCATAGTGGTAATTCATCTTGGCATGACAAATTGCCCACCCATTGAAAAACATCACATGATATAGCGTATTCTTTTTCATCCTTGAAAATTTTTTCCCACTAGAGTCCTTCCTATAGAATTTTTTGTCGTTTTCTTTCCTCCTACGTGGCCTCCTACAATTCCACTATGGCATTCCCAGAGTATATCCTTCCTTTCATGATCTAGGACACATCATCTGAGGATGTTGTCTAGTCCTAGTTTATACAATTGCCCGATGATCAGATGATAATTTGCTTCTCTGATGACCATATGGCATTTTTGGGTTGCGAAATATGTTTCAGGGCATGCCCCTGTACCGAAAAAGATTTCTATGTCCTCCAGATATTCTAGTATCGCCTCAATCCTAAACAAATCTGCATCTGGGAGCTGGTCATCCACTAATCCTCCACTTTCTCTTGACTCTAGTCTAGATAGATGGTCGATTCCTATGTTACATCGTCCTAGTTTGATGATGACTTCAAAGGAAAATTCCTGAAATAACAACAACCATCTACAAATTCTCCCTTCCAACACAGGTTTGTTAACTAGGTATTTTAATGTTGAATGATTAGTGAAGAATTTGAAGTGAGATCCTATCAGATAATGTCTAAATTTTTGTAAAGCATAGATTATGGCTAAGCCTTCCCATTCTTTCATTGTGTAGTTGCACTCTTCTTATGACAGCTTCTGACTTGCAAAGTATATAGCGTGATCCATAGCTCCATCTCCTAGTTGCATTAAGATAGCTCCTAAGGCTATTCCTAAAGCATCCACATGGATGTGAAATTCCTTCTCCAAATTTGGGAATATCAGAATCAATGTTGTAATGAGTTTCTCCTTAAGTGTCTCAAATGCTTTGTCACATTCGGGAGTCCATTGGAACGTTTTATCCTTTCTCAGGAGGTTTTCTAGAGGTACGGTAATGTTGGCATATCTTTGGATGAACCTGCAATAGTAACCTATGTGTCTGAGTGTGGAGCGCAAATACTTAGCACTTGTAGGTGGTGGCATATTCACAATGACCACAAATTTAGCGGGGTCTACCAATAATCCTTCTTGACAGACTATGTGGCCCAACAAATTTCCATGTGGCACATAGAAGATACACTTTCTGAGATTTAATGATATTTGTAATTCTCTGCATCTGCCGAACATTAGCCTTAACAGTGCTACATGTTCCTTAAGAAGACTATATATCGTCCAATCATCCATATAGACTTATATAAACTTGTGAATGAACTCTCTAAAGGATGCAATCACAATCCTAGAAAAAACTGTAGGGGCGTTCTTTAAACCAAATGGCATCACATTGTATGCAAAAGATCCCCATTCGGTAATGAAGGTGTTTTTTCTATTTTCTTCTTCAACAATACTAACTTGATGGTATCCTGAAAATCCATCTGTAAATGAGTATCCTTCCTTTCCTGTAACCTGTTCTAGGACCTCATCGGTAAAGGGTGTTGGGAAAGGGTCATGCACACAGGCAGAGTTGAGTCTTTTGTAGTCCACACATACTATAATATCCTCATTGTGTTTCTTTCTTTGAATGACTATTGGGATGACCCATTCTGCTTTTTCTACTGGAAAAATGAGGCTTGCTTCTAACATCTTATCAATATCCTTCTTCACTTTCTCTTTTAATCTTGGGTTAAGATGGTATGGCCTATGTTTGACAGGCTTGGATCCTAGTTTTAACTCAATCTTCATTTCTCTCATAAATCCTTTGATTCCCTTCAATTCTGAAAAAGTCTTTGGGAACAAATCTTCGTATTCCTGCAGTAAACTCTTTATTTCCTGACTGGTTTTCTCATCCCACTAATCTCCCACTGGGGCTATTTTAGGTTTGCTCTTTGGTCCCCATGTTGATTCTCTACAATTTTAATGGGTGATTGTAGGAACAATCAGTCTGGCTAGGTATGGTGTTTTGGATTTCTCTGTTCCCCTCGGTCTCTTTGATGGCTAGGTTTCTCAGTTATTCTAAATCATATCGAATTTCCAAATCTTTGCTAATTTGATAACATTCTATATGCTTTTCAATCAAGGGTAAGTGGAGTTTAGTCTGAAGTTCTTGGGTATGCTTGGGACACACTACAAAGTCTTATCTCTTATCATTATTGGTTGTAAAAACAAGTTCTTTAATATTTTGAAGGACTAGTTCAAGCTCAGGGTACTTACTTGTAAATGGGAAGTCTTTGGAAAATTGCGCTACCAATGTTTTCCAATCGCTGGTTTGTCTTCTAGTTTCCTCATGTATAAACCAAGGTTTCAAGATTGGGCCTAGAGAATGGGGAAATACATGAACCCAGAAGTGAAAGGGTATCTCTACAGCCTTCCACTATGTCACACACTATTCAATGTGTATTCTAGGGTCTGATTCTCCATTGAATATTTGCGCAAATTGGAGATCCATCTGCCTCCCTGATTCCAGCTACTCCTTGTTCCAGAAACTGTACTTGAGAGCTCGCTTCACCTCATCCCAAGTTCTGAGTGTTTGCACTCTTTTCGTCGATGTGTGAGAAAAAAGTGAGTGCTTACATGCCTAGTTGGGCTCTGCTAGTCATGACAGCTGTGATGTAAAAGGTTAGAAAGAAAACAACTAAA
>JZKD02S2441229.1:14313-27543 GCA_000966675.3 Picea glauca
TTGATGTATGCAATGGTTTGCACAAGACCAGATATTGCACATGCAGTGGGAGTTGTGAGCAAGTATATGAACAATCTAGGTAAAGAACATTGGGAGGCAGTAAAGTGGATTCTCAAGTATTTGAGAGGTACTACTACGCATGCATTATGTTTTGGAGGTTTAGACACTTTTCTACAGGGATATGTTCATTCAGATATGGCAGGTGATAAAGACAGTAGGAGGAGAACCACAAGGTATGTTTTTACTATAGGTGGAATAACAATAAATTGGATTTCAAAACTGCAAAAGGTTGTTGCACTTTCAACAACAGAGGCAAAGTATGTTGTTGCTATAGAGGCTAGTAAAGAGATGATTTGGTTACAGAGGTTTATGGAGGAATTGGGAAAGAAGCAAGAGAATAGCAGGTTGTACTGTGATAGTGAGAGTGCAATTCATCTTGCAAAGAACTCAGCCTTTCATTCAAAGACTAAGCATATACAGTTGAGGTACCACTTCATGGGATCTACCTTGGAAGATGGACATTTGAAGTTGGAAAAGATACACACTAGCCAGAATCCTATAGACATGTTAACAAAGGGAATAACCAAAGAGAAAATGAGTTCCTACTCAGTTTTAGTTGGTCTTCAAGAATGAAGATGAAGATGAGAAATTTTCCAGGTCCAAGAAGGTTCAGAGTCTAGCATATACAACAGCGGTGGAGTTTTTGAGATCATTCTCCAAGTGGGAGATTGTTGGTTGTGGAGCCTGGTTATCTTCCTGATTCAGAGGTCCTTGCTTTCAGCCATATTTATATCCCATGAAGTATTTACACCCCAGAAGTATGTACACTCTTCCACATGGGGGAGTGCAGAGGGGAACACCCCCTCTATGGGGTCTGGGGGGTCTATCCCCCCGGCTGGGGGGTCTAGGGGCAAATGGGCCCCCAGCAGGGGTTCGAGGGCGAAGCCCTAGAAGGAAAAATTGCCTTGTAAATGTACATTGTAATTTCATTGTAAATCTGGACCGTTTATTGTAAGGTCGCATATCTAACAGTAGAGATTATGTTAGGGTTTTTTTCCCTAGAAGGAAACCTTCTTTTATGAGGAAAATGTATTGCGTCTATGGTTGATGGAAAATATTGTATTCTGAGAGAGGAGACTGTGAGAGAAAGAAGAGGAAGTTACAGGGGGTTTTGTTGTAGGTTGTATCCCTTCATTTGTTGGATAATAATAAAGGAAGGACATGGAAATTTTTCTGGTGGACATGGCCCACACTGGGTGAACCACGTAAATTTGTGTCTCGCTTGTATTGTGTATCTTCTGTGTTTTGTTTCCGCATTTGTTTTATTTTATTGCTCCGTGGTCCTGTTTTTCTAACACTGTGGGGTCTAGACGCATACACAACATGTTGCTTCCACAAATATGGATAGCCTAAAATAACATCACATACTTCAAGGGGAGAAATATCACACAATACCTTGTCTTTGGAGGGCTTGATGTTGTATGGAATGCGATATTGTTGGATGATGCAGAGATCTCATCATTGGTGAAGCTAGTCGATGGTGTAGGGTTGTGGGTGTAGTGTTATCAGCATGTCTCATTACTTGATGAAATCTACTGAGATCAGGTTCTTTTGACTTCCACTATCGACAATGAAATGTAGAAGATTCCCCTTTACCCACATCTGTGAGTGAAAGAAGAATTCCCCTTCCTTTGGTTCTTATGGTTCACTTGGCTGGACTTTGGTGGTAGTGATAGTGGAACTGGTTTTGGCATCGATGATCTTCTTCCCACTTTTTGGATTTGATTCATAGTCACAATATCCCTCTGAATCGAAATATTTCATCTCGACCACGAGTGACTACTTGGAGTGACATTCTTCAGTGGCATGCCAAGGGATTTTATGATATTCACACCACTTTCCTGTGTCCTTCTTCGAATTCGCATTACCCTTTATAACACACCCAACCCTTGATTATCTTTCCTAGGGATGGGGCATCAAAATATATCTCTCCTTAGCATCTCAAATCCTCTGATCGAGGTATTTATCCTCTTCCACTTACCCATAGCATTCTAAATGACTTCTACCAGGTTATAATCCGATCTTTGGGTTGCAATTTATGGCTTCTCAATGTTCTTTGGGAATTCATTGATTGAGGGTCAGGCGATTTCCATGTGAATACATCTCACATGTATGGTCTTTGAATTCGTTCACCCACAGTGGAAGTCCATACACCATATTCTCCCATGGCTGGACTCACTCTTCATCTAAAACAGAGGTGTCTAACACGCAGGCCAACAATAAATTTGGTACTTCAGTGCTTCGGCGCTGAACACTTCCTTCTTTTCCATGCAAGAGATCTTATAGAGTTGCAAAATGTCTAAGTCTCGTAAGCTTGCCATGTGGTTTCTACCTTCAGGCATTTTGGGTCTATATATAATGCTACACCCCAAATCCTTCGAAATCCTGAAGTCTCAGACTCCTAGAGTTTTGGTCACTTCACCAACCACTTTGGCTAGGTAGACATGTGCCAAGAACTGAAATGTAGGAGGGGTCAGGGTGACACGTGTCATGTTCCAATGGTTCTATTGGGTATGTTATATGCACAAATCTGGGCGACACGTGGCATTTCACACTGGGGTCCCTGTCACCCTTGGTTACATCCCTAGGCCACGTCCCTCCGAACTGACAACCTTCTAACATCCCTCAGATATCACAGTCGAGATTTAGCCACCTAGATCTATAGATATACGACTCTCATTCACTTCGTAAGTTCGATGTTCGAGGAGATTGAGGCTATGGCATCTCCATTCTCCCGAAGTGGTAGTCCACCAAAGTCGCCTCCATGTAGATATAATAGCTAAGGAAACCCCCACACATTCTTGATCAGTGGTCCATGCTACTTTTTGATGGGGAGTTGGATCCTAGTTTCGTCAGTAAGATAGGTCCATCTAACCACTAGGGAAACCTCCCAATGTCGGTCAACCTTGGAGGCAACCCTAATTCTAGGTCACCTTTGGCTAGTTCATGACTATGAGGACCAATAATACTTTAAGGTCCCAGACCTCTGGAGCTCCAAGACCAGAAGGACTTAGCTCCCTTAGGCTCAAATCTTGTCTTCTCATCTTCCAAATGAATGTATCTTCCCTTTCGAGGATTAAATCTCTCTATCCTTCCTGAAATTCATCATGAAATTGTTAAGGACTTGGGAAAGATATCTCAGTTGCACAACAAGGAGTATGAAGGGGATATCCTCTTCAGACGGACAGGGGTAGAATGACGCAATTCTTTCTATCCCAGCCCTCCTATAGGTTTATGTCCCAAGATGTCTCGAAGGTTAATATGGGGCATATAAACAATCATTCAGAAGCATGAGTCCACAAGAAAATAAGTTCATATACATAACTTGATCATTCTATATAGAAACCATTTATAGATAGATAAATGCATGCATTCATTCATTATTCCATTTCAATACACAAAGTATGAAAACACTTATTAGAAACAAGGAACGTGATGTGAGTTCTGAAAGAGGTGCTTGTTTTTACCCAACCATAGGCTCAATCACTCCTAATGTATTTACCAATGGCCACCCCCGAGATAGACCATGATACTCTAAGAGAGAATTATTTCTTTCGTCTTAGCAACAGTCAGGGACAGAGGTTACTATCCTCCTCGCATAGGATATTGGCAAAGGGTTTCTCGATACCAAGCAAGGAGGCTTGCCTAAGTACTTCCTCAGTCACTCAACACCCTCATTTATCATCTTGTATCATAACCCTTCTAGCCACATCCTGCAACCATAACACGTTCGTCTTGTAGTTCTTCCTCGAACTTGAGAGCTTCTTTTCTCTTCTTTGCTTCTCTTTGAAGACCTTCTTCTACCCACCACCACGCCTTCCTTTCTTACCTTCCTCAACAAGATTGTGTGTGGCCCCAACTCCCAGTCTGTGGTCAAGTATGAAAGCCTTACAGATGGGTTCTCTACCCCATCCCTTCATTAACTCTTGAGGAGCTCTTTCCACCTACCAACCTAACTGTAATTCATTCCTGGGTCAGAGGATTATTCTGATCCTGAGAAATTAAATCTAGCAAAGTATTGGCTTGGTGGAGGTTAATGCAAACATTCCTGGTCC
The DNA here is from genome assembly GCA_000966675.3 of Picea glauca. Taxonomy (NCBI): domain Eukaryota; kingdom Viridiplantae; phylum Streptophyta; class Pinopsida; order Pinales; family Pinaceae; genus Picea; species Picea glauca. The sequence goes on from JZKD02S2441229.1 coordinate 18,429, forward strand.
CCTTCACCATCTCTTTCATAGTATCCATGGTCTCTCTAGGAAAACCCCTGCTTTCATAAGTCATGCAACACTTATCCATTTCTATTAATAAAAGAAATTACATTCCTTCACCTTTTATACAAAGGTTAATCAAATCAGGTGTTCATATATATCGAGTTTTCCATAGTCTCTAGGCCAATATAGTTATATTTACAAACTGGTGGAAACAGGGGTATTACAATCCCCTCCCCCTTAAAGAAACATTGTCCTCAATGTTCTATCTGTCAATGTTCTCTGTGTATACAGAAGTAAACAAAAATGAATATTCATGTCTCATGGCATCCTCCATTTCCCACGTGGCCTCATTTGGTCCAAAGTGTTTCCACTGCACCTTGACCTATGAAATGGTTTGGTTCCTGAGTGAGGTTTCCTTTCTATCTAGTATGCACTGAGGTTCTGGAAGGAATTCTCCCTCTGGCTCCACCTGAATCACAGACCAGTCAATTATATGATTAGAATCATGTACATATTTCTTCAATAATAAAGCATGGAAAACATTATGTTCTTTCACTGTGGGAGGGATTGCTAGCCTATAGGCTACAAGTCCTACTCTGTCCAAAATTTCAAAGGGTCCACAATACTGGGGTGCCATCTTGGAACAAGCTCCTATTCTCAAGGAACTCTTCCTGGGTCTAATTATGAGATATACATGGTCTCCTATATTGAACTCTCTCAGAGTTATCTTTTTGTCGTCACAACGCTTCTATATATCCTGAGTAGTTTTCATATTTTTCTTAATTTGAATCACTCATTGTTCCATTTCTTTAAGCATGTCGAGTTCGATTGAAATTATATCCACTGGGTTACTCTAGTTGATTGGGATCTTTCACTGTCTATCATAGAGGGATTCAAAAGGGATCATCTTCAATGACTCTTGATAACCGTTGTTGTAGGAAAACTCTACCAATGGTAGGTATTCTTCCCACTTCTTAGGCTGATGCATTACATGCATCCTTAACATGTCTTCTAACATTTGGTTTACTCTTTCTATTTGTCCATGAATTTGAGGGTGATAGGTTGTGTTGAATGACAATTTAGGGATGATTTTAAGGATGGAAATTTATTTTAAAATGTAGAAACCTTGACGAATCTTATTAATCCTTCATATGCCAACTATAAATGTTGGGCGATATTTTTGTAAAAATATTCAAATTTCAAAGGATTTTATATAGTTTTTATAAAATTTTGGCGATTTTTAAGGTAAAATAATTTTATCCTATAGAATTTGGGTGAATCATTTTTAAAATAGAGAATATCATTTTTGGAAAAACCATGGAAAATTAGCCCATGAGCGAAATTTAGCCGCTAAAATAATCCATGAATTTAGTCTCAAAACCATCCATCAAGGATTTCCAAATGATCAAAGTAAATTGTGTGCCTCTGTCAGATATAATCTCCCTAGGCATGCCATGCAATCTAAATATCTCCTTCATGAAGATGTTAGCAATATCTATTTCCTTGCAAGTTTCCATGACAGGAACGAAGTGAGCAGACTTGCTCAAATTTTCCACCACTACCATGATGGCATCATTCTTCTTGGCTGATTTTGGTAATCCGATGATGAAATCCATGGAGAGGGTTTCCCATTTTCATTCTGGAATTGGTATAGGTTGTAACAACCTTGTCGGGTGTCAATGTTCTACCTTAACTTGTTGATATTCTAGACACTTAGTTAGATAGTCAGCTATGTCATTTTTCAATCCAGGCCAATATAATTGTTTTCTAGTGGTCGTGATCATTTTTTGATAACCTGGATGACCAGTATATGATATCTTGTGTATTTCATCCATTATGGACCTCTTCAAGTCATCACAACTTGGAATATAAAATATTTTTTTGTAGGTGAGGAGTCCTTCATCAAGCATATGATAGCCTTCATACTTTATCCATGTGGGATATTACTTTAGGTAGGACGTCATGGTCTTGAAAAATGCATTTATTTCTTGTGCATTCTTGACTCTCTCCCTGGCATCCATTTCAGAGGTGCTTATTGTTTCCAGGTGAATCATTTTCACACTTTTGTTAAGGGCATCAACCACTCTATTTTCCTTTCCTCTAATGTGTTTGATTTTGAAATCAAACTCACTAAGGAGAGCCATCCACCTATCTTGTCTAGCATTGAGCTTTGGTTGGTAAAACAGGTGCCTCAACCCACAGTGGTCTGTCATAAGTAAAAATATCCCACCCAGGAGGTAATGCCTCCATGTTTTTAAAGCATGCACTATGGCATCCAACTCTGGGTCATGGGTCACATAATTGATTTCATGCTCATTCAATTTTCTGGATTTGTAGAAAATTACACGCCCTTCTTTCATAAGGATTCCTCTGAATCCTTCCTTACAGGCATCTGTACACATGAAGAAGTCATCATCAAGGTCTACAATCTTCAATACATGTGCGTGGGTTAGAAGGTATTTTAGTTCTTGAAATCTTTCTTCACATTTTGATGTCCAAGTGAATTTAACCCCCTTGTTTTAAAGGGCAGTGATTGGGCAGCCAATCTTGGAAAATACTTTTATGAACCTTCTATAGTATCATGCTAAGCCCATAAAGGATTTGATATCATATACATCCTTTGGAGTAGGCCATTCCATGATAGATCTAATGTTTTCAGGGTCTATTGCCACTCCATTCAAGTTGAATATGGCTATTCGAGCCTTCAAGTTTTCAGAGTAGTCATGGACTCTTAAGTACTTATTTAAAACAAGAAGTCAAGCTTTGGCCTCTTCCCCTTTATTAATATCTCCATCAAAAGAGGGTGGTTTGGTTTTCTTGAATTCTTCAAGATCATGACTTTTGGAATGCTTTCACTTATTTACTTTCCTTTGAGAATGTGAGCTAGTCTTGCTACTAGAAGATCCCTCGGAATTTCCAATTTCCTCTCTAGAGGACTCCCCTGATGAGTGTCCCCTGCCTCTAGGTTGGAAATTCCTCGAGGTAATCCTTCTAGTGTGGCCATTTATGGGACCACGTTTTCATTTCTCAGGTGGACTTTGACTTCTCTTTGTATGTCGTCAGTCCATGCTGCAGTTGCCTTTGTATATCGGATAAGCTTTGTAGCAAGACTGCATTAATTTTCGTTTGTTTTTCTTGATCCTTTATCAATCTCTCATTTTCGGCCTTGCAAATCTGTAATTCGTCCTTGAGGCTTCTTACAGTTTCAGCCAGATCTGGAGGGGTTTCCACCGCCCTCCTTCATGACGCGTCATCATCATTTATACTTGTAGTTTTTCCCATGATTTACTAACTTCTTGAGTGTTGACAAAAAACACTTATTGTTAGCCAATCAGTCTATTAGTTTATAAAAACACACAGTTCATATTTCTTAAATACACAAACATAGTAGAAAGTTTCATTCTTTTCTTCAGTAAAAGTTTAACCAAACTTTTTAGGAAAGAGGTAAGATAGGGTGTCACCCTTACAAGTCCTTTAAATATGGTTTTTATGCAACTTGTCCATGAGCCCAAGTAGGCCAAGTGTTGTAACCATGCTCTGATACTAATTTGTAACAAACCCGACCCCTGAGTATCTTTCCTAGGGATGGGGCATCAAAATTTTGCTCTCTTTAACATCTCAAATCCTCTAACTGAGTTCTTTATACTCTTCCACTTATCGTAACATTCTAATTGACTTCTACCAGGTTCCAATTCAAGCTTTGGGTTGCAAGTTATGGCTTCCCAATGTTCTTCAGGCGTTCATTTGTTGAGCACCACGCGACGTCCACGTGAATCCACCTCCCACATATGGTCTCCAAGTTCCTTCACCCATGGTGGAAGTCCATCCATCATTTTCTCCCACAACTGGACTCACTCTTCATCTAACACGCAGGCCAACAAGAAATTTGGTACTTCGGCGTTTCAGCGTTGAATGCCTCCTTATTGTCCATCCATGATACCTTCTGGAGTTTCGAAGTTACGTAATATTGCCATGTGGTTCTGATCTTTAGACCTTTTGGGTATCTCTATAATGCTACACTCCAAATCCTCCATATTCCTAAAGTCCTAGACTCCCGGAGTTTCGGTCATTTCACCAACCACTTTGGTTAGGCAGGAAAGTACTAGGAACTGACACGTAGGAGGGGTCAGGGTGACATGTGTCAAATTTCAATGGGTCTATTGGGTATGTTATATGCACAAATCTAAATGACATGTGGCACATCAAATTGGGGTCCACATCACCTTGGGTGACATTCATAGGCCATGTCACTATAGACTGACATTCTTTTAACATCCCTCAAATCTCACGATCAATATTCGGCCACATAGATCCATAGATCTACATCTCTCCTTCACTTTGTAACTTCGACGTTTAGGGTGCTTGATGCTATTCTACCAAAGTGGTACTCCATCAAAGTCACCTAGGTGCAGATATAATGGCTAAGGGAACCCCCGAACATTCTCGATCGATGGCTCACGCTACTTTGCGATGGGGAGTTGGTTCTTGGTTTATTCAGTAAGATAGGTTCATCTAACCACTAAGGAAACAGCCCAATGCTGGTCAACCTTGCAGGAAATCGTAATTCTCATTCACCTTCAGTTGGTTCATGACTATGAGGGCCAATAATATTCCGAGGTCCCAGAGCTCCGAAGCTAGAAGGAATTATCTCCCTTAGGCTCAGATCTCATTCGCTTGTCTTCCAAATGAATGGATCTTCCCTTTCCAGGCCTAAGTCTTGCTATCCTTCCCGAGCTTCATCATAAAATTGTTAAGGACTTGGGAATGATATATCGGTCACATACCAATGATTCTAAATGGGATATCCTCTTCATACGGACAAGTCCATACTGACACAATGATTTCTATCCCAACCTTCCTATAGGTTTACATCCCAAGACGTATCGAAGGTTAAGCTAGCACATATAAACAATCATTCAAAATCATGATTCTGCAAGAAAATAATTTCATATACATAACTTGATCACTCTATACAGAAACCATTTATAGACAGATAAATCCACACATTCATTCATTATTCCATTTCAATACACAAAGTATGAAAACACTTATCAAAAACAGGGAACGTGATGTGACTGCTGAAAGAGGTGCTCATTTCCACCCAACCATAGGCTCAGTCACTCATAACGTATTTACCACTAGCCACCCCTAATCTATACCACAATACTAACGTATTTCCTTAATTACTCAACACCTTCTTTTATCATCTTGTAACATAACCCTGCTAGCCACATCATGCGACTAGAACATGTTCATCTTGCAGTTCTTCCTCGAACTTGAGAGCTTCATCTCTCTTCTCTAATTATTTTCACATGCCTTCCTCTAACCACCGCCACGCCTTCCTTTCTTTCCTTCCTCAACAAGATTGTGTGTGGCCTAAATTCCTGGTCTGTGGTCAAGTCTGAAATCCTTGCAGATGGGTGCTCTGCCCCATACCCTCATTAACTCTTGAGGAGCTCTTCCCACCTACCATCCTGACTATAATTCATTCCTAGGTTAGAGGAATATTATGATCTTGAGCAATTAAATCCAATAAAGTACTGGTTTGGTGGAGGTTAACGCAACCATTCCTGGTCCCCTTCACCATCTCATTCATAACATTTGTGGTCTCTCTTAGAAAACCCTCGCTTTCAATAGTCATGCAACACTTATCCATTTCTATTAATAACATAAATTACATTCCTTAACCTTTTATACAAAGTTTCATCAAATCAAATGTTCATACATATCGAGTTTTCCATAGTCTCTTGGCCAACATAGTTATATTTACAAAATTGGGGAAACAAGGGTGTTACACCCTTCTTGGGTTGTGGCTTGGACTCGTTGTCCTGAGAGTGGCCATATTTCCTCTTTCCCATGTTTGGTGGGTTGGGACCACCTTTTCCCTGCTTCGGCTGTGAGGAATTTGCAGATCCAAACTCTCACCTCTTCTGCTTAATTTTTTTCGCAATATTGATAGTATATCTATAAGCCTCACCTAATGATGCGATGTCCAGAAACACCATTTATTTTTTAATGTATATGTGAATATATATGTAGTATTTGAGCACCATATTTCGTTCAAAGTATTTGATACCCAATTTGGTATGAAAATTATGGAAACTATTGGTGAAATATGGTACTGTCTAATCCCTTTCTTGACATAGCATGGTCCATCTTGTGTACTGGTCCTCATAGCTTCCAACATGGTAGTACTATTCTTTAATGGAATCCTTGAAGGAATACCAAGTGGGGGTGACCAAAAATATTTTTGATTCCTCTATGGCCCTCTGCTTATAGTATGTATCCCACTAGTCCTTCAGATGGGGGATGACCTTAAGGAGTGAAAAAGTAATATTTTCCCTATCGAAAAAATTGTGGACTGAAAAGTACCCTTCGAGAAAATTAAACCATTTATCTACAACATTCTCATCTATCAGTCCTTCAAATAATGGAATATCAAAATTTACTTGTACCTTGAAGGGGGTTGCATGGCCACTTGATGAATATGCATCTCCCATGGGCAACCACTGAAGGATCTATTCAAAGGTGTCCATCATCTCATTCCTTTGTCGCACAAGGGATTCCTCAAGAAAAAATTTAAAAATATATCCTTCTCCATAATATTTCTTCTCGTCCCCCATGAGTTGTGGTCGGTTTTGGTGCGATCGATCTTGTAAAGGCTCGATTGGTTCGAGTCCAATCTTCCTGTACCCAGATCTTGTTGAGGACATGCACAAAGAAAAAAAAAATGAAGAGAAAACCACTCTGATACCACTAATCCATATTTATGAGTGGAACGAAATGAATAACATATTGAATACCATAACACAGAGGTACGGAGAACAATAACATATATCCAGTGAATAATAACTTCTATTGAATAAATAAAATAGGTTGAAACTGTAAAACTACAGAACTAAAACAACTTGCTCGAATGGTGGTAGTTATCTCTGAGAAGAGATGTGGCTACTATGAGCATCTATTTGATAAGAATGATTACAATGAGGCTCCAGAGGCATTTTAAAATTTACTCATGAATGCCAAAACCCTAGACATCCAAAAACCTAACCCTAGGATATGAAACGCCAAAAGTTATGTGGGCCTCGATGGGTAATTTGGTACCTCAACTTCTTGGGTCATAAATTTTTCATACGTCCTTTGTTTTAGGCATGTGATAGCCTGTTGGAAAGGAATTTTTGAGAAATACACATTATGTTGTTGAACTCTAACGTAGTCTACAGTTTTACTGTGGAAAGCCAAGAAAACATTGTTTAGGGCCCCAAAAGATGCGCTGATCTGAAAAATTCCTAAATAAGCCATTTGGAAAAGGTGGGTGGCCACCAATATCCACCTGGATGCTGTGTAGGGATTCAGGACAACCCCTGAAGTGAAAAAACCACAATTACAAAGAAATTTCATCATTACAGAGAAACGTGTTGAACTAAAAAATGTCAAGATGAGCCAGTTGGAATAGGTGGGTGGCCACCAATATCCACCTGGATCAACACCTATGATAGATGGTTAGTGGTTATGAATTTGGTTACTAGGTTAGTGGTTTTGCATACATGTTGAATGGTTAAGTAGGATGTATGTATTGTGTTATTATGATGTTATGAATTCACGCATAGAGTATATGAATGAATGTTAAGTAAATGGTTTGCATGAATGCCTCATATTCCCCCATGACTATGGAAACCTAGTTCCTGCAGTCCCCATAGGTTCCTCCAATGAGAATTCACCTGCTTGCAGGTGACACCAAAAAGGATGATATCTTTATGGTTTTTTTGGTTATTTAATGTTGAACGCTAGGTCTTCCCACTACATTCCAACAATGGTTCTATTGCTAAGACCAGGATTTGTGAATGAGGGGAATGTGGAGGCTGACTAAGGAATAGATTGAAGAATGGTTGAATACAAAAGAGATTGAGTTTGCAGTAGATCTAAATCAAAACCCATATATCAACACAGAAGAATGGTTATAGAGTTATGTGTTTACAAATTTACATGAAATTTTCTTTGTTGATTTCCCAAATGTTTTATTAGAGTGGATTGAGAGATTTGTTAAATAGATTGAAAAATATCGCACTGAGGTTCCAAGAAATTGGACTCCTAATTTAATTCAGCAAGTCAATACTATAAGTAATAAGGTATCCCGTGCAGTTGATTATTGGATGGATAGTGTGTTGGGAGGTTATTTTACCAAATTTTCTATAGATTGTACTTAGTCGTATAGTGTTGCTAAAAGATAATTATTTAAGGGTCTACATGGAAGATACTTAAAGTCAATATCTACTTGGATTGGGATGTTGTTTTGTGATAATGGAGTCATGAAAATGGAATCTGATTTCCTTAGCATCTAAGCTCCTTCATGCACATAGGGGGTCTAGGGGCTGACCATGGAATTGTCTGAGTGTCATGGAGAAGAATGAATAAGGAATGGATGAGTTGATGATGCAGAGAGAGGAAGAAGGAGTGATAGAAGAAGATATTGGGGTATTGTGTAGTGGAAAAGATATTTAGGTTGAATAGGAAGAGGACTATGGTTGAGAGAGAGGAGTAGTACAATGAGTCTGGATAAACATACACTGGAGTAATACTCCATATCATACCACGCACTGACGGTAAATTCATTTTGGTAGAGGAATATCCCACTCAAGCTATACCCTCGATTGAACCCATGACCCCTTATGCATCCCCAAGATATGAATAAAAAAATTTGATTGTATTTATTCATAGAAGTAATGATAGTAGTCAAGGGAGTCATAACAATGGACATATTACAATAACTCAATTTGATATAATGTCATTGATAAGGAATACTACAAAGAACACTATTGTGGGGGTAGATCCTACTTTAAGGATGCCTCTCTTTCATGGGGCAGGTTCAAAGGATCCATAATAACATATGTTTATTTGTGAAACTATATGGACTGTGAAGAACATCTAGGAAAATGAGGTGAATATTCCATAGTTGGAAAAGACATTCAAAGAATGCACACTATTATGGTACATGAAATATCATAATACTTGTTAAGAACCAAACATCAATATAGCATAGAAAAACCTCAGGAAAAGTACTCAACGCCTTGAAAAAGAGATAATTTCAGATAATAAGCCTCTTCGAGGGGGCAACCTCCTT
>JZKD02S2441251.1:0-27542 GCA_000966675.3 Picea glauca
TATATATATATATATATATATATATATATATATATATATATATATATATATATATATATATATATATATAATAAATTTGGGTCGTCGCCTATGCGACGACAACTTCTATTGATGCCACGATTTTGCTATATAAACAACAAAAAGTTGTCATCGCCTGTGCGACAACAACTTCTATTGATGCGACGATTTTTCTATATAAACAACAAAAAGTTGTCATCGCCTGTGCGACGACAACTTCTATTGATGAGATGGTTTTTCTATATAAACAACAAAAAGTTGCCGTTGCATGTACGACGACAACTTCTATTGATGCGATGATTTTTCTATATAAAAAACGAAAATTTGTCGTCGCCTCTGCGACGACAACTTCTATTGATGTGACATTTTTGCTATATAAAAAATGAAAAGTTGCCATCGCATATGCGACGGTTTTTCTATAAAAGTTGTTGTCGCAATTTAGACGAAATGTTGGTTTCACATTGTTTGCTTGTATTGTCACTTTTGTGATGTTTGTTCAAGTTTGTCTCAAATGCCATGTCACATAAAATGACATTTCAGAGACTCCAGATTCATCGCAATATCAACGACATAATGTCGCAATAGCGTCGAAACAATTGTCGCAAAATGACCCAAATATGCTAGTGAGGAGAGCCTAAGACTGGGAGGGTCGGCTGATAAAACCCTTGCTCAAGTGGGGGGGAAAGAGGGAACCTTGGTATCGTGGGGTCCGGGTAAGACCAAGAAAAGTTTGCTGGGGAGGACGCGATAAGGAAGCCACACTGTAAGGGCAAAATAAATCCTTCGGCTAGAATAGAAGACATGATCTTAGGTTCTGGGAAAGAGGTAAGGGGAAAAGTTTTTGGTGAAAAAACCCTAAAAGCCCCTACTCCTCCTAGCCAAGAGAAGTCATCTGAATCCTGAACTAGAAAATTACCAGAGACCATTGATAGCTAAGAGAGGAATTCCTCTTGTGTAACCGATGGTATAACCCCACCCATCTGTTATGAAATTGGCTGAATCTGACTGCCAGCTATCACTAGCCAATGTAGCAATTCTCCTGGCTCAGGTGAGTATTCCACCATGTCATCATATCTGTAACACACCCACGGTGGGGACTCTAATCTTAACTCTTCTTAGGAGAATCGATACCCTCACTCAGGGTCTCTATTTCATTCTGCTCTTCCAGAGATTTCTAGCCACGATATCCATACTCTAAAACGATCTTAGAGATGGCATATATCCCCTCCTAAGTTCTATGGGTTCTTTCATCCCCATATAATTGCATATGACTGCAGAATATGAATAGACTCCAAGTTAATAGGTGCCAAGATGACCACCACGTGAATCCTTCGTAGTGAAAAGCCTTCGAAGTGCAAAATCTCACATCGCGTGTCCTCAGGGATTTTGACGACCCTGATTTACTTCGGGACTTCGACATTCGAGAGTTTCAAACATTCCTACACCTTTTTCCTCCGAAGTACTCCGTACCCAGAGTTATAGATCGAGTGCCACACATCCCTCGTGATCAACGATTATTATCTTCTTTGGGACTTCGAGAGTTTCAACCTCTCCCCACTCACTTTATCCCAGAGATATTTCACCTGAAGTCAACGATCTGTCGGCATGTGTCTCTCTCAACTCGACGGTCACAATTTACTTCAGGAGTTCTCAACTTGCGTGAACCCACTTTCCTCTGAAATGGCTATCTCCCAAAATGGAAGATCTGCTGACACCTATCCTTAGCTGACGGATGACTCAAATGAACTTTGTCTCTCTGGCCTTCGAGAGTTCTTGTTCNGCCAAGATGACCACCACGTGAATCCTTCGTAGTGAAAAGCCTTCGAAGTGCAAAATCTCACATCGCGTGTCCTCAGGGATTTTGACGACCCTGATTTACTTCGGGACTTCGACATTCGAGAGTTTCAAACATTCCTACACCTTTTTCCTCCGAAGTACTCTGTACACAGAGTTATAGATCGAGTGCCACACATCCCTCGTGATCAACGATTATTATCTTCTTTGGGACTTCGAGAGTTTCAACCTCTCCCCACTCACTTTATCCCAGAGAGATTTCACCTGAAGTCAACGATCTGTCGGCATGTGTCTCTCTCAAATCGACGGTCACAATTTACTTCAGGAGTTCTCAACTTGCGTGACCCCACTTTCCTCTGAAATGGCTATCTCCCAAAATGGAAGATCTGCTGACACCTATCCTTAGCTGACAGATGACTCAAATGAACTTTGTCTCTCTGGCCTTCGAGAGTTCTTGTTCAACACATCCCCTTTTCTCCTAGAGTGATTTCACCCGAAGTGCAGGATATGATGACACTTGTCGCTTTGGCTTAGATGTCTCAGATTTGCTTTGGCTATTCGACTCGTAAATTTTGTTCAAGGGTCCTTTGGATCCCAGTGTGTTCCACTCTGAGAGGGACACATGGAAACCCCTTCACTCAACACATGGGCTCCCATAGGATCTCGACGTTGATACTAGCGTCCCCATGATCGAACGATCATAAGGGATCCCGAAGGATCCTTAGATCCACGGTCCACATCAACTTCACTACTTCATTTTTCGAGAGTTTTGACATTATTAAGCCTATATTCTCCTGAAGTGGTCAACACCAGACTGACTACCTCATAGATTTTACGGTTGGGATGGCTCCCAGGCATCCTTAGATCTAAGGCCCAGATTAACTTCGGGACTTCGGGGATTTTACCTCCCTTATGACGAACTCGCTCAATTCGTTGAACTCGTGAACTCCAAAGGACTCAAGGGGTTAACTCCCATGCTCTTTCCCATATCCAATGGTCACAACAGACCTTGGCTCTTCCTGAACAGATCTCGTTCATTCATCTTCCAAACAAAGGAACCTTCCCTTTCAATATTTCAATATCACTATTCTTCCAGAGCTTTGTTAGCTCTGAAAGGCTTAAGAGATTTGCGCTCTTTCTCTTGAACTTAACACTTAGAAGAATTCTTCTACGCACCCCTTGCACTCATTCATCAACTCTAGAACTTAAGAGGTNCTCAACTTGCGTGACCCCACTTTCCTCTGAAATGGCTATCTCCCAAAATGGAAGATCTGCTGACACCTATCCTTAGCTGACGGATGACTCAAATGAACTTTGTCTCTCTGGCCTTTGAGAGTTCTTGTTCAACACATCCCCTTTTCTCCTAGAGTGATTTCACCCGAAGTGCAGGATTTGATGACACTTGTCGCTTTGGCTTAGATGTCTCAGATTTGCTTTGGCTATTTGACTCGTAACTTTCGTTCAAGGGTCCTTTGGATCCCAGCGTGTTCCACTTTGAGAGGGACACCTGGAAACCCCTTCACTCAACACATGGGCTCCCATAGGATCTCGACGTTGATACTAGCGTCCCCACGATCGAACGATCATAAGGGATCCCGAAGGATCCTTAGATCCACGGTCCACATCAACTTCACTACTTCATTTTTCGAGAGTTTTGACATTATTAAGCCTATATTCTCCTGAAGTGGTCAACACCAGACTGACTACCTCATAGATTTGACGGTTGGGATGGCTCCCAGGCATCCTTAGATCTAAGGCCCAGATTAACTTCGGGACTTCGGGGATTTTACCTCCCTTACGACGAACTCGCTCAATTCATTGAACTCGTGAACTCCAAAGGACTCAAGGGGTTAACTCCCATGATCTTTCCCATATCCAATGGTCACAACAGACCTTGGCTCTTCCTGAACAGATCTCGTTCATTCATCTTCCAAACAAAGGAATCTTCCCTTTCAATATTTCAATATCACTATTCTTCCAGAGCTTTGTTAGCTCTGAAAGGCTTAAGAGATTTGCGCTCTTTCTCTTGAACTTAACACTTAGAAGAATTCTTCTATGCACCCCTTGCACTCATTCATCAACTCTATAACTTAAGAGGTTCTCGGTCACTTCCCTCCTCGCAGAGAGCCTGCGCATATGTGCACTACCTCTCCTAAGCTTAATAGACTCCTTCCTCCAGGAGACCTAGAATGACTGGGAGTGTCGACATGCACACGTGAAATTATGCCCAAGATCGAAGAACTCACAATTTATCTATTTTAACTTGAGCCACCACAGGGCTCAAGAATTTATGTGTACAAGCTAGAGAATATCTTATTTTCTTAAACACACAATTAGGTAGAATCGAAGGGATACAATATAACCATTAAGGAAATATGTCCATCCTTGCAACATTCATATAAATATTCAACCTTAATTCATAGTTACCACTTAAATACACATGATATAATATTACTTATCTATTACAGGTGGTGGCCAACTAATTGACTATGGGTGTTCTTCCTTCCAACCGAACATAGGCTCAGAGGCATTCATCCTTAGCGCTCTGGCCACCTCCATGCCAAGCCATGATATCACCAGGGAATTTATGTGAGTTCTCATCGATCCTTTCTCTTTCACATATTCTATGATGTTTATCATATGCTTCCTCAGCATCAAGCTCACGTCCTTCTTCTCAGGTCTCTTTCTCTTCATACTCTCAGAGATCTATCTCTCTGTCACGACCTCAACAAGGTTTATCAGATGCTTTCTCTGCATCAAACTCATGGCCCTCTGCTCATTCTCTACTGGAATATGTTTTTTCTCATTCTCCTCTCTGTCTCTTTTTTTACTGTCTGCATGGGTCTATCCCCTTACACGCACACCCTTCTCGGAAAGGTTCTTCCTTGTTCCATCATGTTCCTTTCGTCAGAAGGAAACTTGGGTCATCCTGATTTGTCATACCCAATGGTACTTCGGGCTGACATTTTGCAGCTAGATGATGCTTCCATTCATGGGGGTGGTTGATAATTCAACCACTGGTCCTTTCTTCATTAACTGATTTATATCATTAGGATCCGAAGGAGGTTTATTATCCTCATCAAAGGAAAATTTTGGGGTTATTTGATATAATAAAACCTCTCTTGTAGTTTTCACATTCTTTCCTCTAGTGATATSATGGCCAGTACTTTCAAGGCTTCACCCCCACATCCAGTTATTGGAAACTAAAACAATAATACATTTACACTGTTCCCATGCCACAGTATGGTAACCCTAATTAATGATTAATTACAAGTTGGGGGAAACATGGGTGTTACAATCCACTCCCCATTAAAAAGGAACACCGTCCTCGATGTTCTTTCTTAGTAACACCTGTCATGCTTTTCTCATTCAGGCACTTCAGAAGTCTTGACCTTCTTTCTTGGTCAGGTCCTTTTTCAGACCCTTAATCTTCATCACCTACTTTCAATAATTCTTGGACAACAAGCACATTAATCATAGTCTCATGTGAAAACATTTTACTGTTGCATACAAATTTCTAGGAAAATTTTCATAATCTAGCACAACAATTATATGCATAGTTTGTGGATTTGTATCCACATGGTTGTCCTGTTATCTAGGCTCACTATTTTTCCTTAACATACCCATCGTGTGCATGATCCCAATAGTTTACAAGAACTATCAAGGTCTCCTCTTCCTTGCGGTCACTCACCCTCTAGACCCAAGCTCAGGCATCCCCTTCTCTGCTATACAGTTCTGCGGGTGATCCATCTTGACTTGGCAAGGTTTTATCGCATAGGAAGAAATAACCATCGTGTTCATGATCCCAATCAACAATTTACAATAAATATCAAGGTCTCCTCTTCCTTGCGGTCACTCACCCTCCAGGTCCAGGCTCAGGCATCCCCTTCTCTGCTATACAATTCCTCAGGTGATCCATCTTGCTTTGCAAAGGTTTTCTCGCCCATAAAGAATTTCAGAGACTTTATCGAGCCTTACAGTTGAGGTGTCCCTTAGAATTTCTCTGACGAGGTGTCCCTCCGGCTTGTGTTACCTTAACACAACATATTCTAGGCGATCATGGCTTACCACAGGGTTCTCATGACTCAGCGATAGCCATTTTCATGATTTTACAGCTTGACAACCTTCATCTGTCCTTTCTGGAAAGATATTTTCTTCTCACCCATATCACATGCATACAAAAATTCATGAGACACTATCATAAATTTTAAATTGAAAAAAATTTCTTGTAAATCTGTCACCCACAGATTTCCAAGTTCCACATTTTGTTTTCATATTTGTTCTGCACAGGAACCGGATTCATAATTATGGGACTTTCCTTCCCATAGCGGTTTGGCTCAACATGCAATTGATCTTCCTTATGGGCTTACAACGCTGCCATATCCAAGACCCCTTTGCTTCCTGGACTTTGAACTTCAATCAACGAACCAAATTGTTAGTTTCCCATGCTCATATATTTTCATTGCACCTTTATAATGTCATCACAAACAATTCTTAAATTGTGCATGCTAACATTCAAATCACTTTTATCTATTCGATGATACAAGAAAAAAGGAATTTCATTCCTTACACATGTATTAGTTAAGTATATCAACTTTTCAAAATTAAATTTAGATACCAATTGACTTTAATGAATGTGCCAATATTCATGGCCACATTCATACCCAATGCACCCTTGCATCGATTTCAGGTTATCACTTTTCAGGTTAGGCACTCTTTCCATGGTGTGTTTGAATTCAACCAACTTATTACCATATGGACTCTTTGTCCATATTTATTATTTTAGCATAACCATATTTTTTGTTCTGAATCGATCACATCCCTAATATCGTCATATGAAACCACAGGTTTTACATGAATGCTTTTAAGCATTCCTTTGACATCCATATAATGTACTCAAAATTTTCNGCCACCTCCATGCCAAGCCATGATATCACCAGGGAATTTATGTGAGTTCTCATCGATCCTTTCTCTTTCACATCTTCTATGATGTTTATCATATGCTTCCTCAGCATCAAGCTCACGTCCTTCTTCTCAGGTCTCTTTCTCTTCATACTCTCAGAGATCTATCTCTCTGTCACGACCTCGACGAGGTTTATCAGATGTTTTCTCCGCATCAAACTCATGGCCCTCTGCTCATTCTCTACTGGAATATGTTTTTTCTCATTCTCCTCTCTGTCTCGTTTTTTACTGTCTGCATGGGTCTATCCCCTTACACGCACACCCTTCTCGGAAAGGTTCTTCCTTGTTCCATCATGTTCCTTTCGTCAGAAGGAAACTTGGGTCATCATGATCTGTCATACCCAATGGTACTTTGGGCTGACATTTTGCAGCTAGATGATGCTTCCATTCATGGGGGTGGTTGATAATTCAACCACTGGTCCTTTCTTCATTAACTGATTTATATCATTAGGATCTGAAGGAGGTTTATTATCCTCATCAAAGGAAAATTTTGGGGTTATTTGATATAATAAAACCTCTCTTGTAGTTTTCACATTCTTTCCTCTAGTGATATCATGGCCAGTACTTTCAAGGCTTCACCCCCACATCCAGTTATTGGAAACTAAAACAATAATACATTTACACTGTTCCCATGCCACAGTATGGTAACCCTAATTAATGATTAATTACAAGTTGGGGGAAACATGGGTGTTACAATCCACTCCCCATTAAAAAGGAACACCGTCCTCGATGTTCTTTCTTAGTAACACCTGTCATGCTTTTCTCATTCAGGCACTTCAGAAGTCTTGACCTTCTTTCTTGGTCAGGTCCTTTTTCAGACCCTTAATCTTCATCACCTACTTTCAATAATTCTTGGACAACAAGCACATTAATCATAGTCTCATGTGAAAACATTTTACTGTTGCATACAAATTTCTAGGAAAATTTTCATAATCTAGCACAACAATTATATGCATAGTTTGTGGATTTGTATCCACATGGTTGTCCTGTTATCTAGGCTCACTATTTTTCCTTAACATACCCATCGTGTGCATGATCCCAATAGTTTACAAGAACTATCAAGGTCTCCTCTTCCTTGCGGTCACTCACCCTCTAGACCCAAGCTCAGGCATCCCCTTCTCTGCTATACAGTTCTGCGGGTGATCCATCTTGACTTGGCAAGGTTTTATCGCATAGGAAGAAATAACCATCGTGTTCATGATCCCAATCAACAATTTACAATAAATATCAAGGTCTCCTCTTCCTTGCGGTCACTCACCCTCCAGGTCCAGGCTCAGGCATCCCCTTCTCTGCTATACAATTCCTCAGGTGATCCATCTTGCTTTGCAAAGGTTTTCTCGCCCATAAAGAATTTCAGAGACTTTATCGAGCCTTACAGTTGAGGTGTCCCTTAGAATTTCTCTGACGAGGTGTCCCTCCGGCTTGTGTTACCTTAACACAACATATTCTAGGCGATCATGGCTT
Source organism: Picea glauca (assembly GCA_000966675.3). NCBI lineage: Eukaryota > Viridiplantae > Streptophyta > Pinopsida > Pinales > Pinaceae > Picea > Picea glauca. The sequence goes on from JZKD02S2441251.1 coordinate 8,239, forward strand.
ACCACAGGGTTCTCATGACTCAGCGATAGCCATTTTCATGATTTTACAGCTTGACAACCTTCATCTGTCCTTTCTGGAAAGATATTTTCTTCTCACCCATATCACATGCATACAAAAATTCATGAGACACTATCATAAATTTTAAATTGAAAAAAATTTCTTGTAAATCTGTCACCCACAGATTTCCAAGTTCCACATTTTGTTTTCATATTTGTTCTGCACAGGAACCGGATTCATAATTATGGGACTTTCCTTCCCATAGCGGTTTGGCTCAACATGCAATTGATCTTCCTTATGGGCTTACAACGCTGCCATATCCAAGACCCCTTTGCTTCCTGGACTTTGAACTTCAATCAACGAACCAAATTGTTAGTTTCCCATGCTCATATATTTTCATTGCACCTTTATAATGTCATCACAAACAATTCTTAAATTGTGCATGCTAACATTCAAATCACTTTTATCTATTCGATGATACAAGAAAAAAGGAATTTCATTCCTTACACATGTATTAGTTAAGTATATCAACTTTTCAAAATTAAATTTAGATACCAATTGACTTTAATGAATGTGCCAATATTCATGGCCACATTCATACCCAATGCACCCTTGCATCGATTTCAGGTTATCACTTTTCAGGTTAGGCACTCTTTCCATGGTGTGTTTGAATTCAACCAACTTATTACCATATGGACTCTTTGTCCATATTTATTATTTTAGCATAACCATATTTTTTGTTCTGAATCGATCACATCCCTAATATCGTCATATGAAACCACAGGTTTTACATGAATGCTTTTAAGCATTCCTTTGACATCCATATAATGTACTCAAAATTTTCAGAAGGTCCTCCTTCCTCAATGGAGGGTTCATTGTCTTCCCTTCATGCAAACATGCACTTCCTCGAAGCAATTCCATGCATTGTGCTAGCTATGAGCACCTTTATTCCCATAGAACCAGTCCTTGTAACCACAGTCTAAGGTAGAGTGTTAAATTCCATCTTCCTTGACTAGCCCGAAGGAACTCCCATTTCTCTCCATGCGATCGAGCGTTGTGACCTCAAGTTTATTCTTTTCAGGTGCTATCCCTTCAGCTCCCATGTCTAGCCACTATGATCTTGGCTAAACCCCTTGTCTGCAAATCGACAGTGTAGATCCATTTTCCCCCAAATCCAACGACTATAAGGGATTGTGGAACCTCAACTAGCTCGCGATTAATTTAAATCTTTTGCTGACCTCCGCAATGAATATGGGCCATCCGATCTACGATCGCATCCCAAACTCAAAACAACGCTATATTTAATTTGAATTACGGGTATAGGTCTCGACGTTAATCCATGTGAATATGCAATCTACGCAATGATCGCGGGTCGTCGATCGTAGCCCTCAATTGATTTTAACCACACGATTTCTAGATAATAATAATGCCAACACAAAAGTGTTTGACCAAGAATTTAGATTTAGAACTTGATTTTCCAAATATAACCATCGAACCCAATCACAGTACGAGTTTACGTAGCATTAATGCGTGGCTTCCTTGCAATTCCACCCACCAATCGTTCATAGATTGACTGTTCACAGTGATTGTGGAATCCCCAATGTGCTCGCTCTTAATCAGAGAGTCCAATCTTCGAAATCTGAAAAGTGATCACCCAACTCTTTTAATCATGGTCATTGATCATCCACCCTGACGAGATCAATGGTGTAGGTTGATTGCAGGCTGTGAACTAGCACGCTCGTTAATTTCGCCTTCACACTCCGCAATGAATATGGGTCGTCTGATCTAAGATCGGACCCCAAAATCAAAACAAAACTATATTGAAATTAAATTATGGGCACAGGCTCCGTCGTTAACCGTGTGCCCATTTGATCTTCGATGTAACGTCCTTGACCACCCATGCCAAGCCACACTGTTCCAGAGAACTCTTACTGTTCTCTCTACGGAACATACTGTAACATACCCAACATCCAACTGAGCTATGCCACATAAATGTTTTTCGAACTGTATGCAATTAAAATATACACACACATAAGTTTTGCGGAAGCATTATATATAAATGTAAACATACAAATACATTCGTAATTACATGGATTCACATTGAAAAAACAGTAAGCATATACATGCATCATATACAGGGAATGCCCATAAAAATAAACACAGTTATAACCGCACATATGATAACCCGTAAAAATAAGCGCGTAAATAACAATGCAGCATGTAAATTTATCACACAATTGGCACTTATCTTGGCAAGAATGTCACCAACTGCGTGCAGACCTTCCACAAACCTCCCAGCCTTAGACCGCGCTACTCATCACTCTCAGTAGTGGGTCACCCCCGAGCTGGGACTAAACTCCACCGGGTAAAGGGATTCCTAACCAGGATAATGGCTCATGGACAATAAGAAAGACTCCATCACAGGTGCTCACTCAACTAACAACCTACATTACCTTATTCCCCACATGCCTGTCCCACCCTAGGAAGTGTGCCCCTTCTCTGCTTAACAGTCCTTCGACTGCCCCACTTCCCTTTTAGGGCTTCAACAACAGGTTGGACAGGAAGTCTCAGAGCATTGTAGCTGTGGTTCAACACCTTNAAAACAATAATACATTTACACTGTTCCCATGCCACAGTATGGTAACCCTAATTAATGATTAATTACAAGTTGGGGGAAACATGGGTGTTACAATCCACTCCCCATTAAAAAGGAACACCGTCCTCGATGTTCTTTCTTAGTAACACCTGTCATGCTTTTCTCATTCAGGCACTTCAGAAGTCTTGACCTTCTTTCTTGGTCAGGTCCTTTTTCAGACCCTTAATCTTCATCACCTACTTTCAATAATTCTTGGACAACAAGCACATTAATCATAGTCTCATGTGAAAACATTTTACTGTTGCATACAAATTTCTAGGAAAATTTTCATAATCTAGCACAACAATTATATGCATAGTTTGTGGATTTGTATCCACATGGTTGTCCTGTTATCTAGGCTCACTATTTTTCCTTAACATACCCATCGTGTGCATGATCCCAATAGTTTACAAGAACTATCAAGGTCTCCTCTTCCTTGCGGTCACTCACCCTCTAGACCCAAGCTCAGGCATCCCCTTCTCTGCTATACAGTTCTGCGGGTGATCCATCTTGACTTGGCAAGGTTTTATCGCATAGGAAGAAATAACCATCGTGTTCATGATCCCAATCAACAATTTACAATAAATATCAAGGTCTCCTCTTCCTTGCGGTCACTCACCCTCCAGGTCCAGGCTCAGGCATCCCCTTCTCTGCTATACAATTCCTCAGGTGATCCATCTTGCTTTGCAAAGGTTTTCTCGCCCATAAAGAATTTCAGAGACTTTATCGAGCCTTACAGTTGAGGTGTCCCTTAGAATTTCTCTGACGAGGTGTCCCTCCGGCTTGTGTTACCTTAACACAACATATTCTAGGCGATCATGGCTTACCACAGGGTTCTCATGACTCAGCGATAGCCATTTTCATGATTTTACAGCTTGACAACCTTCATCTGTCCTTTCTGGAAAGATATTTTCTTCTCACCCATATCACATGCATACAAAAATTCATGAGACACTATCATAAATTTTAAATTGAAAAAAATTTCTTGTAAATCTGTCACCCACAGATTTCCAAGTTCCACATTTTGTTTTCATATTTGTTCTGCACAGGAACCGGATTCATAATTATGGGACTTTCCTTCCCATAGCGGTTTGGCTCAACATGCAATTGATCTTCCTTATGGGCTTACAACGCTGCCATATCCAAGACCCCTTTGCTTCCTGGACTTTGAACTTCAATCAACGAACCAAATTGTTAGTTTCCCATGCTCATATATTTTCATTGCACCTTTATAATGTCATCACAAACAATTCTTAAATTGTGCATGCTAACATTCAAATCACTTTTATCTATTCGATGATACAAGAAAAAAGGAATTTCATTCCTTACACATGTATTAGTTAAGTATATCAACTTTTCAAAATTAAATTTAGATACCAATTGACTTTAATGAATGTGCCAATATTCATGGCCACATTCATACCCAATGCACCCTTGCATCGATTTCAGGTTATCACTTTTCAGGTTAGGCACTCTTTCCATGGTGTGTTTGAATTCAACCAACTTATTACCATATGGACTCTTTGTCCATATTTATTATTTTAGCATAACCATATTTTTTGTTCTGAATCGATCACATCCCTAATATCGTCATATGAAACCACAGGTTTTACATGAATGCTTTTAAGCATTCCTTTGACATCCATATAATGTACTCAAAATTTTCGGAAGGTCCTCCTTCCTCAATGGAGGGTTCATTGTCTTCCCTTCATGCAAACATGCACTTCCTCGAAGCAATTCCATGCATTGTGCTAGCTATGAGCACCTTTATTCCCATAGAACTAGTCCTTGTAACCACAGTCTAAGGTAGAGTGTTAAATTCCATCTTCCTTGACTAGCCCGAAGGAACTCCCGTTTCTCTCCATGCGATCGAGCGCTGTGACCTCAAGTTTATTCTTTTCAGGTGCTATCCCTTCAGCTCCAATGTCTAGCCACTATGATCTTGGCTAAACCCCTTGTCTGCAAATCGACGGTGTAGATCCATTTTCCCCCAAATCCAACGACTATAAGGGATTGTGGAACCTCAACTAGCTCGCGATTAATTTAAATCTTCTGCTGACCTCTGCAATGAATATGGGCCATCCGATCTACGATCGGATCCCAAACTCAAAACAACGCTATATTTAATTTGAATTACGGGTATAGGTCTCGACGTTAATCCATGTGAATATGCAATCTACGCAATGATCGCGGGTCGTCGATCATAGCCCTCAATTGATTTTAACCACACGATTTCTAGATAATAATAATGCCAACACAAAAGTGTTTGACCAAGAATTTAGATTTAGAACTTGATTTGCCAAATATAACCATCGAACCCAATCACAGTACGAGTTTACGTAGCATTAATGCGTGGCTTCCTTGCAATTCCACCCACCAATCGTTCATAGATTGATGGTTCACAGTGATTGTGGAATCCCCAATGTGCTCGCTCTTAATCAGAGAGTCCAATCTTCGAAATCTGAAAAGTGATCACCCAACTCTTTTAATCATGGTCATTGATCATCCACCCTGACGAGATCAATGGTGTAGGTTGATTGCAGGCTGTGAACTAGCACGCTCGTTAATTTCGCCTTCACACTCCGCAATGAATATGGGTCGTCTGATCTAAGATCGGACCCCAAAATCAAAACAAAACTATATTGAAATTAAATTATGGGCACAGGCTCCGTCGTTAACCGTGTGCCCATTTGATCTTCGATGTAACGTCCTTGACCACCCATGCCAAGCCACACTGTTCCAGAGAACTCTTACTGTTCTCTCTACGGAACATACTGTAACATACCCAACATCCAACTGAGCTATGCCACATAAATGTTTTTCGAACTGTATGCAATTAAAATATACACACACATAAGTTTTGCGGAAGCATTATATATAAATGTAAACATACAAATACATTCGTAATTACATGGATTCACATTGAAAAAACAGTAAGCATATACATGCATCATATACAGGGAATGCCCATAAAAATAAACACAGTTATAACCGCACATATGATAACCCGTAAAAATAAGCGCGTAAATAACAATGCAGCATGTAAATTTATCACACAATTGGCACTTATCTTGGCAAGAATGTCACCAACTGCGTGCAGACCTTCCACAAACCTCCCAGCCTTAGACCGCGCTACTCATCACTCTCAGTAGTGGGTCACCCCCGAGCTGGGACTAAACTCCACCGGGTAAAGGGATTCCTAACCAGGATAATGGCTCATGGACAATAAGAAAGACTCCATCACAGGTGCTCACTCAACTAACAACCTACATTACCTTATTCCCCACATGCCTGTCCCACCCTAGGAAGTGTGCCCCTTCTCTGCTTAACAGTCCTTCGACTGCCCCACTTCCCTTTTAGGGCTTCAACAACAGGTTGGACAGGAAGTCTCAGAGCATTGTAGCTGTGGTTCAACACCTTMAGGAAATCAATCCCCAACAATTCTCTCATCCARAGAATTGCTCACGAGCCTGACAACCCACCTCTTCAATATCCCATGGGCCTAACAACCCACTTCTTCAGTCCAGCTCCCAAGSTAACTAGCTACACGAACACAAAAATGGATATGGATACGGGTTCAAGTATAATCATGAAGATACRAAAGATAGCTCAATGGGTGTGTACATGCTCATGGATTATTGAATGGATGACTAAACGATGGCCARAATGATGGGAAGAATGATGGAAAAGATGATAGGAAATGAACTAATTCCCAACAATATGTATGCATATCCCCAACTTGACACTTGTCATGTTGGGAGATACTTTGGCCCACTTGTCCCCAACTTTAGAACTTAGGATAAAATAATTATCCATACTTTATATTTAAGAAATATTAATATAATATTCCTTTTTGTCTTAAGCTCCCTAGATTAGCCCCTTTCCTTAACTTAACCCCTCCCTTTCCCTAACTAGTGGAGTTTAGTCCCCCATCTCTTTTATCATGGTCGGTCTACGTGCAATGATGTATTTTATATTAATTATGAAACATGTACAAAAATAGGTGCACTGGCCTTTAACATCTAGTCTTTCTGGCCTAATCAAAACATAAGCGTCATAGCTTATAACAACTGGCTCACTAGCCTATAAAACATAACATAAACACAAAGGCTTGCTGGCCTCACAATCACTCACACTTAAGATGCTACGCATGATATCCTGGAATGTGCAAACTTCCTCATTTTACTGCGCGGTACATTGGCGCACTATGCCATGAAATGTGCATACAAAAATGATATCAAAACAACTCACCAGCTTAAGTACATTTGTATTTACATTTACAATTGGGTTCGGCCTTAGGGATATTACAATCCCCTCCCCTTATTTATGCATTGTCCTCAGTGCATCATGTACCCATATACAACAAAATTTCAAAAATCCTCAAAAAGATGTGGGTATTCTRCCCGCATTGCATCCTCATGCTCCCAAGTAGCGTCTTCAGGATCGTACTAGGTCCATTATACCTTTACAATCCTTATGGCTAGGTTCYGAAGCTGTTTCATTTTYCGGTCTAGAATGCGTACCAGATGCACTTGAAAACCGCCTTCTTGCTCCACCTTAATCACATTCCAATCAATAGYATAATTAACATCAGGTATATATTTCTTTAGCAACGATACATGGAATACATTATGAACAGACATAGATGTAGACAATGTAATCATATAAGCCATTGGACCAATCCTCTCTAGGATTTCAAACGACCCACAATAGCGAGCTACCAACTTTGAACAATTTCCCAATTTCAGGGAAATTCTGTTGTCTTTCACTTTCAAAAATACATGGTCACCCACTTTAAATTCCCTGTGAGTTCTGCCCTTATCATCATAGATTTTCTGCCTGTCCTGGGCAACCTTTAAATTTTGCTTTATTTTTATCATTTGCTCCTCCATTTCCCTGAGCAAATCTGGCCCAACCACTTCTCTATCTGCTGGGTTGTCCCAACTTACTGGAGTGTTGCACTTTCTACCATAAAGTGCCTCAAATGGGCTCATCTTTAGAGATGCTTGGTACCCATTGTTATAAGCAAACTCTACCAAGTGTAGGTAGTCTTCCCATTTTGATGAAATCTCAATGTTTGTAGCTCAATGTTACAAAAAAAGAAAGTAATTATTGAAGAGTAAATTTAATGCTTTGGAAATAAATCTAATCTATAGTGTGTTGAACAAAACAATAGTTCATCTTTCCAACCACATGTTTGTGGTATATTGGTGAAAGCATAATTACAACATAATATTCCAACTATAGAGTTGGAAACAACACAATGAACTACAAATGTCGATGCAAAGATACATACAAAGGTGCATTCATCAACAACCTCTTCAAGTAGGTCTTAATTGAGGAGGAATGGTAAAATCCCTTCTTAAAGAACTTAGATTATCTCATAAGAATAACAATAATTTTTCTTCAGAAGCTTCAAAATTACAAACTCAAATTTTTAGCTCTCTAATCATAGTTGTATGCAACTCAAAATATACCACTGCCCCCTAACTCAAATTGTATATGAACACATATATACTAAATAGGCCTTAGATTCATCATAATTATCGAGGAACTCCAAATCTTTGTACTAACAGTCTTAGCCCTAGAATTATTAACTTCCTCTTCCTCAGTGATGGTAACTTGTTTAGGAACGAGATTTTAGGGTACATGATCCTTTTTTTGCATTAGAGTGAATGGAGTTTTTGAGAGTTTGTAGGGAAACTATTCCTCTTGGTTGACTACCTTGATGGGTTGTTGTGGAGTGTGTAACCATTTCCCATATTCTTGGGCTAAATATCTATGGGATGTGTGCTTCTATACCCTCTCTTGAATTCTTTCTTACACTGCAAGGGAAAGTCGATCCTACATGCCCTAATCCTCTGCTAGCTATAGTGTTGTTTTACATTTTTTTTTGTTGATGAGCACACATAATCCATGGAATAAAAGGGATGTTGTAGCTCAATAACCTTTCTATTTGATGCAAGTGTTAGTGGCAAGCATCGAAGGTTCATGAAAACTATTAAAACAATCTTTCTATTGTGGTAGTGATCAATGCTATGGAAATAAAAAAAACTCATCGAAAAACAAAATATTATTCCCTAGTCATTTGCTTGAAGGAAAACTCAAGCATACTCATATAACAACTCATAAAATACCACCAAAACTAACCATTGTAACTAGTTAATCAACAAACTATCAATGGCTACAAAATTGATCAGTGCAATAATTATCAAGTTTAATAATGGGAAAATACTCAAGATTATGGAGAGGTAAATAGATATACATGATGAACAAAATGGGCCAATTTAAGAACCCATCACATACTATGAAAAAAATCCAAATAAGATATACTTGTTTATTTATTTATTTTTGGATTGTTTTCTTGTTTTTTAAACACCTGCAACAATTTTGTGTGTAATTGTTGAGGAAAAAATTATGTTATAACAATAAAAAAATTTCATGTCTATGGGATGGATGCTTTGTATGTCCTTTAATGAAATACCCCCACCCTAAAAGCTAAGTGAAGCACACAATGGTCAAAGTAATGAAACCCTTTGTGTAAAGAATAAGGTGTTTTCAGGAGTAGCATTTTGTTCGTTGCTCCTTCACACATGGTTGGCAGGATATAAACCACATGCAGAGGTCCCTCACCTCAATCCATAATATTGTAATCTAATTGTTTATGGCCACAAATGCTTTATGTATATTAGTTATATTACAGCTTGAGGAACTCTATCAAATGTGTGATGACATTGTTAAGAATAAGTTAATAATGGTGCTCATGAAAGATTATGAGAACCCAACGATATCAAGAGCTAAGTTTGATCTTCACAAAATTATCAAGCTAGAACTTCAACACAATGATTGCTTCTCTTTGGTTCAACTAGTTAGGTAATATTCAAGACTTCCTCAAGAATATCTCATCCCAAATCATTGTAATGTAGATAGATTCCATTGAGACACCTAATATTTGTAAATGATGGACTCAAAAATCTAGATGGCTCTTTTCATGGCAAAGAAACATTGGTCACCTTACCATGTTTGTTCTAGGAAATTCCTTTGAATTCCCTGCTACAAGGATTTCCCTTAGTGCAATTCTGATTGGTGGAGGAACAACAAGATTAAGAGGTGAGAACATTCATTTTGGAGCTAACACATCTGTAGTCCACTTTGAATAATGGTGAGGACCATGTGGAGAAACATTTCAAAGAACTTTTTCAATGATTTAGTTGCACCAAAATAAAGGCCTTTGATTCCTTCAACCACCCTAGTTTCAAGTTATATAGTTTAGGATGATATTTCATTATATTTTCTTACTATTGTACCTCTTCACATGTACAATTTTGAATGTTATGCTGAGGATTGTACTATAATTACAACAAACAAAATAGGAATTTGGAAGAATTGCTCGAATGAATGAAGAAAGAAGGATAATGCTCTACAATTGAAATGGGTTACTGTAGAAATGTATTCTTCAGAATTAGTGTTCAACATGAACTAGTGATTTCATTCTCTACTTCAATAAGAATGCATGTGGTCATGGTTATCAAACTTGAGTTTAGGTGGAGGAAGATCTAAAAAACTATTAAGGTATCTTTGTTCAAGACCATTTTAATTATCTGCATGGTTTTTGTATGTTTTTCTTCTAATGCATTTCTAGGGTTTTATTAAGGGTATTTAGATATGATATTTTCAACAGATCTCAACCCTTTGCTACTTATCCCCCAATAAGTTATGTGTCTTCCTTATTAAAACATCCCCAATGTCTAACTCATGCAACAAACAATGAGAGTCCTTGGACTCGTTATAATTCTTCATGTTTTCATACAAACTATGGAGACATGAACAACACCTAATCAAGGGATTGGGATCATTGTCTACATGAATATATGGCCTTCACCTATGCTAAGTCCAAAAGTTGAATGTTGTGATAAATATGAAGCTATAATAGATTAATATGTCACATTTATTTCTTTATGGATTGCTAAATTTTCTTGTAAGATCACATAGGGTTAAATGTGTCGATGGGTTCTAATTTTTCTAAGCGATGTTATTTTTTTTTTAATTTACTACAAATACCAATATCCCTTAAAAGTGTTGGAACACCAAGCATTGATGTTTCATCACACATATCCTGCGTTCAGTTGTTCGAGAGGTCAACCAATATATTTATACAATCAATCGGGTGATCGACCAACACACTACACCAGCCAGTTGAGTAGTCGACGTTCCTGTCGGTTGGAAAGTCAACCAACAGTCAAAGATAGTTGGGTGGTGGATTGATCAGCTCATCAATAGACTATGAGTTGGATGTGTAGGCAATTGGGTTGAGCATCCTTGTTGATCCAACTTGACAACAAAGATTTGGGAGAGTCAACTCTAACAATCGACAGTTACATGTGGATGAGATCTTTCAAATTCTAAGGAAGTTGGTTAGATCTTGAGGCTATTAAAAAAAGACCCATTGGGTCATTATCATCATGGATATTGTGCAATAGATCATGTAGATCAAGATTTGCAACATTCACTATAATGATTTGATCACAATGTACTATGCTTGAGTGTTGTAATAGTGTCTTTAGACACCACCTTTTATCTTCAAATTTTTTTGTTCCTCTTCGATTATCTACAGTACTGTGTTTTCTGTCTCATGTCGTGTTCCACCCTATTACCCAATGTTACCCCCCCAGGATAGGGGTAAATAAGTATATGATGTCTCGAGGCCCATAGGTTGAAGACATGGAACGTCGATATCTAGGTGAGTAGATAGAGACCCTCCTCTCACCACACACCACCATTCATCGACAACAATAGTGTCCACCACACTAGCATGGCCCAGAAAGGACAACAATTCTCGCTTGATGAGGTAACAAGTCTAGTCTCATGGTAAGTGTCAATTTAATAATTAAAGCATTTGATCATGTTGCAAAGAGTCCTTTTTTAATTATGAAAACGTTTTCTTGGAAATTATACATTTTGTCTCATTTCACCTTGGTGGTTGACATGGTTTCCTAGTAAGTAGTTTACCCTCGGGAAAAGGGTTGTTGCTGGGGGGTTTCCTTGAATGGTTAGCATACCATTCTTGCACATACTCACCATTTTCCACACTCCTTCCCTTTTGTTTCCTCATATTTTGTGTTTTTGGGCTCACTTACCCCAAGAAGGGCTTGTACCTCATTTCTTGGGAAGAAGGGGCTAAAGGCCCAAAGGTCTTGTAGTTGACAAAAGTTAAAAGCCATAGATTATCCTTCTAGATGCTCACCCTAAGGTCTTGAGAGAAATGAAACACTTATCCATAAAAAATCAAGGACCTTTAAAAAAATGAAACACATAATTAATAAATGTCCCGCTTGTTGGGGGAGTGCATTTGCAGTGTCTTTTATTTTCCTTGCACATGGCACTCAATGTATTCCTAACTTCAAATGGAATTGCAGTGCTCTTTACTTTCCATTGCACATAACACTCAATGTTTTGGGCCATAATAAATTAACAACAATAAAGGGGCTTGGAAAAATGTTGCATTGCAAATGAAGGGTGCAACTCACCCTCCACAAAGGAACCCATAGATGAGACAATATGAGCCCTTGATATGTCAGGAAACCCATGCCCAAAAGTATTAACTCCATCCAATTCATACTCTTTACATGACTTAGAGAGGGTCTTCTTGGGAAACACCCCTTAACTTGGGGATTGTTCTACCCAATAGGGCACCATGACAACCCTCCCATACCTAAATTTGACAAATTTTATAAGGTCTTTGAGTATTTGTTTAGTTTGAAAAGGGGGGATTTAATGCAAATGTTTGGGTGGTTCTTTTATTAAATGTGGCTTGCTTGGCATGATACATGTGACTTGTGGACCCTTGGAGGGCATACTTGTTTGTCTTTGTAGGACCTTGCTCAGTGAAAATCTATCCATGGAGAAATTATGCCATTTTGACCTTCATGGGGAGTTGAAGACCCCAAGGATGGATGTCATACCCCACTGGATGGGCAAAGAACCCCATAGCCATTGTGCACTTGAGATGATGGACATTAACTTTGGAGGCACTTGGAAAACATTAGAGGATGACATCATATCCCTTTCCACTTGGATGTTGGCCTTTGTAGGCCTAGGACATCACTCCCTATGCCCTTGATGCCATTTGGAGGCTAGGGTTTGGTGGGCTTGATGGTTCCATAGGTGGTTTGATGTGGTTTGAAGGAAGAAGATGCATGAGAGGACACTCTAACACATGGGAGATTGACACATGGCCTTTGGAGGCCCAATGATATGCATCTAGAGGCACATCGTATCATTTGGAAGTTCAACGTCATACTTTTAGAGCATGACATCACACTTTTGAGGGTTTCACTTTATGGAAATTTAAGTTTTGTAAGTTGTAAAAGAAAATAAAGGGGGTTGACCCTCTTTTAATATGTAGTTTACTTTTTATGTGGGAAAAATTGGTTTAGATGGCCTCATATAAATAAAGGCCATCTCATTTTCATTTTATCATCAACTCACTTGAGAATTATATAACTATTGGCTGAAATTTTCGCCTTACTGGGGCAATTCACTCTCTCTTGTCTTTGGTGCAATATGGATGCTTTACTTGTCTATTGGTGGAATAAACAATAATGACTTCTCCTAGACTATCTCTCTCTTTGTAATTGAATGGAATGTCTTGATAAGTAATGGTTTTTTCATGTTATCTCTTGGATTAGGTAAGGAATTTATGCAACTGTATGTGTTTCTTATTGATTTCAAGGTTATCTTGTCAAACCCTTGGAGGAGTATAAGGGAATACACCCTCTATCAATGATTTCTCTTTTATTGTTATTGAAAAGAATAAAATAGGATTTATACAAGGAGTAAAAGGGCTTACACCTTTGTAGCAAGAGCTTTCAAAGGTTTATCTTCTCTAGGGAGTAAAAAATCTTACACCCCTAGATGAGTGCTAAACCCTAACTCAAAAACAAGAGACTCCATTACCCAATAGATAAGACACTAATCTTTGCATTGGAAATTTAATATTGTGCATTTGTAAATGTGATTTCAAAGAGATTGAATTGTTCAAGTTGGGAATTAAATTTTACATGCTTTAAGTTTTCTTGTTCCTTAAGGGTGTCTTAATTTCCCAAGAAATTAGGCTACTATAATAAGCATTAATATACAACCATTAGGGTTGCAACAAACTTACTTGAAAGCTGTCATAATTGATATACTCTTTGAGGGTTATTGTTTGGGTGGCTTACTTGTTGATTTTAGTGGCTAGAACTTGCTGATGTAGCAAACTTTTGCTAGAATCATAAGGTTGTTATAAAATTTTGTAATATCCCAAATCCACAGATCTGGATATTAACTCTCTACTAACCCTGTCTATCACATATCTGTTACTCTTTGGGTAATTGAATGGGTTATTTAGGTTTCTGAATGTGTTTGATAACTTGAATTTAGCATGCATGGTGATTTTTCATGTGGTTTCAGGTGGAATAACTTGTTTAAGATATATTGAATAGTCAAGCAATTACAATAATGACATGCATGTACAAACTTCACACATAGACTACATGCGTGTAAAAATAACCAAACCAATATTCAATTAGACCTTGAAATTACTATATCTATACTGGAACACTAGTAAAATCATGGAACAATACCTAGGAATAACATGTGTCGCTAAATCATTGGCATGCAACCTCGATCTGTGACATGAGTGTGTTTATTGCTGCATGCAGTGCTGGATCTACTGCCAGAAGATGAATATGATGCATGCACAAGAAAAAATCCTCCGAATCTGATGAGATCTGTCCCAATGAAGTCTCCTTCTTCCCTAGAATACTTGCTCTGGATGGATATGTTGCTGCTAGGCTCCTGGATATCTCTGTCATTGTCGAAAGTAATCTATCCAATTGTTAGGAATACCCTAATGCTGGCTAACACTAAAATAGTCGCCCAAGTAGATTCCACTGTCAGAATATGATGGAACCTATCTTGAATGGAGCATCCTGCATCCCTCTCCAATGGGTCGAAAGGAATCTATCTCTCTATCCCTATGAATGAGTAGATATGATAATATTTGACCTCTCCTCTATCTGTCAAACACGTTGCAACTCCATTGACTGCATGTGATGCCCTAATGTCTAGAAGACTCAGAAAAATGTGTTGGTTATCTCAAATGAAGCGCCTTCCCCTGATATCAAATGGGTTCTGAGGGCTTAGGTTCATTAGGCTTCCTCAGGAAGAGCAACCCACTATACCTCTAATGTCCCCTCTAGAACTCACACTAGAATCTGATTGCCGTAGCTCAATCTCTGATATCCACGCTCAATATCACTGTAGATATGTAATGAAAGCAATGAAAAACCTGTTTGGTCTCCCTGAATGGCTAGGGTGTGTCTCTCAACACCAAATCCAATCCCTTGGTGTCTTCCTCCTAGAATCCACAAGTATCCTCAAATTCGCCTGAATCTAGGTTTCTCCCCAGAGCTCTGGTTTCAATTCTCAAATCATTAATAATGACCCATTAGGTCTCTTTTCCTCCCTTATATCCACTGAAAACCTAATTCTTTGTTGAATTTCAACTTAAGCATTTTTCCTAACTTTTCTGATTTAATATTCACTTAAGCGCTTAATTACTTTTTCCCACTTAGTCACTTAATGTCACTTTCAAATTATAACATTTCTCTAGTGAAATGACATAAAATGAACATTTTCCCCTGTTTCTTCCTCGCTATAGTCTAAAGGGGATGTTTAGACTACTAAGCCCTCCTTTCCGGAGTCCTCACTCAGAAAGGGACATTACAAATTCTGATGATAACATTAATTAACATCCCTCTAATTGCTATCAAAGTCTTCATTTAAATATTGAAAAATTGTCTACTAATTGCTAGATTTATTTCCAACATCATTCACTTGATTTTGATGGTTTAATTTGCAGTTGTCATAGTTTATATATATATATATATATATATACAGCTGCATTTTTCGGGACAACAATTTTTTTTTGTTTTCCCATAGGTTTTGAGACTTTAATCATCATATATTGTCTTGTTMTAGATAGGTCTAACATTGTTTTGTAGGTACATAACCTYGACAACCATTTACCAGCTCATAAGAMTCTTTTAAGCCTCATTTTCATTTTCAACCTTGACCTATAGGGGCATTATTCAAGCTCTTAGATCTTCCCATCACAATCCCCCTAGGGTTATCCAGGAATCCTCCCTTGTGTTGGACTTTTCCTTCAATAAAAAAGGGGGGGCATCTATTGAGATAACAGTGATAGGTGTTCCCAATTGTGTCTCACATTTGTAGCCTGGGTTGGGATTTTCCCAAACTACAAAATGTGCAATAACATTTTTAGCGTCGTTTCTAGAGAGGATTTTGAATCCTTTCCGATCCATAACGACACTTGACAAGTTAACCCAAAGAATTTCCATTATCTTTCACAGTGACTCCATTTGAGGGAATTTCCCTTTCCACTTTTGATGATCTTTCCTTAAATTTCATCTGACAACTCCACAACCTGTCTTTCCCTAAGTCTCTTCCCCAAGGAAGGTTTAAGATTTCCAAGGTTTGCTAAAGAAGGCCTCATAATTCTCCCGTTGTCAAAGACTTGTTTCAAGGTAACCTTACTATCTCTCCAATGGCTCATTCTTCGGCTTTCATCCTTTACAAGCCATTGAATATGACCACTTTTCCTGTGTATCCCAATACCATGCCCAAAGAGTCTCACAAATGGTTGCCAAAGCTCACTGGAAACAATTTTGTTACACTTGAAGAGCATCTTGAATCTATTGGTGTGTCCATGGAAGACAATGGTGTAGAGCATGAAGATGTCGCAATGAAGCTACTAGATATGTATCTTGATGAAGATGCTAAGAAGTGGTTCAAAGGATTTCTTGACAATCACTTGCAATCTTATGAATCTTTTGCTAAGTTTTTCAAAAGTAGA
Organism: Picea glauca; assembly: GCA_000966675.3. Lineage (NCBI taxonomy): Eukaryota > Viridiplantae > Streptophyta > Pinopsida > Pinales > Pinaceae > Picea > Picea glauca. The sequence continues at coordinate 24,789 of JZKD02S2441251.1, forward strand.
CGAACAACAAAGAAGGACAATGAAATTCTATTGACGCAGTTCAACCAAATTGATAATAAAGAGAATGAAATAGTGAAATAATTTTATGATTTGACAACTTGCATAGTCAGATTCCGAAGGACTTGTGCCCGCTAGAAGCAATTGTTCTTATTCTCTACTTGAATGATTTTGAAGGGAAGTTTGGTTTAATATTAAAGGAAAAGATGCCTGCAAATTTGGCAAAGGCCAAAGAGTATAGTGCATAGATTGAAGATCATCTTATCAACTCAAAGATTGAGCCTTTTGAGTTCCCTTGTGCCAGAATAGAAGCAAAGATGAAGAATTCAACCAACAATGTACAAGATCCAATCACACTCTTGGATCATAAGTTTGAACAAATGAGTGCCTAGTTTATCCAAAGTCAAAATTAGATCATGAACATGTTGAAAAATTTGGAGAGGCATCATTTTGATCAAAGACCTCAATTTATAAGACAAAGAGGGACAACTTAGGTTGGAAGACAAGGCGATAAAAAGAGGCAAAATCATTTGACACTTTGAATCCTGTTGATATGGTTAGCATGGAGGGATCACCATTGTGTCTACCTTGCCAAGAACCTCATTCAGAAAATGAGTGCCCAAGATAGGGGGAAAAAGAATATTTAGGCCCCATGGACAGGTTGAATTTCTTTGATACAACTTTTTCCCTCCAGGGTGAGGAAAATGTTGATATCATGGAGGAACAACTTGAGGAAATCAGGAAGTGGGAAGCGAGACGATATCGGTTGGAAGTTGTGAACCAAATGGATGAAGGCTTAAGGGACAAGTTGAGGAAAAAGGAAATATTGACATACTCAATAAGAAACAAAGTGCCAGTCCCACCACCTCAAGAAATAAAACAAGTACCTCCACCTCCTCCACTTCTAGTTTGCGACTTTCTTCCACAACCTGCACCAATGTATGTCAATATTTTCCTGAATATAGATGTGCCAGCTATGATTGGAAATATGAATATGTTAGTAACTGTAGTAGAGATGTGTAAAATTCCTTATGTATGGAAATAATTCTTGAAGACTTTGAAGATACAAGATGAAGCAGGAGACTCTTTGGTGATCCTAAATACCATGTATCATGGGAGACAAGGAGAGGAAAATCCTCCTTTTTATATTTCCCTAGGCATAAATGGTTTTCGTTTGAATAATTGTATGTTGGATTCCATATCTTCAAAAAATGTGATGTCTTTAAAGGTCATGAAAAAACTTGGTTTGAAGACAACTTGACCTTATGGAAACGTTTTGGGTATTGACTCAATGAAAGTGAAAGTGTATGGTCTCATAGAAGAAGTGGAGGTATATCTGTAGGATTCCCCCCACATCAACCTCATCATGAATATAATTGTGATTGATGTACTAGACGCTTGGGGAATGCTCTTGTCAATAAGTTGGTCTTCTACACTTGGGGGTTTTCTTAGTTATGGACCTTACTCATGCACATATCCCTATGGGGGATGGGACATTTGATATTTTATACAGCCAAAATGTTGCAAAGAATGATGTGGTTGATCCAATTGTCTTGATTATTGAAGTTATTGTGAGTATGATGTGACACCTCAGGTCATTGAGTATGATCCTCAAGATTTGACTTTTGCACAAGAAGATTGCATTGATACCTTACTTCTGAAGACATTAAAATATAAGGAGAAGATGTCAAAATACCAAGGAAAAGATACATGATCCATCAAGATACTCAAGAAGGATGAAGATAAGAAAGATAAAGAGTGAAAAGAGGATATCAAAGATATGGTTAAGGAAAATCCACCTGCACAACCTGACATTGAAGAGATACCTTATGTTGAGTTTGACGAAGGAATCCTCGTGCTCATGTGGGATAAGAGAAAGGGGAAGCCCAAGGATGATAAGATGAATAAAATTTTATGGCTTGTCCCTTACATCGTCAAGAAGAAGTTAGAGAAAGTCACTTATTATTTGTCTGACATGGATGGGAGGAAAATTTAATTACCAGTTGATGGGTCTATCCTCCGACCCTATGCTGGTGGAATATGATCTCCATGGGCATCTGGCCCCAGGTAAGTATTTAATACCCCCTCTCTAAACCTTTGATTATATGTAATTAATTGTAATTAATGATTTCCATGCTATGGCATGAAAATACTGTAATTGTATTATTGTTTGATTAAGAAATCCAACTAGCTGACTAATAGGTGAAGCATTAAAATTACTGGCCATGATACTACGAAGGGAAAGAATAAGAATCCTAGAGAGGGGTTCATGAAGATAAGATGACTCAATTACCCTTTGCTGAAATAATTGAATTGGAAATAACAAAGGATTTCCCTTAGCCCCAATTTCAAGGAAAATATGTTAATGAGAAAGGATTGATGGTTGAGAAACCAACCACCCTCAATGAATAGGAGTATGGAAGTTTGAATAGGATAGAAACAAGTTTCAGCAAGTGGACATCAAGAAATACCTCACGAGTTCCCATGATTGACCCACAAGTGTCTTCTGACAGAAGGAAGGGGGATAGGTCAAGAACCTTCCAAGAAGATTACGTCCAAGGAACGCATGAAGGGCCATGAGGGGGAAATAAAATAATATATGCACAAGAGAAGAACTCAAAGGGAGTGGGGATGGGACTCTTAGAGCAAGAAACTGGTCACAGGATTGGTCTGAGAACCCAAGAACCCATCTTGAGCTAAGAGGTCATGAGCTTGATGCTGGAAGGCATCCGATAAACCTTGAAGAGGCCCGAGCTA
>JZKD02S2441274.1:0-17294 GCA_000966675.3 Picea glauca
GAAAATCGTGGTGAATATTCTATTGAAGATAATGTACTTCCTCTTGTTCAAACACATTGTGATGATAGCACACCCTTGCATGAGGAGGATATCCAAGCATCCACTACACCCTACATTGGAGTCAAGGGTTTGGAGATCTATCTTCTTTTCAATTTTTTGAATTTTATGATGGATCCATTGATGATTTGAAGAGGATAGATCTTGTAGAAAATCCCTTGGAGGAACATAAATTTGTAGTACTTCCACTAAATCATGTAATGAATAACATGACAGCCAAGAGGATGATAATGTGAGCACTATTTTCATGATTGTGATACATAGATGAGATATGGATCTCTTATATTCTCATGGAGATCCCATCTATGACATGGATGGTGAGAATTTTTTGGATCAAGACATGAATTTGAACCTTCCTTTTTCAATCAACCTTGAGAACTGTCTCATCGAACATGACCAAGACATTGCATATCTTATTTCCTATGAACTTGGAGAGACAAAAGATGCTAACATATATGATTCACATTCTATTATTAGTCAACATTCATGTGTACTCATTAATGGGGTATATTTCTTGTAACATAAGGGGAATTTTCATCACATTACACATGTAGGAATTTTTCAGCCATTGATATCTTCAACTCGTACTATGCACAATTTATTTTCAAAGGGATCTAATTTTACAATATTTTTGAGACAACAACATGCACAATTGTTGATGTATTGCAGAAATTTATCATTCCGAATGACAACATCAAACCCCGGAGCATGAGCTCATTTGTTTTTCCAAATCTGATTTTTAATGGCATGCATCATTAGATGGCAGTGAAAAGGGGTAGCAAACATTTTGTGGGTTTATCTTCAATATGATTTCTAAAACATTTTTTCTAGACTCTATGACAAATTATTTGTATGGAAACAAAGGAGGACAACTATTGAAGCTTGTACATCAATGTTTAGAGAGGCATTTTTTAGTACATAGAGGTGATTCATGGCTAAATGATTGCCTACCCTATTTATATGTTGAATATGATGACTATAACAACGTAATAGAATATTATATAGATCAAGCATGTAGCAGCACACACCAATCTTAGTGTGATCTTGGTATTTTCTTTTCTCTTGAAGAGCTCACCTCAATTTTCAACCATATAGTGACAAAGATTCTAGAAAATGCTTGCATGAAGTTTGATGTAGCTTTGTTTTAGTTTGTTTCCAAACACAAGGCGATATATCTTGCTTTCAATGAGATGACATGATTTTTGCATTAGCTCTTCGATTTCACTTAGATTTTTCATCTTCTTGTTGTCGAGTATGGTAGGAAGAATACACTTGTTTTTCATAAGCAANTATTAACATAGACAAGTTGACTTACCAGAGTATTAAAGGCATTTAGATGTTCTGTCATAGAATCTTCATCTTCCATCCTAAGATGATACAGCTTCTTTCGAAGAAACAACTTGTTGACCAGGGACTTTGATTGATACAAATTCCCTAACTTATCTCATAGTTCCTTGGCTTTAGATTCTCCCGATACATTTAACAACATTGAATCTGCCAGGCGGAGTCGAATAGTACTCCTTACTCTTATGTCCAACTTCTCCCAATATTCCTTTGATATACCAATAGGTGGTGTACTAGTAGTTTGTGTACTAGTAGGTTGTGTACCAGTCGACTGTGTACTAGTAGGTTGTGTACCAGGATCCACAGTGATCCATTGTTCTTTGTCTACAAGAAGGTCCTCCATCTTGAGCTTCCATAGCTCAAAGTTTTTACCGTTGAACTTCTCTATCTCGATTCTAGAAGAGCTTGTCATTCCTCTTTCTACACTCGAATAACCACTGCAAAACCTCCCACTAAACCCAGGTTTATCAAAAATCCAAGATAAACTTGATCTATCAAGACCGAGCCAAACCCTCAGCAACAAAGGCGTCCCTCTGAAGCCAAAAATGAGCTCTATCACCACATGTAATTTTTAAACCTGTGAAGTAAAGCAATGCATATAGATTTTTAAGCAAAGCAGAAATTAATCAATGGCTCATACACATAGTACATAGAGATTTATATTGGAAACTCTTAACGGGGAGAAAACCTTTCAACGCTTCATTGTATTAATTTCACCATTCACCATACAATATATATATATATATATATACAATGTTTTTAGGTATTCCGTAGATACCAAAACCCTAGTCCCTTACTCCAAGATTAATTTATAAAACCACTAAAAATATCAAAATCCACTAAGATAGCAAAAACACCCAAAAAAAACATTTCGAGGCGTTGCCCCGAATGTTGCGCGTAACCAGGGGGGGCCATACATGGCCCCCCTTGGGACCCCCCTAGGAAGTTCCTGGTGCACACGACACAAAGACCACTACTACAAGGATTGTGAGACGCAGTTATTGAATCTGACGTGCCCACACACACACACATGCAAAGAATATAACACATACCCAACAATTATTGTATTATTTCCTCTAACTACATAGTGGGTCTATTCCATGATTATGGACACATTACATTCATTATCCCCCCCTGTGTACCTCCCTAGGTACCCTATATTATCCTCCTTGGGTACATTACATTCCATCCCCCTTTGCATGTTTCATCCTAAAAACATGGATGGAAGCCATATAATAAGGTATGCTAAGCAATACAGTCCATCGATACCAAGCACAAGCATCCATCCATCTTAGTGAAATGTGGACATGGGGTCCAACTGTGCCCTTGCCTCCTCGATCTTGATTCTGGTTGCTCCTTTAGTTCCATATTATTCTCGTGCTACTTTGATAACCCCATGGATTCCTATATTCCTCCATGTGCCTCCATATTGGTTTCTTTTTGGATCCATGTTGATCCATATTATGTTTGTTGATGCTCACTACCTTTCCTTGATGACTTTTGTTTCTCTGGGTGGTGTAGGTGGCGATAAAAAACAACCATAGCTATTAGTTATTTGGTCTCTAATCCTTCAATATGTGATTCCTTTGAATCATGTAGCTTTGTTAACTCTTCTTCTTTCTTATGCCCTTCCAAGGGCCTTTCTTCATGTGATTTTGTAGGCTCATCTTCGGATTCAACCTCACACTCTTCATTTGATGTGTCAAAAGGTATTGTAGTTAGTTTCCCTACAAGGAATTCTTCATGTGCCACCTTGAGCCCTTTTTGTTTAGTTAGAGAAATATCCTATAGTGTGATTTTCCTTTTCTTGTACCAAAGATCCATAAACTTCATTTGCACATTAATATTAATTGTACCAATTGAGTCCATCCAAGGATATCCGAGAATAATATCTACATCATCCATAACTATAGCATGGAAATTTGAATGCAAAACATATTTATTCATGGTAATATTCAAATCTTGAAAAATTTGAACATTCTAACCCTCAAATTGTGTGCTTGGATTATGCTTTGCATGGATTTGCAATATTTTAGCCAAGTTAGCATTAAAAAAATTATTCTTACTACTACGGCTTATATAAATAATAATCTTTTCCTACTGAAGATATCCATGAATATGTAATAGGAAGTGTCCACTTGAAAATAAACCCTTAGTGCTTTCTTTATCCTTCTTTTCATCATGAGACCACTTGTCTAAAAATATGTGTTCTTAGACTTCCTCTAAAAGTGCCATCGTCCTATCATAATTAAGCAATTTTCACCATATGGTAGCACCATATATTATTTTAGATTTCACCCAATATTTTCAATCATTTAGCCATAATCTCTTCATCCTATTGTTGTATTCTTCAACACTACAACCATCATATTTTCTTTTAAAAACTATCTTCCTTGTAAAAACCCAAAAATAGAACTAGGTTTTTGAAGAAAACCACTTACTTTTCAAAGGAGTTCCTTTGTGCATTTAGGGTTTTGAAGCAGCTAATTTGCAAGGGATATAACGCACTGGATATCAATCAAAAGCATAAATATAATATATCAATCAAACCCCAAAAATTACCTATCCAATGTCATTAGTTTGGTTGCAATCTAGGTGCTCTGTTAAAAGATGTATGCATTGCAATCCATGCGGCCATTATCGGAAAACACAGACTTTAATTTGGATAGTTTTTATTTATAAAGTGGGTGTTGTTTTAGAAGAACTCAAATGTATGGTTGGTTTCTTCATATTATGCATAGGAAGCTTCATAACCGAAACTGAATGACATCGTCATCTTTTTTTCCCTTGAGATTTTTGCATTTATTTTTTTTCCCTTTTTTGGCCCAAGAAAGAGTTATGATACCATTTGTAGTAAATCTTACAGATAAAAGATAAAGAAAGTAAACCTTTAACTTTCATAAATAAGCCTTTAAATTCATAACTAAATATTCAACTTCATAAATAAACCCTTAACTTCGGAAATACCAAAATGCATTCATACCATAAAAAAAAACACAAGAATGTAGAGAGAACCCTTAAGGTAGGGTAACAGCATCAAATACTCAAGGAAGGAATCACTCCATAAGCCTCGGTGTCTATTCCAACTACCTTTTATTATTATATTATTTCCTTTAATGACGTTGTGGGACTATTCCATGATTATGGCCACATTACATTCATTATCCGTGTTGGTTACCTCCCTAAGTACCCCATATTGTCCTCCCTAGGTGCATTACATAATAAAAACATATTTTACATTATTCTAATGTTACCATATCTCTGATTTTGTATGCTTGGAAATTTCACAATGAGCTGGATAGTTCATCAAGGTTAATGAATCCCAAAGATAATTGATTTGGTGCATTATAATCATGTAGCACACTCTAGTGGCACTCACAAAATGTATAAGGCTCTCTGCATGCCAACACTCGCACTAAATCAACAATTACACTTTCAAACCTCCCACTTATTGAAGAAACCTTCATAACTATGATATAATTCTAGTGCAAAGATCCCAACGAAAGTTATAATTTGGCAAGGGCCTGGATTATATGGTGCAACATATCAAGGATCCCATTGCCAAATATCCTATTAGTTGGATTCAATAAAAAGTAACAACTTGAGGTGATTAAGACCCATCATAAGTTCGTGCTAGCATCATAAATTCCTCCCAAGCTCTTATGTTCACTACTTACAACCATGTATTGAATCATAACAATATCAAGTTCATACTAGTCCATAAAACATAGATGAACATGATAAAAGAATTAAATGACCATGTGTAGAATGATGCAAGAATCAAGTCTGGGCTTTTGTATGAAGCCTTGCATGATAAGGATGATATGTTAGAAATATTCTCAGAGTAAGGGCACCTTTAAAATATTTACAAAGGGGAGTTCTTTTAATGACAAGTGGCATGCCACATAAACATGTTTATCTCTCCCCCTTTTCCCCACTGACCACATCATAACCCCCTTCTTGCTTATAATCAAGCCAAATCCAGATACATTTTGTATTATATAGCATGTGTTATATCATAGTGAAATTCACTTTAATGCTTCAACTTAGGAAAAGTGCCAAAAATTATATATCATAGTGAAATTCACTTTAATGCTTCAACTTAGGAAAAGTGCCAAAAATCATATTATAATATTATCTAGTGGGGGCTTTGGCCTTGGCTCCTATTAGTAACCTTTACAATTATTTGTAAATAAACATCATGGGTGTTTATATACATAACCCATATGGATTGACACCCAAAAGAAAATGATTCAAAAGAGAGAGACTTTTTGGAGGAGGGAGAGAGTTTCCAGACCCTCCAAACTCCTTGAATTCCAAACATTGAATTAGGCCCCACATGATTCCATACTTATATTTTTTTTCAAATAATAAGTTCAAAGAAGAGGGACTATTTGAAGGAGGGAGATGTTTGAAGACCCTATGAATGCCTTAAACCTCAAACTCTAACTTCGGCACCATAAAATTTCATACTTGGAATTATTTCAAAAATTTAGTTCATAAGTGAGAGTTTGTTGAAAGGAGGGAAGGGGTTTGAAGACTATCTAAACACCCTGAACTCTAGACTCTAGAATTGGCCCACAAAATTCCATACTTATAAAATTATCCATGACATTTCATGGGTTACCCAAGGGCAATCCATCAATTGTGATGTTAAGGCCTCATATTTATATCAATTTGCACTATGTTTGATGTCAAACCTCTAGAAAAACCTATAATTCTCTCTATTTTTCCAATGGATTATTATTGATATCTTGCCTTCATCTACAACAATGATTCATCCAAAATTTGCATCAAGGGCCTAAATGCTAAAACCGAAACTCTGCATTTTTTGAACATCTTTCCCAAAACGCCTAAGTGTCGAGCTTCGGCTTTGATACCACTCTATGCCATACTTGCTTCACATTTCCTTAATGTTTACATTAGATGGTTGGATACCCACTTCCTAAAAGCTCATTCTTTTAACATACTATAAATATTTATTAAGCTTCCAACAACTCATATACTAGACTCAACGCAAAACTAAATGTGGAATCTATCACACCATACGTAGTGCATTGAATCTATCTTATTCATGCACACAATTACATACACACTTGAGAGAAAATCCATATCTTTATTAATATCTACAAAAGAAAATATAGCCTTCTTGAGGAAAAGGTATGGATTACCTTACTCAATCATTTTCAGATCTTGTTTGGCTAGGATAAGATAGTTGGGAATGTTACTCGGGGTTTATAGCCTCAAAACATTTACCCAATCCACGAGTATTAATTACAGAGGATCGAGGATGATTTTAGAAAGTATATGTGAAACAACATAAAACAACTAAAATTTATACAAGCTATGTGTATACAGATTTTACAATTTAAAATAGGCATGGAGACAGAAATGAAAATGAAGAACCAAGTCAATAAACATAAATATGAGACAGGACAATAATCGATTTTATTCAATTATGAGATACAAAAAATTGTATGTCTCTTTTACAAACCCCTGCGAGGGTAGGGACCAAAGTCAGATTTAGAGATCTATGATGGGCACCATACAAAAAGACCCTGACATTGAAATGAAACTGAAATCTAATGACTTGAATCAGCTTGCCACAACATGCCGCCACTTGACTCTGCAAAATATTCTTTATCAACTATGAAAATCAATTCATAAAAAACAATAGTACACATACTATCAAGAATGAGTCAAACACCTTTGAAACAAGTTGTTGAAAGATATAATTCAGCTTTGAATCTCATTGCCTTCAATAAGACCATGTTGTCATCAAGAGGATTAGGCTTTCAAGTAACTCAAAAGTGAATGAAAATTGAAACAATCTCAAATAATTAGAGAGAAAACCTCAGTATTGTAGTTCTCCTTCTATTTTTCTCCCCTTGTCTCTTCATTCAATTGGGCTTTTATTCTTTTCCCAATCAGCTGAAGTAGTTCACCTACTTTTTGTTAGTTAAGTCAAATTAACTTAACAAATTAGTTTAGGAGAAATAAATAATAATAATATATAATTAAGGGTCGTAATTAATAATAACTAAAATAGGTGGGACCCCTTATGACTCCCATCATTTCTTCCTTTTAATCATCAAAAATAAAGCCCAACCAATAATCACTTAGACCATAGGACACCCTTGTAACTCCTGTGGAATTCTAAACTTAATATTTAAATAATAGTAATAATTTAAATCATATCCAAAAAAGAATATATAAATCCACATTATCCACAGAAATATCCAAAATAATACTCGTTGTCCAAAAATGATATTTGTTGTCCAAAACATGTTGAAAACCATTAAAACTGTACTTATCACTAGAAATCATAAAAACAACACTTAAAAAACCATAATTGTTGTTTCGAGATGCATGTTTTCTTTTCTCGATGTTGTCTTAGACTTTTCTAAAATAGCCCCCAGTTGATTAGACTCTTTGGGATGTATGGAACTAATTACATGGGAAAAATCATCTTTCAAGTGGAGGCGAGAAGATACAGATTTAGAGGAATCGGTGGATGGGCTAGAAGGGCAGGTCGTTGCTTTTCCTTTGTCAAGTACAAATTGTGGAATGTCAGTCTTCAATCTCTTGTTGGTGTGGGAATATTGCACTAGCGAGGTAGCGTGGGTGGCTTGTGGATTTGGATTGACTGGAGGTGTTGGTGGAAATGACATAGTGGGCCAACCACGATGGTGAGAGATAGGTTGGTTGACAATCTCTTGCCAACCGTCATTTGCAGGGACTTTAGGCTGCAAAGACACATGTGGAGGAATAGGAATTCCAGGAATATTCAGAGGCTGGAAAGGGGGCCTTTCTGGTCGAGGGTGCATTATCCCATTGCCAACCCAATTAAAGAACCCAGCTTGGAACAACTGGTTCAATTTTTGCGGGTCAGCGTCAAAATGGATAGAAAATCTAGGCCTCATATGCCCTCAATTCCAATTTCCCCTGACTTTGTTATTTCGACCATTGCTACCTCTACTAAAAAGCTCATCCTGTAGCAACAGTTTGTCAGTAATGAAGCTCTTAATAAACCATACATGACACTCTGCTTACATGAATCAAAAATTGGCTCCAAAATTGACATGAGATACATGTAAATCCATCCATAGCACATCATTCATTAATTGGCATGTGAACAGGGAATGATAGGGTTCATGGGAAATATGGAGGGAGTGTTGTTAGCGAAAAATGGTAGAATGATAGGGAATCAATATACAAATATTGTTCAACAACTAACCAAACAATTAACTATGTATAAAAATATCAAGAATATCAGTCATCAACCCTTGCTATGTTGTCTTTCTTTTGCTTCCACACAGACTTTTCTTTTAAAATTTATATCACAGAACAGGGATGCAATAAGTGAAATCGGGATTGTGGAGGGAGTGTAATTAGCGAAAAGTGGTAGAATGATAGGGAAACTTTACGGATACTGTTCAAATGAAAAAAAATCAAAACATGCTACCTCTGATGCAATTGAAATATATCTTTGTTCATAATTTTGAAGTTTAAACGGTATTTTGTTTCCAAAACAATAATCCAAATTGAATCCTTCTTTAATAAAATTGTTTGTTGGCCTCTGAATTATTTTACACAATAAACCATTTGATATGCCCAGAAATATTTAACCACGGTAACCATTGTAACAATATTATCATTATATAACAGAAATGATGCACAACATCATAATCGCTACAGGAATAATCTTTGAGCCATGATTCATAACATTAACCCCAATAATGGTCCTTTAAATCCCACAGAGTCACGCACAGTGCTCCCAAAACAAGACTCATATCCATCATTAAATCAAATCATCGTTCAATGCAATTTCCTTTTAACTTCATTATGGGCAGTATTACTCAATTCAAACATCGGACATTTCAAGCACATGTGCTTTCTTACAATAAAACATGACAATTTAACCAATATAAATGACATTTGTTATCGGAAACACAAGCTTCAACAGACTGTAATTTCCAATGAATAGGTGAGTACAGACTTCTTTCCACAATTGCCAAGCAAGGGACCAACTAAACTCGTGCCCAAGTAATAGAGCAAGAACAGTGCTCTCATAAACTCAAACTGGAGTAAGCAACGCTTTCACTATAATGTGTAGGGTTCGAGATATGTCAATGACAGTAAGGGTAGAGACAGCGGGGCAATTTAAATAGAGGGTTTGGAAGTTGCATAGCACAGAAAACTTACTCCACAGATACTTCTCATTATTATAATCGATCACTGATAATATAACAATAGTGGCAACATTGTTATCGACTTCATGAGCTTCGTATAACAGACTGTAACTTCCATAGAACAAGTGAACCCAACACTTCCTTCAACATAGCATAACAAGTGACCAAATAAAAACTTGTTCCCAACCAAAATAGCACGAATAGTGCTCCCATCAAAATCTGGGCAACCAATGTCCTCATATTTGTATAATGTTCACCACACAACAGTGACAGTGAGATCATAAGAAAGCAGGCTAACAACTGAGGGTTTGGCCAGGACAAGGCATGGAAGGTTTTAGTCCTTCATCACATTTCACTTAAACATTCACACGGTCGAAATTATAGCGCGGGTATACTAACCACAGAGACCAATGTTGTCAATCTATAGGTGGGGTATTCACAAAACTCTGAGGTAAGGCTGAGATAACCATTTCAACAGGGAGGCCAAACCCACAATATAGAACCAAAGGAAAGGCAAGTTCAAACAAAACTTTTACTCGACAAATCTTTGTGAACCGTTACACACAGTAAGGACACTGCGACCATTTTTTTAATACCAACAGTCTCTGAACAACCACCACAGGAAACCAAGGATGCAACTATAAATACATAGTTCCAAAAAACATCATGACAGCTTGAGAAATACACAGACCACGAGCCACCAGAGCCAACATTTTGATTTAAGGGCAGAGCAAATTTCATGGATGGAAAAGTAAGAAAACCCCATACATGTAAAATATTGCGCAAGGAGAAAAACCAAGGTGGTATACTTCCTCCACGATCGAGCAAGTCAGAGCAGCAACAACTAACAGAGCACAATGCAAAAGGCTAGGGTGGGGGGCTCGAGGAGAGTAAGAATGACTTGCATTTACTGCACGTCGCTTCTCCCTTGGCCTTCATTCATGACTAGTACAAGCCAAGTGCATTTTCCATCTCACGTCCCTTTACCATTTCCACTTGACAATACAAACCCAATAATCCAAAGTTTGCATAAGTCCAAATTCCAAAATGCACCAACCCTTACCCCCATTTCATTAACAAATGTTTATTTTCTTAGGGATTCCACTAACGTTGCCATCAAAACAATGCGCACCACAATTGTAGCAAAGGTTGGGGTGGTCACCCATACACCACATAATCCATGTAAAATCAAATTCAAATTGGAGTATTATTCCTTCTCCTGTAAAATCAACATATCATATTTTGCAAGAGATAATCAAGGCCACATTTTTCACTGTTTTAACTATCTTGCCTAGAATTTCTTATCATAAGCATTTTAACCATGATCTAAAGTGAATAAGATATAGAATTTGTGTCGCAACCAACACATAGGCAAACAAAATATAAGTGTTGCTTCTCCACCATAGTGACATAAGTCACAAAAGGGCTCCCACCTACTAGTGTATTATTAATATAATTAAGTAATAAGGCTTGGCAATCATTTGCGAGCATGGTACCTAAAGTTGAGCTTTTAAGCATCAACAAGACCAAGTTGTTAGCTCAATCAATGGTCCCAATGTTGTTAGGCATCTAGCTAGTTCGTGCAAACATGTGCTTGGTTTAAATCCCCTTGGGTTAGGTGCACTAGTCTACACCAACTGGTTTAGTAGGGATGCCATCCCCAAATGTGGGGAAGCATCCTTTGGGTTTCCCCACAAGGTTTTCCTTGGAAAACAAATGTAGAGAAAATACATCATGCACATTTCCCTAAAGACAATTGATTGAAACAACGCCTTAGGCATACTCTAAAAAATGGATAAGTTATTGTCCCATTCTGTGTTTATCATAAGGCTAATTCATATTGAGAATAAGAACATGTATCAAAAAAATTCTTCTATAGTATGAAAAGAAACTAAAATAATATCTAGAACAAAAGGTAAAATAAACAGGTGAAATGGAGTGATTCTCTCTATGTTTCTCATTTTATAAATACAAGAAATTCAACATGATGAGATCGTAGAGCTCAAGACACAAGTCTACAACTATCAATGATATCCATCTTGGGTCACTCCTCTACCTTCCTTGATAATCCTTCCTATAGACGGCATGCATGATCCGAAATTGATCTTTTAAAGACTATGGTTAAGTTTATGCATGAGTTGATTTACCCAAGGGGGGCATAAATAGGGGAACCCCCTCCAAATAACCAATTACCTTTCATACTTCCCCCTAATAATGAATACATTATCTCTTATATATAGTTATTTACACTTGCACATGAGGCCCCTTTATCACTAGGTCGACCCTATTACATATGTATTTACGCATTACATGTACATTTAGGCCCATATATGCCCCCCTTGTGGTCATATCATATACATTTAGCCCTATATATGCCCCCCTTGGGTCATAACATAAATGTTAAGATCCAAAATGCTCAAAATATAAAAAAATATTGAAGTACACACCATGTACAGAATCTCAACGTGGAGCACAACTCCAATATAGATAAGTTACACAATAACTCCTTAAAGAATAGGGGAACCCCCTCCAAATAACCAATTACCTTTCATACTTCCACCTAATAATGAATACATGATCTCTTATATATAGTTATTCACACTTGCACATGAGGCCCCTTTATCACTAGGTTGACCCTATTACATATGTATTTACACATTACATGTACATTTAGGCCCATATATGCCTCCCCTTGTAGTCATATCATATACATTTAGTCCTATATATGCCCCCCTTGGGTCATAACATAAATGTTAAGATCCAAAATGCTCAAAATATCAAAAAATATAGAAGTACAGACCATGTATAGAATCTCAGCGTGGAGCACAACTCCAATATAGATAAGTTACACAATAACTCCTTAAAGAATAGGGGAACCCCCTCCAAATAACCAATTACCTTTCATACTTCCTCCTAATAATGAATACATGATCTCTTATATATAGTTATTTACACTTGCACATGAGGCCCCTTTATCACTAGGTCGGCCCTATTACATATGTATTTACACATTACATGTACATTTAGACCCATATATGCCCCCCTTGGGTCATAACATAGTACCCTTCTTCAAAAATATTTGTTCTCAAAGCTTTGCATTTAAAGGCTTTACATGTGATGAAACCAAGTAATATGATTTTCTTATGTTCTTTCTTTCTTCATTCCATTTTTGATGATCTATTCATCCAAAATCAATTATTTTTGGTCTTAATCCTTGGTGTCTAGTTGTTGAATCATTTTTGGTCCTTTGATTCCATGTATTTTTGTTGAAGCTTCTCCAATGTGTAGTCATTGTTGGTCTCTGATAATAGCTTGTTGAAGAGTAGTTTGGTGATGCCTTGTTCCATGAATATTGACAAGTATTCCATCTTCTTCCTTCATAATGTTGATATTGTCCTTCTTGTCTTCCTTGAAATGCTTCTTGGTAATGAGGGTATCGATATGGTTTCACATTTGATGGTCTTCCTTCACTCTACACATGTATTTGATCTATCTTCTTTTCAGTGACAATGGAATCTTTGATCATCTTTGCTTGGTCTTTGATTACTCTAGCCTTTGAGATAATACCATCATATTTGGCATGTACATCCTCTAGATGGATTTCAACTTCTTCAAGTATCTTTTGTTGACCTTCTTGAATCTTGTCTTCTTTCTCCTTTTGAAGCTGCAATGTGATCCCATCTAACAAATTTTGACRTCCTTCTTCARTTHTGGCTTGTATTTCTRATTTTACCTTATCARTATTTAAGGATTCCTCAACCTTCATGCAAATTTCATCTTCCAGTCTTTTGGTAGATTCTTCATCCAAGATCCTTCTTTCTTCTTGATTTTGACAATTCTTCTTTTCTTCTTTCAATATCTTGACCTCATCCAWTWWTTTTTTATTATGGTTTCATAATCTACATATMTCTTCATCTTTRTTTTTCAAATCTTYCCTTGACTCATCATTTTCCCAMTYTGATTTACTATTMTTTTCTTGCTTTAARTTMTTAAMCTCCTTAATGAGTGATTCATTRAKGGATTGTATCTTAGATAKCTCATCACCCTTCTTCTTAATCTCTTCCTTTTCTTCTTTTAATTCATCTTGAATTCTATACAATTCCTCCATTTTTGTATCCCTAATCCATTTATCTGAGAAGAGTTTTTCAAATACTTCCCATGTGCAATGCCATCTAGTATTTTGATCAACACTCATCCACCAGTGCCAAGCTTCATCAAAAAAATAATCTATTGCCTTCGTAGGATTCATATTATATTCTTTTAACAACCTCAAACATTCCATGGGATTGATTTCATCGTTATCTTCATCTTCTGTAAATTAGGTATTGTCATTGATTCTTAATTGAGGTCTAACCCCAATCCTTGACTTCCAACCTCTATATATTAAGGATAAATGTCTCAAATAGTTATAATTCTTGTTCCAATATTCTCTTCTATGTTTTATCTTTCCAATGGATTTTGAATCATCTCAATCGGACATTCCAACCAAAAGTTATGATAGTTTTAAGTCAACATACCTTGGAAACCTTGATTTGGAGTCTACCCTCCTGGTCGACCTTACTTCTGATGTATCTCTACAATTTCAGCCCTTATTAGTATGAAATTGTGACCTGTAGTACTCTGAAATGTATTCTCTGCAATGCCATAGGTCTGACCAAAATTGGATATGCCAAGTGGAAGTTATGGTAACTTCCCCACACCTTAATGATTTTTGGCCTTTCCAAGAGAGAGCACTTGTACAATGTTCTCCATGCACAATAATTGATATCAAATTCTAAAAATTGTACCAGAAATACTATGGCCTATCCACTATTCAATCAAACTGGTCTCACTCAATTTGAATTCTCTATGAAGACGTTATGGTTTTTTTACCCGGAACACTTGTTTGAGACTAGTCAATAGGACTAGTGAAATACCCTATCTTACATGGGGTGTATATAGTAAATTAGGATGACCCAGAATCTGAAATTTTTATCACAGATACCTTAACGATTTTTATGAATATCCTTCGGATTTCAGGGTCTGAAATGTTACAAGAAAAATTTTATAGTGAAAATTTTGAGATGACTAAATTCAGGATGATTTCATAACCCTATCTTACATAGGATATATCTCAGAAAGTATAAGGCCTTGTGAGATGAAATTTGTACTCCACGTACTTGGATCCGTGTACTAAATATCCTCCAAGGGGTTCCTTTTGAAACACCGCAGAAAAAAGTTATAGTTAAAATTCCAAGGTGTCTCAGGTGTAGCAGTGAAACCCCAAGACCTTGAGCTCTGATACCAAATGTTAATATCCAAAATGCTCAAAATGTCAAAAAATATAGAAGTACACACCTTGTACAAAATCTCAACATGGATCAAAACTCCAATATAGATAAGTTACACAATAACTCCTTAAAGAATAGGGGAACCCCCACCAAATAACCAATTACCTTTCATACTTCCCCCTAATAATGAATACATGATCTCTTATATATAGTTATTCACACTTGCACATGAGGCCCCTTTATCACTAGGAAGACCTTATTACATATGTATTTACACATTACATGTACATTTAGACCCATATATGCCCCCCCCCACTTCTGGTCATATCATATACATTTAGCCCTATATATGCCCCCCTTGGGTCATAACATCCTTGGAAAAAAAATGTAGAGAAAATACATCATGTACGTTTCCCTAAAGACAATTGATGAAACAATGCCTTAGGAATACTCTAAAAAATGGAAGGCTGAGCGTAGCTCCCAGAAATGGCCTCCAAAGTTCGCTTCCTCAATGGCTTCCCTACATAAAAATGGCTTGATATTCACAAATTCTTCATCGTTGTGTTGTATATGACCTTTTTGAACTGTCAAAAACACTTGATTTATATATATTTTGAGTTGGGGTTCACCTCCCAACTTCTTCCCGAGATCTAGTCTAAAAAAGGGCACCAAATCCTAAACAATGGGCAAAATCCACAAAAAATCAACATAATAACCATTAAAATCCAAATAATATAGTTCAAAACCCACTTTGGGAAAAATATGGCACGCCAACCCCTTTTCTCTAGGCCCTGGTCATGTGGAGGGCCATGTGACCGTGTGTTAGGCCCAAACGACATCGCGCACACCTAAACCTCTGGCACCTGGTCCTGTGGGTTGTCATGTGGCCAAGTGTCATCTCCCAAAAACGCGTCGAGTCCTGGTTGTATGTCTCTTGGTCATGTGGTAGGCACCTTGGTCGACGAGCTAGCCCTGTCGACTAGGTGCTTAACCTCCCAAAATCTGTGCTTATCCAATTCAAATATTATATTTTCCATATGTATTAACAAGCAACAATTGCACCCTAGTGGCTAGCCCGTTTCGTAAAGTCGTTGGCATGCCCAGAGGTCACGGGTTCGACTCGATCGATGTGCAAACAAATTTTTGAAACGGCCCTCATTGGTCTCATCCGAGGTGCCAAGTGGCACCATGTGATTGGGCCACGTGTCACCATGTGATTCACCACCGTACACATAGTTAGCAACATAGTCAGCAACACAGTCAGTCGTCATACGCCACGCGTCAAACTCGGAGCTTGCCACATCACTGCCATCTATCATCCATACCCTGCCACATGTCATACTGTCATTGAGCCATGTCATCCTATGTACTACCATGTCAATGTCTGTACAGTCCACGTCTCAAATCTATATCGTGTCAACTCGGCCCTAAAAATGCCAAATCTGCTTGACACGTGTCACCTCCTAGTGACGTCATGTTGACATCATCGGCCATGTCACGTTGATGTCAGCAATATGGCCTCTGACTGTTGACTTTGACTTTTTTTTGCTTGTTTGGGAAAAAGCTCAAAANGCTATCAGTTGTGATTTGAGTGAAGTGCACTCATGCAATCACACATGCAGTGGATATGCTCATGAGCATGTGAAAACTAGGCAATTCGAATTCATTGTGAGAATTCTAATTGCAGAGATTTGCGCAGAGGAGGCAAGTTGTCTGGACATAGAAATTGGCACATGTATTTGATGAGTTTTGTATGACAGTGTGAGATGATTGTATTGTACTGAGATCTCTTGGATTAGAGTTTTGTATGAGATTGTTTCATGATCCATGATACACATAATATATGATAGTGGGGTTTTTAGCTTTACGCTTTCCCGGAAAAAAAATTGTGTTATATGTTCTTGATATTTCACTTTGTGATCGTGGTTTAATTTCAGCAAGAATAATAGTAGAAGCAATTTTGTATTTAACAGTGGCATATAATTGTTAGATCAGGAGAATCGCAGGAAATTCATTAATTGTATTGAAATTTCTACACTTAGTTAACAATCACCATTAACTCATTACTCATTGTTTTCATTTATAACGAGTTAAATGTCAACACATATCAGCAACATATATCAGCAATATATCATCAACAAGTCATCACCACAAGGAACACAAAGAACACAAGATGTATGTACAATTTTCTTTTTATTACGGATTACAATCCTTGGGGTTTTTCAACAACAACTGAATAGAGTAAAACTCTACAATATAACCATATCTATAATGAAATACTCATATTACACCCTCATCACCAATTGAGATGAGACAACAATCCTCAACAGATATCAATCTGTACCATAAACAAGTGCAACAACCATGCACCAACTTGTGCCAAACAACCTGTAATCAACCTGTACCATAAAAAAGTGCATACAACCACATA
>JZKD02S2441274.1:17304-27540 GCA_000966675.3 Picea glauca
AAAAAAAATTGTGTTATGTGTTCTTGATATTTCACTTTGTGATCGAGGTTTAATTTCCACAAGAATATTAGTAGAAGGTTTATGTATTTAACAGTGGCATATAATTGTTAGATCACGAGAATCGCAAGAAATACATTAAGTGTATTGAAACTTCTACATCATGCCCTTCTTTCTTGCAATGCTTGCAAGAGAGCTTCTCTTCCTTCGTTGTCACTGAATTTTCTTTCTTTCCATTCCCTTTGCCTTTGCCTTCTTTCTTTGAAGATGATTCCCCTGATTCCATTGTTAGAAGAGATTGATTTGCTTTTATATGATGAGCATGTATAACATATTCAATTCCCTTTTTAAACAAGTGATATTGATTATATTCCCTCTAGAAGATTGCTTTGCGATCATATAAATAAGGGCTTCCTAAGACCATTCCACATGTTTCTAGCGGCACCACATCACATATGACTTCATCCACATAGGTAGGTGTAATTGCAAACTTTATGATACATTGCTTTGTTATGGGAAATTTATGATCTTTGCTTATCCAATTAAGTGAATAGGGTTTGTGATGCATCTTAGTGTTTAATCCCAATTTCTTAACCACTTCTTCTGAATTAAGTTAGATTGAGATCCACTATCTATCAATGTGTCGATCTTGGTATGTTTCATAGTGACCCTTATATGGAACAATTTACTTCTAGAATCAAAACCATCACAAATTTTACCTGTCAAACTAATTGTTGTAATCTTAGACTCATCACTTGAATCTGATCCCAAGTCTGTTGGTCATGTTGTTGTTGCAACTTTTTGCCTCCCTTTCCTCTCTTTGAACCACTTTGGTCTATTTTCTGGGTGCAATTGCCAGCAATGCTCATCATCATTCCCTTCTTTCTTGCAATGTTTGTAAGAGAGCTTCTCTTCCTTCATTGTCACTGAATTTTCTTTCTTTCCATTCCCTTTTCCTTTGCCTTATTTCTTTGAAGATGATTCCCCTGATACACTAACTCAACTTTTCATGTTTCAATATATGTTGCTTGGACATAAACCTCGTCAAGATTATTAGGTACAAACATAAATACAATATTACGAATATAAGCAGGCAAACCTCCTATATACTTCATAAGAGTTTCTTGGGTAGTCAATGGAACATCTAACATCAAAGCCATCTTATGAAATTCATCTGTATATTCCTGCATCGATTGTAATTTTCTTAACTTAAGACTTTTCCATTCAATTAAAGCCTTCTCCTTATACCCTAAAGGATAGAACTGTTTTCTAAGTGTGGAAATAAAATCATGCCATGATGGAAAAATCTTACCAACTTGTTGAGTTCCATGTTGCATTTTACTTTCCCACCAGATGAGAGTTGTGCCTTCAAGATGAAGCGATGTCAATCTGATTTTGGTTGCCTTATCTTTGATTTGTTGCACATTACAATATACCTCCATCTGTCTAACCCAGTTATCAAGTTTCTCATCATTAACTTCGCCATCATACATAGGCAATACAAAATTTACATCGATTTTAACTAATGGCATATCAGGCTTATGTTTATGAGAATGTTTTCTTGAAGAAGTAGTATCTGAACTTGTACTTGAAGAAGAAGAAGAAGATGGAGATGAAGGAGGTGAAGGAGGATATTTTGGAGGGTCCTCTCCTTCTTCACTTTTGGCTTGATTTAAATATTCCCCTTGAACCGGTCTCTTCCATTCCAAGTAATCATCATACAAAACTTTTACCATCTCCGACATGGCGAAGAAAGTCTTTTGAAACTCTCTTTTGTTTTGAGAAAGTCCTTCTTCCGATGCCATATTCTCACTTTGAGATGCCTTCTTTCTTGATCCAATCTCAAGATCTCCTTCTACAAGCTCTCCTTCACCACGAGTTAGTTTTTCCCTAGTAATCATGCATACTCAAAACGACCAAATGTCAACCTACTATGATACCACTTGATCTGAAATTGATCTTTTAAAGACTGTGGTTAAGTTTATGCATGAGTTGATTTACCATTGATAAATTGAAGAGAAGAAGAAGATTTAATGAAAGAATGTTGCAGCCATCATAAAGATTGTAGAACATAAAGTAAGCACTATGAACATCAAAGCATAATGCCAAGATTGTTAATGTATTTCGGCAAAGTTGCCTACGTCTCCGGGCCTTTGTCTCGGTGGGGGAGGCTTTCTTATTAATCTTAAATGCTTCAAAAATACATCAAAAGTACATCAAATGGATTAAAAACTCGTCTGGCTATGTTCTGCTTGACCTCAAGAATCCAACACAACTGACGACACTAAAAAAGGCTGAGTGTAGCTCCTGGAAATGGCCTCCAAAGTTCGCTTCCTCAATGGCTTCCCTACATAAAAATGGCTTGATCTTTACAAATTATTCATCATTTTGTTGTATCTGACCATTTTGGACTGTCAAAAACACCTAGTTTATATATATATATATATTGAGTTGGGGTTCACCTCCCAACATCCTCCCAAGAACTGCCCTCAAAAAAGGCTCCAAGTCCTCAAAAATGGGCAAAATCCACAAAAAATCAGCATAATAACCACAAAAATCCAAATAATATAATTCAAAACCCACTTTGGGAAATATATGGTGCACCAACCCATTTTCTCCAGACCCTGGTTATGTGGAGGTCCATGTGGCCGCGTGTTAGGCCCAAACAACATTGCGGGCTCCTAAACCTCTAGCACCTAGTTGTGTGGGTTGCCATGTGGCCGAGTGACAGCTCCCAAAAATGCATTGAGTCCTGATCGTATGTCTCTTGGTCACGTGGTAGGCACCTTGGTCTGCGAGCTAGCCCTGATGACTAGGTGCTTAACCTCCAAATATCCACGCTTGTCCAATTCAAATATCTTATTCGCCATATGTATTAACAAGCAACAACTGTAGTGGCTAGCCCGTTTGGTGAAGTCATTGGCGTGCCTGAAGGTCACGGGTTTGACTCCATCGGAGTGCAAACAAATTTTTGAACCAGCCCTCATTGGCCTCATTCGGGGTGCCATGTGGCACCCTGTGATTGGGCTACATGTCACCCTGTGATTGGCCACCATACACACATTTAGCAACATAGTCAGTCGTCGTACGTCACGCGTCAAACCCTGATCTTGCCACATCACTGCCACCTGTCATCTATATCCTTCCATGTGTCATACTGTCACTGAGCCACGTCGTTGTACGGACTACCACGTCAGCGTCCGTACAATCCACATGTCAAATCCGTACCGTGCCAACTCAACCCTGAAAACACCAAATTTGCCTGACACGTGCACCTCCTAGTGCTACCATGTCTGTATGTTGATGTCATGATGACATCATCATCCATGTCATGCTGACATATCGCTGACGTCAACAGTATGACCTCTGACTATTGACTTTGACCTTTTTTTGCATGTTTGGGAAAAATTTCAGAATGCGGTAACTTTCGCATATGGTGTCCATTTTCGGAAAAAAAACATACTACCGGAATCAACACGATGAGCCCTATGCCATGGCGATGGTTTCATCTAATTCCTAGAACTTTGAAATTTTGGCCTTCTTGGATCCATTTTGGATCAATGCAAGATTGGCCTTATAGTATGCTTCTTCAATGATTTTCCACCTTGTAGGGACAAATTGATTTTCCCAAAATACCTAGCCAATCCAAAGCTTCGCTTCCTTGCAACTCATTTCCTCACTTGAAAAGCCATGTCATCACAAACCAACAAAGTGTCCCCGTAGATCACATTCATTAACACCTTTCTCTTGTGCCAACATCATTAAGATTGTTATTGCTTTAAGGTCTACTAGATTACTAGTGCCAGTGCCACCCTCATTCCATAAGCAATATTATGATATAGGTTCAAGGATTAACTATCTTTCTTCTTCTTTGGTTCCCTACAACAACATCATAAAAAATCCAATGTCAAGTGGAAGTCCACAGTTAAAGATGCTCCATACTATGAACCCAACTCTTGACCTCTCTAAAACCCCTTAGGACTTATTGTTTTAATCTATAGAAAGCTTGGGCTTGAGATTTTTCCTTTCCTTCAAAGATTGACTTATCCATGCAAATCCAAATGGGCCAAAGCATTATGAAAGACATAGATAACATTTGTTGATATATATTTGTTTTTATACTTTTGTGGTGAGATTTTTTGTGAATAATCAGAAGATCCACAGTATTGAGATTTTGTGTTGACATTTCAGATGGATCTAGTTATGGGATCCAAAACGTCGAGCACAAAATCTCAATATCGTGGATCTTTCGAATATTCACGAAAAATTTCATTGTTTTCTTGAAATAGTTATGCAATGCATTTTCTATATTATCTCCACACTAGATACCCAAATCATTTTCAAGCCCTTAAACAAAATTCTAAACTTCCTTTGTAAAATGATAGAGAAGGACCATATGATCCACTATTTTTTTTGTTCTCAGTACAAAGATAACATCTTCTCAATCCTAACCAACCCCACTTTCACAAATTCTCCTATGGTAGCACTATGTTTTTTAATGCCAATCACGTATGGATTTTTGTTTTGGGCTGAGATTTGGATCCCCACCACTATTTTGACCATCCCATCTTGATTTGTAGAAAAAGATACTTTGTAACCAAGGTTCACTCTGTATTCCCCTATTTCCATGTTTTCCACCCATCTCAACTTGTATGGCTCTTCATTGAGCCTACTCTCTTCTTCGACAAGTTATTGCTTCCTATGATGTGTAGTTCATCAAATTCAACATCATTTAATATGTAACATGCATGACAATGTGTAAATTATATGCAACTTAATTCATTGCCCATTCGAACATGTTATACATAACAATATATGAATTTAACAACAATTGAAATTCATACAAACACAACATTCATACACTAATCCATAGAGTTACACAAAGCAATGAAAGGTACTTATCTTTTCAAAAAGTTGTGTGTGGATTTGACTATATAGGAATGATTGTCCTTTGAGTCATAGGTATCCACCATAGATACCACCCTGAGTTGGGCTATGAAGCAATGAGGTGGAAATTTGGCCTACAAGTAACGTCACTTAGAAACAACCCAAAATGTGATGTCACATGATTTGAGTTGGAAAACAACAATTGCCAATGATTTGGACCAATGTTAATCAAGTTACCGTGGCATCATCTAACACTCTTTACTAGCACTCACTCAATATAGAAGACTCTCAAACCTCACAATAGCTTATCCATTCCACTATCAAACCTCTCACATCTCTAGGAAACCTTCAATTCTAGTGCAAAGATCCCATCCAAGCCACAATTACGGTAAGGGCCTTACTCAGGTAGTGAAACAAATCAATAATTCCATCACCAAATATCCTAGCTCAAGGTTATTAAGACCAAAACAATAGCTCGAGTGACGCAACCCGCCCCTCACCGAGCAGGCTGCTTCCACCAGGACCTTCTGTTTCTCTCGGGCCCGAAGAGTCAACACTCTTCAACTCCCTCGGGAGTCCACTACCCACAGTAGGCTCCTTCAGCTATCTTCCTCTTCGGAAATCGGGATATCGTGACTCGGGAGTTCGCGGTTCACGCGAACACAATTCACATACAAAACAAAACCCCGATCCCCGATGGTCAACAGTCAACGCTCTCGGTCTCGGGGATTTTCCTATCGGGAAATCGGTGGATGAAAGGCAGTGAGATACCTACCCTTCGAAACCCCGAACACCAATGTGCCGATATGCTTCCACGTGTCTCCCACTAACTTCCGGGTCCCACGCTGCCACGTCCCTTTTGGTATTTCGCGGATCGCGAATCCGCGATGCAAGAACTCCTTGACGTCGAGAACTTCGATTCCCCGAACGCCGAAACCCCGAAGTCCGATGACACCTGTCCTCCTCTCGCTATCGAGGTCCCACTTCAGCCACGTCACCTCTGCGCTCGTGCGATTCGGGGATCGCGGGATCGCGATTTCACCGGTCACAATTCTCTTGCATCATAAAACTCTGAACCCCGATTCTCCGATGCCACCTGTCGACATCTCTTCGGGGAGGCCTATGTCTTGGCACCTGTCTCCCTCTCGTTCTCTCGGGATTTCGCGATTCGGGAGTTCGCGCCTCCTGATGCACAAGGTCACAGACCCTGCAAAACCCCGAATCCTGACTCCTCTGGATCTTCCGCCACGTGTCCTCCCTCCGATCAACGGCTCCGATCGATTCGGGAAATCACCAGTCGCGATTTCAAAAGGATTTGAACCCTTGCCTTCGGGAACGCCGAACGCCGAAACCCGACCCACAGGGATCCTGCGCCACGTGTCTCTTCTACGATCAACGGCTCAGATCTGATTCGGTGAATCGCGACTCGGGATTTCACGAGGTGCAAAACTCTCATCCTATCAATCCCTGAATGCTGAAACCTCGAAGTCCAATGGACTTGGGTTCTTCTCCACCTGTACTCACGGGTTAACTCCCGCGTAACTCTTGCACGATCTGATGGTCCTCAGGATTTCGCGAAACTTTACGGGGATCACCAGCCGTCGATTCTCTTTCTCTGAGAACTCCTTCTGCTCCTAAGGATGAATTCTGTCCATGCTCCACCTGAGTCTGTTCCTCGACACTTATAAGGAATTATCCCTCCTGAGCTTTGTCTCTCTCTGACTCCTCCAGAGATTTCTCGAACGCGCTCCCTGCGTTTGGTCTTCAACCACTTCCAACAGTGAAGAAGTCTTCTGGGTCCTGTGCACTCACGCTCGCAACAGTCTCGACCTTTTCCTTCTCAGACTTGCTACTGAGACTCCCATCCAACCTGCACTCACCTGCACGGCTTGAACGATCCCAATTTACCCTGGGCAAACGAGAACAAAGGTTCAGCTACTTGGCCTCCTCGATGCACTCTATGCGGAGGAATTCAACTGCACTCTATGCAGGAATCTCCTGGCTCAAGCAGAGAAACATTTGAAACTCATTCTCTCAGGTTTCTAACCTGATATGCAATCACATAAGCAGCATATAAGAGATAAGCATAAAAAGAAGCAAACATGCAAAGGCATAATATCAACAACACACAGAGCTCAAACACATCCATGGGGTTGAAATCACAGTCTTTCTTCTATTAATTTAATCTGTACATGGAGTCTCTTCACAAGCTCTCTGCTCTTCTCTCCTTCTTGCTAATGCTGAATAATAATCAATTTACACAAGGAGGGTGCCTATAT
The DNA here is from genome assembly GCA_000966675.3 of Picea glauca. NCBI lineage: Eukaryota > Viridiplantae > Streptophyta > Pinopsida > Pinales > Pinaceae > Picea > Picea glauca. The sequence goes on from JZKD02S2441274.1 coordinate 24,468, forward strand.
TCGTTTTCCCTCTTGGAAGATGAAACTCTCTAATCTACAGCTAACCCTATCTACCAGCATTAATAACTGTTAAATGCCTCCTTATCTACACTATATTACAAATGCGCTCAGCTTTGAATGCCTTTAGTAAACGGCGGCGCAACAATACCAAGGTGAAATTAAAAATCAAAAAAACCTTTCTGGCTTGTCCAGCTGTTCCTTTACCTCCACGCACTGGCTCGCTTGATAGGTGAGCGATGCTCCTGCATCATCGAGGTTGGATTCTGGCAAAAACAATAGCTCGAGGTTATTAAGACCAAGCATAGGTTCATGTTAACATCATTAATTTTCTCACATGTTCATATGCTTGTTGAATACAACCATGTCTCGTAAGCATAATGATATCACCATCACAAAACATTGTTGAAGGAAAATAGATAGTCAAATGACCATTTGTAGAATGATGCAAAAAAGTCAAGTTTGGGCTTTTGTATTCAAAGCCTTGCATGTCAAGAATGAGATGTCAAAAATTTAGTAAGTATATGGACACCTTTCTAATGTTTCCAAAGGGTGGTTCTCATGTTAACAAGTGGAAAGCCAAATAAACACATTTGACTCACCCTTTTTTCCATTTGTAACATATAGTCCCCCTCTTTCTTCCAGGCAAGTCAAATCCACATGCATCTTATATTATATCTTGCATGTTACATTATAGTGGATTTCACTTTAATTCTTCAATTTAGGAAAATTGCCAAAAGTCTTAAGGCAATATTCTCTAGCGAGGCTTTGGCCTTTGGCTCCCATTAGGAGGCTTTATAAACTTATTTATAAATACACATAATGGGTGTTTATACACACAACCCATATGACTTGACACTCAAGTAAAAATGCATATCTATCAAAACATTGCATAACTGACTATGTATAATACATGATCAAACCAAGGTATTACATGTTGCTTAATATGAGGGTTGTAGTTATTATCTAGAAGTGTGGTAATTGCACAAAAGGAGTGTATAGAGAAGGTCAACATGTTTTGGAGTAACAAAAGCATTGTGGTAAGGCATGTATTCCACAATTGAATTGGATTCTAGAAGAATGATAAGTATAGATGTTCCATGATTTTGGCATTTTTATAGGTCATCGTGCTTTAGGTCTATATCATAGTGGTGTGCTTGTGACTAATAGCATTGGATTGTAGAATAATGATAAGTTTAGATGTTGCATGATTCTAGTATTTTTATAAGTACAACACAGTCTAGGTCTATATCAGAGTGGTGCACGTGTGACTATATGCTTGCAATAATGCAATTTGCAAATATTGTCAACAAGAGAGTTATAGTCATAGGTGCATGCTCCCTAATGATATTGTTAATGGGTATTTGATAATTGTGATAAAATAACAGTTAGAGCATCAACATTTGCCCCTACTTTATTGCACTTGTCCAAGTGTAGCTAGTCAATGGCAAAGGGGGAGATCATGAATTGGAATTGCAAGTTCAAGTCTCCATGTTCAAAATTGCTCAACTAGTCAAAATTGTCAAAATATTAACTATAGAGGTTGAGTGGCACCTTATTTGCTTATAGACTTTGATTGAGAACTAGAACATACTTCATTCTTTTATAACTCTTGATTTAATACTTTACTTTGTTTTAGGGACTCATGGTATTTATCCAATGCTACTTCTTCCTCATGCTCACATCTTGTTGATTCCACTTTCCACATCATTCACAGAAACAACTAGATATGTTTCTTGAATTAATTTTAATTCTACCCATTTCTCTTTAGTGTCTTGAATTTGTTTAATGGGAGTGTGGGAAATCTACATTTCAACTATATTTCTTTCATCAACAATGTCTAACAACTTATCTAATTGGCATCAGGAGTTGTAGTCAGTCAACGAGGTGCAGTTTAGCCTCATACGTGCTTTATGTTATTTATCTTCTACTTTCTAGTATTTAATATATTGTTGCTTACATTAGCATTTTATTGATAGAACAATACTCATTTATTTGACTAGACAATGTTCCATGTTCCAAAATATTGATTTGTTGTTCTTGGACTTGTTTTCATGCACTACTATACATTTTGATCAAACTTTGTTTTTGATCTTGCAATATTTTTGTTCTCGAGGCAAAACCTCGTGATACTGAGTATTCATTCTTAGTGTTTTTTTTTTCAAGGAAAACTCTTGGGCACTTCCTCGCATTAGCAAATGATACTCAATGCAAACCAACCACTAGAGCTAGCCCAATAGGCTTCTTAGTAGTTGGTTATTCTTGTTATTACCAATTTTCATGCTTGCTTCATACTTCTTTCATAATGATAATTGTCTTTTCAATTTCCAACTACTATGCTTTCAATTGTATGAATACATCTAAATATTTCCTTGACCATATTTTGGGTGTGATATCACATGAAAATATTAAAACCATATACTAACCCCCGATTTGTTACAAACCAGGTTTTAGGATGGATTATGATAAGAAGAGTTACTTAGTAGCATCGTTGCAAATTTATCTTAACTAATGAGACTAGTTATGATGTTGGTTCCAACATTCACTTTCAGACTTTTATCTTTAAATTTGGTTTACTTTCTAAATTATTATATTTTCTTAGAACAAAATGCTCAACTCCTTGTCTTTTTTCCCAAGGAAAATATCATGGTATTCCCCTCTTCCACAAAATCTCTGGATGGAGGGTAGCTCAATTGTCAGTCGCAATAAGATCATGTAATCTAGTGGTACTCACACTTGAACCTTAGTTAGACTAGATTCAAAGACCTTAAGGTGAACTCCACCTTGAAACAATTTATTCAAACCAATTGAGCAAACCTATTGTTAGTCTCTATTTTTGTCTTGGTTTAGTGAGAAACCCTTATCCTAAACCCTTCTTACCTACGCTTCAATTTTTGTTTTCAGTTGATTTCGATTTTTTTTTTAGAATCTTATGGTTTGCATTACAGTTTTTGAATAGTTTATTTAAGTTTGATTTTGAAAGACATGGTTTTAGACGAGGTGTCACCTTATATGCCTTTTTGAATTTCATAAATTCAAATTTTGCTAAGTCGTTAATAGCGCTACGGGAATAATG
>JZKD02S2441296.1:0-14881 GCA_000966675.3 Picea glauca
AGGTAAAAGAAACGACCTCCAAGGCCAAACCCTCACAAAACCCTCAAACATTAAAAAGCCTCACAAACCCTCAAACATTAAAAAGCCAAAACCCTTAAAGCGGGGCAAGTCCATATATATGAAAATCATCTATTCCACATAAAAAGCAAAGCAAACTGTATTAGGCGGAATGCAGGTAAAAGAAACCACCTCCAAAGCCAATATGTTTATATTAATACTCACAAACCCTACATTAAAATGCCAAAACCCTTAAAGCGGGGCGAGTCCATAATATGAAAATCGTCTATTCCACATAAAAAGCAAAACAAACTGTATTAGGCAGAATGCAGGTAAAAGAAACCACCTCCAAAGCCAATATGTTTGTATCGATACTCACAAACCCTCAAACATTAAAAAGCCAAAACCCTTAAAGCAGGGCGAGTCCATAATATGAAAATCTAAACCACTGCACTAGATTACGTACCTGCTAATTTTCAAAAACATATATATGCCATACCGTAGCAATACAAACACCATTATATTAATGTAAACCATCACGAACGGGGATGGCGGACTTTGGGGAGAAAGTCAGGGTCGCTGAGCTTCTCCCTGGTTTCTTCTCCAAGACGGCGAGATAGGAAATCATTGGATTTGGTCTTCACGCCAACTGCCGGAAGGCCGGCCTGGCGCGCCACCCAGAGCCTTCGATTGTTCTCGCACCAGAGCCGACCATCCTCTCCTTCATGGACCTTAAGCGGACCCCAAGATGAAGGATCGAGCTTTCCAGCCTTTATGTCAGTCACCGTGTCCTGCAATTTGACACCATTGTGGGATTTGCTGAAGGAATCCTTTATACTCTCCTGTGTGAACTGCAAATCTTTAGGATCGCAAATATATTCGTCTGCCATCGTGAAGGTTGCTGTGTTCGGCGTCGATGAGAATGCGAACCTCTGCATTATATAGAGATTGCTGTGATAACGGAATTTTATTAGTGACACAAGGTGGCTTGGATCAAAACTCCATGAAAACCATATTAATAGCTAACTCATACTTATCTTGTGTTAATATTTTGTTATATAAGTTTGGTAGTGTACTGATTTTTGTCAAGTAGAGAGTAATTAAAGAGGGTCTTTAGTGAATAATTTTGTTGAGTTGTGTTAATATTTTGTTATATAAGACTGTTAGTGTACGTTGTCAAATAGATAGTAACTAAAGAGTGTGTTTTTAGTGAATAATCTTGTTTATTTTTTCCAATAGAAAAGTATCTCAAAATTATATAAGGTATAATTTTTTTTATAGACACGGTATCGATTCTGATCGATACAGAGAAAGAGCAGTCAAATGAAAGCTTTGGCAATATTGAATACCACAAGAGACTAAAGCGCTGATCACACACAAAAATACCGAAATCAACTGAAATAAAGGCTGAAAATTAGTGGAATGGAAACAATGCCCTCCTCAAAACCACCTATTTACTCACCAGGCTTCTCAAAACGCTCAAGCTTCAAAGATATTTAGATGGGTAGGAGGGTTTTCTACAGAAGAATCCCCAATGTATTTATCCAATAGAATACTATGCCAGATGCTATCAACAGTGAGCGCCCTCCAAAGGGTAATTGCCAATAAAGCAGAATTGAAAGTAACTAAATTTTTGAGTCCCCATCCCCCATAGTGTTTTGGTCTTGCAAGGAGATCCCATCTACAAAGATGGAAATGGTGAGTTGCCTTTTGACCACTCCACAGGAACGAAAACATTAACTGTCCGATGCAAGTTAAAACAGATTTAGGAATCACCTCCATAGACATCTAGAAGACCGATTGACTCTCCAATACTGATTTGACCAAAATTAATCTGCCTCCCAACGATAGCCACTGATTACACTAGAGCCCAATTTTTTTTTCGATCTTAGCCACCAACCAGCCCCAATCATTAGCTTTGGTTGCTCTTGGCTTTAAAAGATAGCCTAAGTACTTGAATCCAGAGTTTAAATCAACAAAATAAAATGGTAATATGGCTTTTAATTGATTAAGCTCTAGATCCTCAAGACCCCAATAGTGAACTGTAGTTTTTGAAGAATTTATGCAGAGACCCGAAACAGAACATTAAGCTTGAAGAATGTCTAAAATCAATCTCCACTCCACCGGGTCTGCCTTAGACATTACAAGAACATCATCAGCAAACATTAAATGGATAATTTTTAAATGTTGAGTTACCTTTATACCATAAATACTATGATTAACAATGCCATTGGATAACATCAATCTTATCCCTTCCATAATCAAAATGAACAAATACAGGGATAATGGGCATCCCTAATGAAGCCCCCTCCAGCTCTTGAAATAATTTGTCGCCTCACCGTTGATCAAAACTACAAAATTGGCACTAGTAACGCAACACATTATCCAATCCATGAGCTTTACCCCAAAGCCTACCGAGAGTAATACCAACCTTAAGTACTCCCAGTCTATGTTGTCATAGGCTTTTTTGAGGTCTAATTTCAAAACCAGAGATTTGGTATTCTTTTTTTTTATGTTGTGGAGGGTCTCATGGGCCGAACCAATAATGTCATGAATTCTTCTACCCTTCAGGAATCCAAGTTGTTCTGAAGATAGGCACTTTGAGAGAATCGACTTTATCCGATTTGCAAGGATTTTAGAGATCACCTTGTAGATGAGATTAAATAAGGAGATTGGACGATAATCATCGAAGGAGACCGGCTTGTAGTGAATAATCTTGTTGATAGTAAGTAAAGAGTATTTTTAGTGAATAATAGTAGAGTAAGTAAAGAGTGTTTTTAGTGAATAGTCTTAATGAGTGATTTTAGGAGGTTGTTACATGAGAATTAAGTTAGCTCCTACTTTAGTGTGTGGTTGAGATATTTTCTCAATTAGTTATGATTGTGATAAGGTAGTATGTCTAAGTACAATATAAGTTTTTTCTTTCTTTTAACTATCAAAGTTTAGATTGATGATGAAAGGCTCTTCATCATTCAAAAATAGTGTTAGTTAACTACAATTAATTTTTATGTATTGATGTGACGAGATTGGACGGAGTGGAGAAAAATTCAATCTAGGGTTTAACAGTCATGGTCTTAGCAACAACCTGCATGGTTACCAAGGGGGGGGGGGGAGAATGGAACCCCCTCCTACAAGAAGGTAGTGGTGGACAGAGGGAAATTCCCACGAGGCGTTGCTTTCAAAGAACCTCTGGTAGGCACCTTGGGATTGGGATCAAAAAAGAATCAATAGAGCAATCAAGAAAAAAGTGATCGCGTGGGGGAAGAAGCCAGAGAAGCCTAGAACGGTGTGCAAGAAATGACGAACCCCAGTGGGGTAGATGGGCACAACCAGTGTAAACCTAAAACAACACTGATACCCAAGGTTATACTGGCAGACCCCCAAACGCAACTCTTCCGGGATCAGATGAAGACACATGCACTGATCTGCAAGTTCATGGGCCTGTGGCCCACAGAAAAAACGTCGTGCAACTGGATAAAATACCATTGGAAGCCAAGTGGAGAATTTGAACTCCACCTGAGCTCAAAAGGATTCTTCACAGCAGTCTTTATGAACCTGGAGGACAGGGATAAATTCTTTGAGGGGGGGGGGGTATATTTTCATGCCTCAACGGGGTTGTACAAGCGTCCATGGAAGGAAAACTTCTCCCCAAAGAAAGAAACCTTTAAAAATGTCCCAATCTAGCTAAGGCTTTACTCCTTACCACTAGACTATTGGCTATCTTCCACCTTCGAAGCCATAGGGAACAAGCTCGGAAAATATGTCAAGACATCATAAGCTACTCTAAAAGGCAGATATACATCCTATGCAAGGATATGCATAGAGATGGATGTCTTGGGGGCACTCCCGGAAGCCACAAGCCTGGAGTTTAGGGATGAGGAATGGATACAAAGCATAGAATACGAGCAGATCCCGTTTTGATGTAGAAAATGTCATGAACATGGACACCTACTAAGAGAATGCCCTCTCAATAAAAAACAAGAAACGAAAAACACCAAGCTACAATAGGATGAGGATGGGTTTGTGAAGCCAAATCACAAAAGTAGAGGAAACAAAAGACAAGGCAAGACCCCAACAGGAAGTAACCCAGAAGCCAGGATTAGAACAAAAGGAAGAGGCATGCCCAACCAAGGGGAAGAAGGAGGAAAGGAAAATATGAAAGCTAAGGAATCTAGTGAACAAGAAACTCATGAGAACACAGAAATTCCAAGCAACAAGGGAGAACAGGGAGGTAGCGCAAGTCCTATGGAAGGAGGAAACAAAGATGCCAACACCCCAATGCAGGAGGTAGATGAAGATTCAGAAATCACACCAAGCGAGGTAGAAACAGAAGACCCAGATCTCAGAGACATTGTGGAAATGGAAGGAATAGATCTACCAAACATACTGGAGAAATGGAAAAGGCAGGGAGTAGACAATGTGCTAGTGGAGCAACTCGATCGCATTCAATATCTCTTCCTCCTAAGGGAGGAAGTGAAATCCAGAGGGATCAAGCACATGCCTGGCGAGATAGGACACCTGGGAATCAAAACAGGCGATGGACAGCCACAACACTCACCCAAGCAGGTAAGGCGGAAGAAAGGCAGAAAATCAAATAGCATAGCCCTACAAGAACTAGGAGCCCTGTTAATAAAATCAAGTAAGATTAAAAAGATCTTCCCCAAATCCCCCCCACATGTTTAAATGAATATTATAAAGTGGAATATAAAAGACCTAAACAACCCAAGAAAGCAACGAATCCTTAAAAATAGACTGAGAAAGGAATAAGCTAGCCTCTGCTTCATTCAAGAGACAAAATGCACTTTAGACAGAATGGAAACAATCGGTAAAAAACACTAGAGTAAGTACAAGATGTTGGTTGTCGAAAGCTAACAAATAGCGAGAGGTATTCTCACCTTGTGGAACCCACAATCAGTGAACCTACTTGCAGCAAAAGCCACGAGACACACACTTTCTATTAACATGCAAATTATAGGGAACATGATGGAAATTCTATGCACTAATGTGTATGGCCCCCAGGTGATGGAGGAAAAAAGGGGAATGCTCCTAGACCTAGATAATCTAAAGGATTGAACCAACAACCTCCATTGGATCATGGAAGGGGATTTCAACATCATCACTACACTTGCTGATAAAAAAGGGGGCACCAGGATATTGGATAGAGATGCGGAAGAATTCTCAACTTTCATTGACACAATCGAGCTTGTGGACATCAGGACCAACAATGGATATTTCACCTGGAACAACAAATGACTAGATCACCACCAAGTAGCTACAAGGCTAGACAAATTCTTGGATTCAGAATCTATCATTTTGTAGGGATTAACATTGAACTGCAACATCCTCCCTAGGGGGTGATCAGACCACTGGCTAGTTCAATTGGAAGCTAATTTTCAAACCACACCGAGGAACAGACCATTTAGATTTGAGAAATTTTGGATCGACCATCCCACCTTCAAGGAGAACATCAGCGAATGGTAGCGGGAGGAACTACCGGACCAAGGGACAAGGATGTTCAAACTTTACAAGAAACTCAAGTACATCAAACAAAAACTCAAGGAGTGGAACATGGAAGTCTTTGGAAACATAAACCAAGGGAAAAAGTATTGAGGATAGAATCAGGAAGCTACAGAAACTGTGCATCGAAGAGGGATACATAAAGGATCGAAAAAAAGAAGAGATCCAAATGACCAAGGAATGGGAAGCAAGATGCCAGCAAGAAGAAACTATGTGGCGCAAAAGTCTAGAATAAGGTGTCTAAAAGAAGGGGAAAGAAATACCAAGTTTTTTCATAGAACAACTATTGCAAGAAGACCCCATAAAAAAACCTTGAAGATTAGGGATCAAAATGGGATCAAAAGAGAATCCCACCAGGAAATTGAAAATACACTGGTCAATTACTTCCAGGGGATAGCCCAGGAACCCAACCAAGACAAATATGAGGCCATACAAAGAATAATTTAGCACATCCCCAAGTTGGTCACAGAGGATCAAAATGTCGGCCTAAGAAAACCCATCACAAAGGAAGAAATTGACCAAGTGGTCCAGGAGATGCCTAACGAAAAGGCCCCAGGCCCGGATGGCTTCATAGTGGAATTCTTCAAAGCCCACAGGAAAGTGGTTAAGCATGAAATTTATGGGGTGGTGGAGGACTCCAGGAAATCGACATCCATCCTGAAAGGTTTAAATGCCACAATGATCACTCTAATCCTGAGATAAAATGAAGCTAGGACCCCAGACCGCTACAGGCCTATAGCTTTATGCAATGTAGTTTACAAGATAAACTCCAAAGTCATTGCCAATAGACTGAAGTCACTCCTTCCCACACTGATTTCACAGGAACAAGAGGGTTTTGTGGAAGGAAGACAAATCCTGGACAATATCATCCACGTCCACGAGATTATTCACACACTGAAAAGCCAAAGGAGAGGGGGGATGATAATCCAACTTGACATGGCAGAGGCTTATGACAAAATAAGCTGGCACTACATGGCTAAGATGTTGGAAGCTTTTGGTTTTGACTAACACTGGATCAATTTGATCGTCACTCTAGTCTCAACGTCAAGCTACTCATTGCTAATCAATGGACTATGGAGCCCCAGCCAAACCTTTCTGTCCATCCAGAGGCATAAGACAAGGGGATCCATTGTCCCCCTTCTTGTTCATTCTAATGATGGAAGGGATAAGCAGAAGCATACAAAGCACAACTGTAACTGGTGAAATAAAAGGCATCAAACCATTTGAAAACTGTCCAACCTCCACACACCAACAATTCGTTGATGATACCCTACTCCATGGCACACCCACGGTAAAGGAAGAAAAGGATTTTAAAAGAATATTAGAAGACTTTAGGGAATCCTTGGGGGAAGAAATCAACCACCCCAAATCCATGATATATTTCTTCAACACTAATCCTGCAATTCAAAGAAACTTGGCCAACATTCTGGGGTTTGAACAAAAAAATCTCCCAACGAAATACTTGGGAATCCCCCTAATGGATAGAGCCTGCAAAAATGCTACATCGGAAGGAGTTATCAGCAAACTATAGGAGAGGGTAAAAAATTGGACATATAGAGCCCTAAACCTGGCTGGAAGGCTTATCCTCACCAAAACGGTTCTACAAGAAATTCCGGCATATATGATGTTAGTGTTCCCAACCCCCAAAGGAATCCTACAAAAGATAAGAGCCATCCAAAGAGACTTCCTATGGCAAGGCACAAAAAATAAAAATAAATGGGCCTTGGTGTCATGGGATAAGGTATGCAGACCAAAAAGAAAAGGTGACCAGGGGTTACAAGACCCACACGTAACCAACAAAGCCTACGGGGAAAAGCTCTTGTGGAGATGGGTAAAAGAAAAATTGGTGTCGTGGGAAAACCTATGGAAGGCCAAGTATGCCTCGAACATCAACGACCATGAGAGAATTTGGTTCATGGGCATAAGGGAGGGATCAACCATCTAGAATCTCGCCTGGAGAAATAAGAACTGGATCCAGAAACACAGCTTCTGGGAAGTCATAAATGGTAGAACATCAAGGTTCTGGGAGAATGGATGGCAACAGGAACCCAGAATGGAAAATCAAAACATGGAGGAGCTCCAACAGGAAATGATTAGGAAACGAAAAAAAAAACCATCATTATTGGAAGCAAAGGGATGGCAGTGCTAGATGGAGGATCTAGGACAAACTTAATCCTCAAAATAGAGCCTGGATCGAAACAATAATGAAAGAGGTGGAGGAGGAATTGGGGAAAAGGAAAATTGGGGTCTTAGAAGAAGAGGACCAATTGAGGTGGGGTAGGAAAAATGGGGGTGAATTCAACTTAAAAGAAGCACGGTATTATATCATGGGCCAGGACCAAGAAAATCTAGAGCAATAGTGGGAAAAGATTTGGAAAAGCCCCCAATGGCCAAAAATCAAAATGTTCAAATGGCTAGTTCTACACAGCCAAATTCTAACTTGGGAAAAACTCATGAAAAGGGGTTTCATAGGTCCCTCTTGCTTCCATCTTTGTAGAGTCAAGGAGGAAACAACTGATCACCTCCTCGATGAATGCAATTACACAACAAAGATTTGGGATTGGGCAGCAGGCATCTTCCACCAATCCAATAGGATTTGGGGGAACATCAGCGTAACCATCAACAATTGGAATGAGGGTTACACTGAAAATGAAATGGTGAACCTTTGTTGGAATCTAACGTCGGGGATGAACATATGGGCAATCTGGAAAGAACGAAACCAGTGTATCTTCAGAAATGAAAGCATACCGATAGAAAGGCAAAAGGAGGCAATAGTATCTCAAATAAGAGAAACGGTGCAGAGCCACAACTGCAATACAAAGAAATCTCAAATTACATACCAAGACTCCCACATCTTGGATGTTTTCCATCTAAAATAATGGCGCAACAACATACCTGTAGGGCACGACCCGCAACTCCATATAGGAGCCCGCAACTAGACTCCCCCTCCGTTAGGGTTCCTCAAATTGAATTTTGACAGGGTGAAAAAAGGAAATCTAGGAGTGGAAGGGGCAGGTGGAGTGATAAGAGACAGTGGTGGAAACATCATCCGACTGTACACTGAGAGCATGGGAAACTCAACCAACAACGCGACTGAATTTGGAGCCTTGGAACTTGGCCTTGAAATCATAAGTCGCGAAAGTATGACAAACAACATCGTGGAAGGTGACTCCACCTTAGTTATCAACATGGCGAAAAGAATCCAAAATGGCACTAGAGTGGGCAAGGTTCAGTGCCACTGGTGCCTTGCACACTCCCTATAGAAAATCCAGGAGTATCTGAGAAATTTGAATATAATGGAGTTGCGTTGGGTGTGCAGGTCAACGAATTCTCTAGTGGGCAGGCTCACTAACGAGGGGGTCGGCAAGGAAGGCCCAGAACTTGGTGATACCTGGATCAACATTCCGAGCAGGAAAATCAGAACAGACTACAACCAACTTGTGACAAAAGATCGTGAAGGCAGTTTAAGCATGGAAGGTCACAATGAGGAGGACATCACAAGGCCTCTCAGAAGGTACGCGAGCCCCAGGCAGAATATGATTGTCTAACACTCCGCCACCAATTATCAGGCAAGATCACAATAAGCAGTAGACAGACGACCGGAAGTAAGGCCATTACATCAGTAAGAGGTGTGGGGAAAGCATGAGTGAAAGGCCAGGAAGCAATTCGCATGCAACGAATGATGTAAGGCATGAGGGGTTGATGATAATTAGGATGGATCCACCAGGCTAAGTACAAGTATGGAGAGCAGCACAATCGGATCACAAGCGAGCAAGGGAAGTGATCGCATAGGGACAAAGGACAACCCATCATGATCATACTATCCTTAACAGGTGTTTCCTTCCTTATACACACTTGCAAATGTGAGCTAAGTCCTGCTCACTTAGTGTGTCCTTGGAGGCACAATGCCTAGGTTCAAAGCCCATGTTGTCACTTTGACTTGAACCTATTCTATCTAGGCTTACTCTTGGGGAAGCCAAGGGGGGTAGACCCTAGTTTCTAGATGAGGTTAACTTTAAGTTCTAGGAGTTGGTTTTAATTAGTTTAAGGTTGGGGGAAATCTATCATATGATGCAAAGGCAACAATGAAAGATGCAATGATTCAATATGACAATCAAACATTTCCCTAGGACAACTAAGACTAGTGCCTAGGATTAAGCAATGGGGTCAACTAGATTCAAGGGAGGTTGATTACACAAGATTTACAAAGATTACAATTAGATACAAACTAAATACAAGATTACAATAAAGAATATCTAAAGATTACAACAAAGTTATAATAAACAAAGATACAATGGACATAAAGATGTTAACTAACAAATTGCTTGTATGTGTAGGAATTAAAGATATTCAAGACACGATGATCACCAACACATCAAGCCAAGCATGCTCACAATAACGCTTACTCTATTGGACTTCTTTTTGTAAATTCTAATTACAAAAAGATGTGCTGGAGGCCAAAAATGTCTTGTAGAACCAAATAGTCTCTGACTTGATAACATCTATTGATGCATATCTTCATGGTACATGGAGTTGACCCCCTAGTTGAATAGGTTGTTAACATATGGCTCCACATGGGGACGTGTGTCTGATCTTCACATTTGGGAAGGAGAGCATACGAGAATCCAACACCTACAAAACAGAGTGCTCACCAATACCCAACATAAATATACATATATGACAAATAAAATGTTATGAACAACAATTACATAAATAAATAACCATTGTACAACATTTCTAATTACAACATGAAACTATGATACAAAAATAAATCTAAGTACATAATGACATAATGAATGAAATAATACAAAACTGAAATAAGGAGAAGGGTTAGAGATACCCTACAACCATCCATGCAATGGATGGAATGAAGCCACAAGTTTCTGAAAAATCCTTGTCTAGGATGACTCACAGAAGATCCCTTCCCAAGTCTTATCAACTTGGAATTTTTTGTGAGGGAGAAGCAACCAAGAATGATTCTTTCCATTCAACCAAACACTGGAATATGACAACCCATGTAAAATTTTAATACTTTGTTGCATATGGCTGTCAAGGTGGAAGGCCAACCAATATTCATAATGATATGAAACTGATAAACTGAAGTCTCCTTCCATTTCCTCATAATTCAGCATTAATTCATCTTTTAGTTGAGATGTTGAAAATGAACATGTCAAAGGATTTATTACACTGTTTTCCTCAAGGTTGTCAAGATTCTCCTTCAAAAAGATTGGTTCCTTGGGAGGAGGGTGGGGACTTGAATTATCTAGATATTCAACAACATCAAGTTCAAATTCCTTTACCTCCTCAAAATAAATGACTGACTCATCCATGGATTCATTTGGAATTTCCCCATAAACTTTCTTATCTTTTTCACTGTGAAGATCAAGTTCTATAGGGTTCAGATATTCAATGCAAGCCTCATCCTCTGCAAGGCGAGCCTCCATCATTTCTAATTGATCTTCTATGGCCTCAAGATGTTTAGTATGGGCATACTGCATGTTCAAAATTATTTCTTTAAGCTCCTCAATGGGATCTAGTGGAGTATCTATCTCTATATCTGAACTGATTGTTTCTATATCTGGAAGATTTTTCCTCTTCCATTTTTCCATAAAAGCATCAACCAATTCATTGTAAATGTCATCCTGATCATCCCCAAATCTTTACAAAAAGGCATGCAACAAATCTTGCATGGTCTTAAATTTATTGTCCTCAGAATCTTGAAACAAATTAAAAGCATACTCCTCGCAAAAAGTCATGACAAACAATGACATTAAGACATCCTCATAAATAGGTGGATCACACCACTCATCAATACATTGCGTGAAGGCCCTGATGTGAGCACCAAAATCACCATAATTATAATAGTCATGCAAGTTATCAATAACATCTTCAGATATATCATGATGACAACCAACAAATCCTGAAAAATCAATAGGTTTCAAGAGATAGCTCATTGAAGAAGAAAAAATCTGGGACCCAAAATATTACTAAGGATCCAACAAGAGAAAGACTAGCTAGCTTTATCCAAAAACCTTTCCAAGTTCAAGGATGAAGCAAAACAAGCCATGAATTCCTCCTTGAAGAATACTTTGTCAAATTATTTTAAAGTGGAGTCACCAGATGGCCAAGTTTATCAAACAAACAAGAGCATCAAACAAAGAATAAACAAGAAGGAAACAAAAGTTAAATTATTAAGTTGGAACAAGAATTGGATATTAGTGAGTGCTTCTTCTCCAAGACTTTCAAGCAGCCCACAAAGATTTCTCCTTGTAGTATACTTGACAGATTTGTTCAATGGAGTCGCCACTTGGAAAGGAATCACACAAAATCAACTGATGCAAGTTCAAATAATTTTAGGGACTAAAGTTTTTTATTGTTTAGTTCTTAAAAAATAAGTTAAGTTGTTTTGACCAAGGATAAAAGACTTAACCCCAGCAACGATGCCAAAGATGTTGCCTTCCTTATACACACTTGTAAATGTGAGCTAATTCCAGCTCACTTAGTGTGTCCTTGGAGGCATAATGCCTAGGTTCAAAGGCCACATTGTCACTTTGACTTGAACCTCTTCCATCTAGGCTTACTCCTAGGGAAGCCAAGGGGGGTAGACCCTAGTTTCTAGATGAGGTTAACTTTAAGTTCTAGGAGTTGGTTTTAATTAGTTTAAGGTTGGAGAAAATCTATCCTATGATGCAAAGGTAACACTGCAAGATGCAATGATTCAATATGACAATCAAACATTTCCCTAGGACAACTAAGACTAGTGCTTAGGATTGGGCAATGGGGTCAACTAGATTCAAGGGAGGTTGATTACACAAGATTTACAAAGATTACAAAGATTACAATTAGAGACAAACTAGATACAAGATTACAATAAAGAATATCTAAAGATTACAACAAAATTATAATAAACAAAGATACAATGGATACAAATATGTTAACTAACAAATTGCTTGTATGTGAAGGAATTAAAGAGATTCAAGACAAGATGACCATCAACACATCAAGTCAAGCATGCTCACAATAGCACTTACTCTATTGGATTGCTTTCAATGGAAACAAAATCACTCAAGACCCAACAATATAATTCCTCCAAGGGGATGCACAACTTCTTGATGGATCACACCATAAAATGAACACTAATTAAATGAAATATGTTTGAAAGAGAAAGTTCTCCAAAACAAAAATATGACCACTTAGATGATTAATCCACCAAGCATAAGCTAAACTCGCATGTACATGTAAATCTAAATGAAGTGCTTGCAAGTGTAGATGTAGACCACAAAGATAAACAAATTGATGCCCAAATTTAAAGTGGACTAAAGATTGATTAAGTTTTTTAGTGAAGAGTGAATCCTAACTAAGTGTCAACCCAATACTCCCCCTGCTTATACCAAGTAACTACTGGGTGCTCAAGAAGTATGGCAACAAGGCCTACCCTAGCTCCATAGGTCAGCCCAAGGGAAAAGAGTACATCCCGGAAAGGACGTCGCGCGTTGTGAGACTGTCCCCGACCTAGCACCTTCCGTTGCTTCCTCTAGCCCTCGTTTAAATGGTAGAAGTTGGGTCATTAGAAGTGTCCTATTAAGTTTAGTTGATTATTAGGCCTATGGACTAAGATTTTTTAGGTGACTATGTATGTTTAGATGAGTTTTACTTGTCCAAAAAGGGCCAAAAAGGGCCAAAACTGAAACTTAAAAGCAACAATAAGTGAAGTTCTAGATTATTAGATTATTGCATGTGAAGCATATAGAGAACTTGAAAAGAATGTTGAAATGAAAGTGATTACTTTTACACAATTTACATGTCTATATGTGCTTGCAAACTTGAAAGATAGATGCTTAAGAAACAAGAGCTTGAAGGTAAACACATAACCAAGCATAAGATTTAATCCTATGCCTCCATGGGCTTAAACTAACATTTAGTTATGTGTGAGATATAATACTAGATAATTTTAACCATGAGCACAATCATATTAGACATCCACAACTAAGCTAAAACAATCCTAGCCACACAACCTTGCCATAATGACAAGTGGGGCAAAAAATTGAAAAAATTGCAGAAATTTAAATTTACACCCTAGCCTTACGATTTTGGGGGGTGTCTTTTTCAAACTCTCACCCAAGATGTAGGCACTAACAATCTTTACAAGAACATAAAATTAAGTACAAGAATGCAAGCCTCAAGGGACTCCTGAGGGCTTGCTACAATGCTAGAATGAAAGAAGAATGGTTGGGTGATGTTACTCAATCAAAGGAAAGGTCCTTGGTGTGTTTTGTGAGTAAAAATGGGCAGCATAACCCCTTGACCTGGTAAGAACCTGCAAAAACCAACAAGATATTGCTTGTTGAAAATGTTGCAAAACAAACAGAAAAGTCAAGAAAATTCCTGTTTTTCAATATAAATTTCCTACATATAAATTTCAGAAAATAGTATTGTATTTTTTGACCTATCTAAGAGTGTTAGAAAACCAAATCTGAAGTATGTATGTAACAAAAAATGAGAAGGGAAAAGTTATGAAGTTTAAATGAGCTATGAGGGTAGATTCTTGTTTGAAGTTATCCCAACAAAACCCTTGAAGCAAAACCTGCAAACTTTGAAACAAAATGTGAGATATGAAAAGACAATGAGATGAATAGATAAACAACATAAACAAAATTTATATCATTATATATTCAACACATTTAGGCCAACAACTACACTATTGCCTAACCTATCCTAGCAAACAAGGTTTACCCATGAGATCTACTCAAAATATCACAAAATGCACAAAGGACCACAATCACCTCATATGTATTGAAGCACCAAGACACAATCTTTTACTCCAAGGTCCTCCAAAACCTTTCTATTAATCAAAAGGAGAGATTGCAACAACTAATTGCTCCAAACATCTTAAGAGAAAAATGGAATGAGAGCAAGATGGATAATGAGAGAGAGAGATGGGACAATAAAATGGTAGAATAACAATAGCTCAAGAGAAGGTGAGAAATGAGTGAGGGAGGAGTTCTATTTATACTCAGGAAGAGAAAGCTACCCCTCTTGGATGAGTTACAAGTGTCACACATAAAGGAAAAGTCACTTTTAGGGTTTCGACATGGATGAATGAAGTGAAAATGAGTTGGAGTGATTTGGAAAGGATTTGACAAGTCAAATGATGAGTTCTAGGGTCTAGGGAGGCACACCAAGGGATAAAATAAGTCTCCCATTAATCTTTTTATTTATTTTTTACTTTTTGAAGACTTTCTAGAAGGGGGGCTGATCCGAGGCAGGATCTTTTATGATTATGGTTGAGTTTTAACTTGCATGAATATTTTAACCATTTGAGAAATTAACGAAAGAATGAGGAAAAAAGAAGATTATATCAGTCAAA
>JZKD02S2441318.1:8979-27538 GCA_000966675.3 Picea glauca
CACATTACTATTTTGCACTGAATATTGTTTCTCACTTACCCTTTATCCTCTCAATGTTCATTCACCGAGTCATTTGTTTTCATTGTTTTCTCGAATCGACTCCATTTCCCAAAGTCTTATTTTCTTGCACCAATATAACCAAAACCCATTATATCAAAGGTGTTAAATCTATCCACTTCTTTAAATCCATATCCCGCACGGAAACAAAGTCTCCTGAGAGATCCCTCTCTAGGTATGAAATGCTAGTTTCGGGCCTCAAAGTTCGTTTAAAAAGTTACCTTCTTCGTATATTTATCATCTGAACAAATTTGTAGAGTGATAACATAATTAATGACCATGAACTTGAGAATTGTGTTCTCACAAGAGAATTAGAGGAATCCATGGGAAGATTTTTCCCTCTTAGATTCATAGTGTCAACTCAAGTGTGGAATATATTGTATACATAATTGATGCAACAAGGATCCTATGGTTGGGTGGAATGGTCCCTCTTCTACAACCACTTGGTGGATAATTTCTAAATAGATAAGTGTTTTTTAATGTACCAATGAATTGTGTTGAGTTACTGCTAAACTATTATGGTTATGTCATGGTTTGACTTAATTCCTAGATTGTTTAGTTAAGATTGTCCATATTAGCCTCCATTTTTTATTTAATTCTTCATTATGTAACATCCCTCTCTTACGCGCACTGAGAGAACTTATTGTTTAAGGACACTTGCTTGCAAGTGATCCAGATTATTTTACTATTGGGCGTCTAATTATATTTATGAGGCATTATGGATATGATGACATGTTATTTTACTATATTGACATAGACAAGTGTTATTGACTCGGTTGTCCTGAGTGTGCAATATTTGGACCTAGAGGATGCTGAGGCATCGACATAACCCTTGGACTCTGGATCGAGTTAGGGAGTGGACTATTGGGGTTTGATTGTTGTATATATATGATATTTGTGCATTTGATTAGATGTTATGATTATGGATTTTATTCTTATATGATTCATGATGATGCAGGATGACAATAACATGCTTACCAGACTCACATGTGGAGTAGAGGGGTCATGCACGACTACTAGAGATTTTGAGGGAGAGGTGTGGACAACAACCTTGCCACAACCTACCAGCACTCCCGTCGTGGCTCAAACTATAGGTTAACGATTACCTAGTTCGAGAATACCCACGATGTCATGAGGGCAGACTGCGACAGTTGCTCATGATGATTCTAAGGGGCACGCAATAAGGCAGGGGCCTTATCCCTTAGAAGCCCTTAGTCTCCCATAATATCACCTTGCAGAGTATTGACTCTAGGGTTTTGATGTCTACCAAGTCAGTCAAGAGGCGAGTGGCACCCTTGGAGCACGGACTGCATCCTGAAGGGCACATCACACAAGGGAAACAGAATGAGGTGAGTGACACCCTTGGAGAACGAAGTGCATCCTAAAGGGCACATCACGCAAGGGAAACAAAATGAGGTGAGTGGCACCCTTGGAGCACCTAGTGCATCCTAAAGGGCACGTCGGTTTATTAAATAATAAATGAGTAAACCTATATGGCCTTAGAATGAATAATGTGATAAGAAATATTTGAAACAATTTCCCTAATAAAATGTTGCCCAACCTAGGAAAATAAAGTCTAGGTCTAAGTGATACTTGTGATAAATATATATATATATATATAATAATGCTAATCATCATTAATCATGTGACGAAAAGGGGGTGAGTAATTCATTTAATTTATAAAAAAATATGTTGGGGGATAAAATTTAAAAAGGGGGAAAAAGGGGAAATAATTGTTTTGTTACTTATGTTAATTAAAAATTTATTAATGAAAACAAAAGGGAAAAGGGAAAAAAGTTAAATTTCCACACTTGTCAATTTAATTTTTAAATGAAAAGGGAAAGAGAAAATTTAATAGAATTAGGAAACTAGGAAAAAATGGGAAACACAAAAAGAAAGGAGAAACACAAGGAAGAAGTAGAAAGACTAACTTATTAAGGTGTCTAGGATTTAAGAACTTTCTAAATTAAACTCAACTAGTAAATTAGTAAGGGGATAAGTCATTAAAATGTGTAAGAGAATATGAGGACACCTAGGAGTGATTCTAGGAATGCTTTTAGGTGGTTGAGGGAAATAGGAGTAATTAATTAATTACTGAAATTAATTTATGTTGAAATGAAGGGGATGGGTGACACATGTACAGGGAGGATTTTTGGTGAATTAATTTTTTTTTTTTTTAAATAAAATGGTGAAACCTGTTATATTAGCAAAAAGAAAGAGTGTACAGTGACTGGTGATGACGCCAGCTGTCCCGCCTGGGCAGGAAACCAGGACAACTAGGTCTCCTGTGCCAGGTGCATAGCAGTTATCAAAAAATACATTTTCACGCCCTGCCTAAGGGAAACCAGGGCGGCAGTGCTAACGAGCTTCAAAAAGGAGATCATGTCTATTCCAAAGGAAACTAAACAAACTAACTGGACCATAACAGCATAAAAACTTCTAACCAGAGCCCCTGTGGAACTATTTGCTCGAGCGCGCTCGCTTGTATCCCGTCCGACGCCAGCCTGCCTGAATTGAGTACTCCTACATGCACGTTGGGAACTGCTTCTTCAGAGTGTTCTTCGAGAGATCTGCAAAGAGCATGTCTATCCTTTGATCCATTCTGGCTAGACGAAAGGCTAGCTTGTCCAACATGCTTCAGAGCTTGAAAATGAGTGGTAGGTGCCAGAGTTTCGAGAAGGTGGACTGATCCCGTCGTCCATTGTCACCCGGAGTCCACATTCCAAAGTTCTTCGTTGCACTGGCGCTGAGGTCTCCCGTTGGTCGGGTCGGTGTCCACTCTAGATTCGCCACCCCTGTGGTGTCACCGGGCATGGCTTCCTCCTCCACGATGCAAGGTGGGAAGAGGTCCTCCTCGCTAGCGGCACTGTGTCTCCCCAGGTAGGCTTTGGGAGGTGGTCTGTGTTCTTCTGCTTGTGCCATGGGAGGGTGGCTATGCATAGCCTCCTCTAGGATAATTTCTTCGACAATTTCCATGGGAGGCGACCAAGGACTTCACTTGCGTCGGATGGACGCCAGTGCAAGAGCTCACTCGAATTTCTTTATGCGCTTGTGCCGGGATTCAGCCCTATACTAGGCTGCCCCTCTGTGCGATTTGCCTCTAAGCCTGGGCATGATGGAGTCCCCTGGAGGAATGTGAATGGGTGAAGGTCAGAATTGCAGCTCAGCCTCTCCCTTCACTATCTTTGACGGAGGTTGGAAATGCTGCTCGGAAAGAATGAGCACTGCGAAGGGCGAATGCATCTCTACCCTGTCCCTTGTCACGATAAAACCCCACATTGTTATGCCCACGATCGCCATTAACGCTATGTTGTAAGTGCTCTGTCGACTGGTACCTCTCCCGTGCATGAGAGGGCTCATCACGTTAAGGTGGCGGGTGCAGGACATGGCTCAATTAATAACCAGAGGGATCGCGCCGGTTGATGCCATAAATGGGCGTCCCGACAGCCTCCCGTGTGTCCTCAGTTGAGAATGTGGCACCCCATCCGGGGTTGGTGAATTAAATTATTGAACAATAAATTAAATGGGATTTTGGGAAAGTAAATGACTTAGAAACTCTATATAAAGGAGGGAGGAGGAGGAGGAGGATGGATCTCTTCTGTGATGTGTAACGTTACGATGTAGAATTTTAGACTTGAATGACTTAGCTTGTGGGAGTTGGGATACCCAACTCAGTGAGGAGTGGTAGCTCGGCCTTGTGAGGTGAGATGGGAGCTATTTGATTCTTTGGTTTAGTGTGTGTGGCCCTTTTGTGACTCGGGGGGATAAGAGGGAAGAAGAGTACTCCTAGCATTGGTTGGGAGGTATCGGTGAAGTCTCATCGATCGACAATCGGGAGAAGCACAGAGTGCGTAGGACAATGAATCAGAGTGGGCGACTTGGGCTACGATACGCTTCCTTTATTTCTGCATGGTATATTTTTATTATACTTTACACTTTCATCTCTGTACTTTTATTGGGTAAAGAAAATGTGGACTTAGCATTTTAACTGGGAACTTAATTTTCCCATAAGCCTTAAGCTCGTTGTTTGAACTGATTCCCTTGGATTTTAATCATTGCATGTTTAAACTGTCCTTTGGTTTGTTGATTTTTTTGAATATTTGTTCTTTTTGTTCTCATCCTTAGCTCTTCATTCCATGCATGAGCAGTCGGCCAGGAGCTGAATTGATGGTTGTCACTTCGGTGCACAACGACCTATAGATTCTAATGCCCTGCTTTTATGGGCATGGATTATGAGCGAAGGATGTGTTTACCCCTTCTTATCTATGTGTTGATCTTTGCCTTGCCTCGGTCTCCACGTGTTATATCACCTATGCATCTTCATCATTCTCAGCATATGAAGACTGTGTTTGGTATTCTATGCATTTTTATATATTTCCGGATGAATTTAACTCTACATTTTTGTTGGATAAATCAACTCTTCATTTTTACATATTGCTGGAAACTTAAATCTTCATTGTGATCCCTCCCTGCAACTTAACTCCATGATTGTTTTATTGATGGCATTATTCTCTGCATTCTTACCTCTACGTTTCTTTTAATGCTTGTATGCATTTTTTTTATGCGTTTGTGTCACTACGCGAATCTCAACGCAAGTGGATTATGGACTACAATTACATTTTACTGATTGTGATGTTATTTCGGTAAAATTATTTTATTTACATCATTTTCCAGTCCTTACTCAACATTTTCCATTATTTTCATTACATAACGATTTTATGTGGAGACGTTTTTCTTTTTTATTGATTGATAGTTGGATTGTGAATCCTTTATACTTATCTCAGTGAATGTCCTTGTAATGTATACGTATTTTTGTTTTACATTTAAATGATAGAGAAATTAACCTGAACTGGCAACGAATTTACCCATATAAACTGCAGTTTGGTATTTACCCTATCGCCATATATAATTTAAACTACGAATTAAGATCTAGTAATATCTTTAAATAGCATTTGAACTGAAAATATTTGGAATGTTTAAATTGCATCCTAATCTGTAATGTCTGGCAATACCTTGGAATGCATTTTTTTTAATTGCAATTTTTTTTTTTGTTGTTAGTTTGTCTGTGACATGTGGGACTAACCTATGGCTAAGAAATCGTGACTTAGGGGCATCTAAGCCGTCAAAATCACCCAGGGATCACACCCAGCCTGAACCACACCAACCATTAACATGGCTGGATTTTTTGTCCCCACAGGTCTCGAACCGGTGACTTTAAGATCACGGAGTGCCTTAACAGTACACTTCGTCACCGACTGTCCTACACCTCGGGGACAATTGCAATTTTATTAAACATATAGGATAATTACCATATCATTATGGTGCATGGATAACTGTAAAATATTTAGAAGGAAATATCTTATGATTGTGTTTAATTTTGTAGACAACGACCTCTTATATTCTAGATAACAAATTCCGGTATTTTACAGATTCCTCAATGGTAAAAACCTCTATGAGTTTATACAATGGAAGCAAGGGGAATTTATAGTTGCACTGTGACTGTGCAGTGTTTCATTTGAGATGGTGTAGTAGCTATGTTTTTGGGATGGTGTATTAGTGTGTTGTAATTGTTTGTGTTTGACTTCTATTGTGTGGACTGTGTTGTCATCCATTACATTGGATAGACAGATTTAGCATGTTTAATAGACCATCGTCCCATACATTTTATAGACAGTACTTTAGTAGACAATGCTTATAGAATAAAGACAGTTCTAGATTTAATAAAAATGATATTTAAATAGGTTTCATGTATAAAAACGACCGCGATAATTAAAACCCATAGAGATATTAAAAACACGTTTTCTATATAAGAATGACAGCGAAATTATAAAATGATTTTTCGAGTTATTAAAATGAGTTTACTATTTGAAGTTTGAGAATGGATAGTAACTTGATAAACACGGATTTAAAATATATATATATATTATTTATAATTTTGATAGCGATGTTATGTTCCCCTATTGTTTAGCATTGATTGGGTATACGTAGGTGGCCTACCACTATGATCACCCAGGTTTTAATGTTGTTATAAAGTTTTTGGTTAAAGCACATTTTTAAACGATTGTAATTTAAAATTGAAAAAAATGGATCTCATTACATTTTGTTTGTGCTTGAAGGTTGTATGTCCATAACTTGATCCTTCTAAATACCTATGGTATGTGTCGAGGATTTTCAATTTGTTACCTTTTCAAAACTTGTTTTCACCACCTTCCACTTCATTTAATTCTGAGAACGTGTTTTCATCTAGTTGTTCCCTCGTTTAATATCTTAAATTCCCTCTGCCAGAACTTAATCTGTTAGAATTTTCGGTTGAAAAGTTTGTTTCACTTGTAGGAGCCACCTTCATGCATCTCACTTTGTGTAACGATTTTATTCCTTTTTGGTTGGGTTAAGAATCCTTCTTTCACCATTTAAGAGGAGTTGGAACATTCTAAATTCTTGAAGGAGTTAGGGTCCTTGTGGTTGTCGTGATTTTAGAGGATTGGGTTGATGGGGTTTCTTCTTCACTTTATCCCCTTTTCATTGACTAGATCCCACTAGTGCAGTCTATTTTTTTATTTTCTCACTAGAAAAGGAAGAAATGTAAAGGATGTTTTGTTCTTTGGATTTAGGCATAATCGGGTTTTATGCGCGTTGGGTTTTCACGCACATTAATTTTAGGTGCCACTGGTATACCTTGAATGGGCCTAATGGTTAAGAACATGTGTTACTTCCTAATATATCACAAGATCAATCAAGAAAGACTTTTCATGTCTAGCGATACCAACAAAAAAAAAACAAATATTACTACTTTCGGTTGTAGTAACGACGGGGTTGTTACATATGGTATCAAAGCTGGTTCAACCCTGCGATGGTGGATTGCCAGGATTTCCACTGCAGTAAACCCATGAATTTTAACCCTTGTGTTAATTAAAAACCTTAATGTGTCCATGCGGTGATCTCATTTAGAGGACACCACAGAGGTTCAGAATTTGGTGCCGTTGAAGGAGGTGCGACACCTCCAAAAGTTCATGCACCCTTGGAGTCGAACCCATAAGGGAAAGAACCAGTCCTTGGGATGGATTATCTTGTTGTAGGGGATGATCATGGTTTGAAAGCTCTTCCAGGTAATGTCAAAGGGCCTTGATTCACCATTGGTACTGAGACGAGGCCAGGGCACCTGTACCCCTAAGGGTCCACAACGCGCTCTATCGAGTACCATTAGCATTCATTGAGAACTTGAGAGAGTTGAGTTCTTGAGTCCATGAGTGTCATGGATGGTTTTGTTGTTGAGGCACGGTTGTAGAGAAAGGCATTGTGCTTCACGCTTCATGATTTTTACCTCCAGCATGAAGGTCCGCATGGTGGTATTTCAACTAAAAGAGAGCAGTATTCTATGGCGGAAGACGCTTCTACCAGTTTGAACATGGCCTTTGATGACGTGTCATGGGAATTGTTAAAGGAATGATTCCATGAGAGGTATCTTTGGAGGTACGGTGCCCAAGTACGAGGCCCATTTTGGAGCTTCTTCGGTATGCTTTGCACCAAATTACCCAGAAACTTAAGGTCAAGAAGTTTGAGTTTATCCTTATTGTTAGAATTCGGCTTCTACTTTGGGTACCAGTATTACTGGAATGAAGGAAGTGTTTTGGATTGTGGGGAGCCACATTACCAACATTTCTTCCTAGAGGAAAGAGCTGGAGCATCTGGATCAGCCGGACTCACTACTGTGGGAGTTTTGGGCAAGGCCCATCGGATTCATGCACTGGTGAATAACCGCCAAGAAGATCACTAGTCGTCTGTGCTCGAGACGTGAGGTGTCTTCGTTGACCAGGCCCTTAGTATTTGATACATTTGGTTTCTACCGAGAGTTTCATTTCGGGTGCAGCGCTAAAAGGGATTAAGTTAAAGGCAGTTGAATAGGATGAGATTAGCTTTGTAGAGATGGATTTGGGAGCCAAACAAAAGGTTGGAGGAAAGGGTATAGGTTGTACCCTTAACCTAGGAGAGTCTTCACTAGGTTTGACCTATACATCACGATATCAGGATCTTATGATGTCATAATCGGTATGGACTGGTTGGAATCACATGAGGCAATACTCAACTGTAAGACAAAATGGTTGATTTTGGTTGATGATGAGGGACATAGATGCATGATTGTAGGATGGAACCATGGATTTTCCCTGAGGTTCATCTCTTCCTTCCAGCTACGGAAGATAATGCGCAAGGGATGTAATCTTTATGCAATCCTTGCATTAAACTAGAAGGGAGTAGTGAAAGGTCTAGAACACCTTCTAGTGGTGAAAGAGTTTGCAAACGTATTTTCGGAGGAGTTACCTGGGATGCCACAAAAGAGGCAATTGGAGTTTACCATAGATCTGAAACCGGGGACTTCACCAATAGCAAGAATGCCTTATCATATGCCGACCCCAGAGTTACAGGAGTTGAGAATGCAATTGAAGGAGGTGTTGGACCTAGGACTTATACGACCAAGTGTGTCACCGTGGGGCACACCTACTATATTCATACAAAAGAAGGATGGGTCATGGAGACTCTGCATGACCACCATCAATTGAACAAGGCAACGATTGAGAATCAATATCCATTGCCGAATATTAATGATTTGTTCGATCAGATGAATGGTGCGATAGTGTTTTCAAGGATCGATTTGCGATCAGGGTATCACCAGTTACGGATCAAGGAGGATGATGTCCCTAAGAAAACTTTAAGACGAGGTTTGGTCATTATGAGTTTATTGTTTTATGGTTTGGACTAAAAAATTCCCCAGGGGTATTTATGAGTTTGATGAATGGGGTGTTCTGCGAGTACTTGGACAAGTTCGTCCAAGTATTCATTAAGGACTTTTTGATTTACYCTCRAATGAMGRAGGAGCATGACGATCACTTGCRCTAGGTACTATAGAGTCTGYGAGAGCATAAATTGTGTGGGAAGATGTCCAAATTCTCGTTTTATCAATCGACGATTCACTACTTAGGGCATGTMATCTCTGGCGAAGGTATCATMGTGGATCCACCAAAGGTCGAGGCTATTATGGAATGKCCTATGTYGACAAATGTCTCAGAAGTGTGTAGCTTCATGGGTTTAGTAGGATACTATYGATGATTCGTCGAGGKATTTTTGAAGATAGCAAATCCGATCATGGAATGGCAGAAGAAGAACAARAAATTTGTTTGGATTAAAAAATGTACGGAAGCATTTCRGAGGCTCAAAGAGTTTTTGAAAACAACACCRATACTAAAGKTCCCTAACATGGACGCAGACTTCTTGGTATGCACTGACACATCCAAGGAAAKCTTAGGAGGAGTCTTKATGMAARAMAGTCCAATGATCGCTTATATCTCGAGGAAACTGAGAAGGCATGAGGARAACGATGYGACGCACAATTTGGAGTTGTTAGCAATTGTTTATTCCTTGAAGGTTTGGAGACACTACCTTGTTGGAAAAAATGTTGAACTAAAGACRGACCACTGTGGACTACARCACATATTTATGCAAAGYGACCTGAACAYGCGACGATGGTGTTGGTCAKAATTTCTTAGCGAATACGGGTTTGAGATTCCTTACATAAAAGGAATAGTGAACCGAGTGGYGGATGCATTGTGCCGGAGACCTCACATATTTTCGGTGTTGSCTCTTCATAGGAATCTAYGTGAAAATATTCTAACTTTACAGTGYGATGATGACTGGTACAAGATTTCAAGGATTTTATCGGAAAAAACACAATGATTGTACCAATATTTGAAGGATTTATGTTGGACRAYGATGAACTACTGAGATTTAAAAATTGAATTTACGTACCACCGAACAACGAGTTGAGGAGTTTGATCCTAAAMGAGGCTCATAGAKTAGTGTACATGKCTCACCCAGRAGTCACGAAGATGAGGGCATACCTTAAACCCTTATTCTTCTAGAAGGGAATGAAGGTAGACATAGTTAACTATGTGGCYAGATGTCTAGAATGTCAGCAGGTAAAGGMTTAACCTARACATCTAGYAGGATTACTACAACCAMACGYGATTMTGGAATCGAAATGGGAGGTTATTTYGATGGGTTTCATTGTTGGATTGCCACTGATGGCAAGGAGACACGAATCGATTTTTGTGGTATTCAACACTYTGAATAAGAATTCTCATTTATTCCTATGCATACAATGCATYAGGCAACTGACATAGCTAGAGTTTTCATCAGYGAGATTGTGAGGCTTCATGGMATACCTAAGAGGATTATATCTGTTCGAGGATCGRTGTTTACTAGACGATTTTGGACTAGCTTCCAAGAGGCCTTGGGAACCCAACTTAAATTCAGTWCTGCGTATCACCCGGAGACTAAAGGGAAGACCGAACGAGCAAACCAAATMTTGGAAGACACGTTGCACATGTATGTGATAGACCCACAAAAGTGTTATTGACTCGGTTCTCYTRAGTGTGCAAGATTTGGGCCTCGAGGATGTTGAGGCATCGACAAAACCCTTGGACTCTGCATCGAKTCATGGAGTASACTATTGGGGTTTGRTTGTTGTATATATATGACATTTGTGCATCTGATTAGATGGTATGATTATGGATTTTATTCTTACATGATTTGTGATGATGCARGATGAMAATARCATGCCGACCAAACTCACATGTGGAGTAGAGGGGTCATGCATGCCTACCAAAGATGTTGAGCGAGAGGTGTGGACAACAACCCTGCCACRGCCTACTAGCACTCTCATYGTGGCTCGAACTGTAGGTTAACGATTACCTAATTCGAGAAGACCCATGATGTCATGAGGGAAGACTGCGATAGTCTCTCATGATGATTCTAAAGGGTGCACAATAAGGYAGGGGCSTTATTACTTAGAGGCCCTTAGTCTCCCACAAGATCACCTAGCRGAGTATTGACTCCAGGGGTTTTGATGTCTACCAAGTTAGTSAAGAGGCGAGTGGAACCCTTGGAGCACGGAGTGCGTCCTGAAGGGCAYGTCATGCAAGGGAAATAGAATGAGGCGAATGGCACCCYTGGAGCAYAGAGTGTGTCCTGAAGGGAACACCGCGCAAGGGAAACAAAATGAGGCGAGTGGCACCCTTRGAGAACCTAGTGCATCCTGAAGGGCACGTCGTGTTGTTAAATAATAAATGAATAAATCTATATGGCCTTAGAACGAATAATGTGATGAGAAAGAATTGAAACAATTTCCCTAATAAATGTTTCCCAGCCTAGGAAAATAAAGTCTAGGTCTAAGAGATGTTTGTGATAAATATATATATATATATATATATATATATATATATAATTAAAAATAAATAAATAATAATGATAATCATCATTAATCATGTGACGAAAAGGGGGTAAGTAATTCAATTAATTTATAAAAAAATATTTTGGGGATAAAATTTAAAAAGGGGGAAAAAGGGGTAATAATTGCTTCGCTACTTATGCTAATTAAAAAATTATTAATTAAAAAAAAAAGGGAAAAGGGGAAAAAGGTAAATTTCTACACTTGCCAATTTGAGTTTTAAATGAAAAGGGAAAGAGGGAATTTAAAAGAATTAGGAAACTAGGAAAAAGCGGGAAACATAAAAAGAAAGGGGAAACACAAGGAAAAAGCATAACGATTAACTTAGTAAGCTATCTAGCTTTTAAGAACTTTCTAAATTAAACTCAACTAGTAAATTAGTAAGGGGGTAAGTCATTAAATGTGTAAGGGAATATGGGGACACCTAGGAGCAATTCTAGGAATTCTTTTGGGAGGGTGAGGGAAATAGGAGTAATTAATTAATGAATGAAATTAGTTTATGGTGCAATAAAGGGGATGGGTGAAAAATGTATGGGGAGGATTTTTGGTGAATTAAATTATTGAACAATAAATTAAATGGGATTTTGGGAAAGTAAATGACTTAGAAACTCTATATAAAGGAGGGAGGAGGATGATGATGGATCTCTTCTGTGATGCGTAACATTATGCTGCAGAATTTTAGACTTGACTGACTTAGCTTGTGGGAGTTGGGATATCCAGCTTGGTGAGGAGTTGTAGCTTGGCCTTGCGAGGTTAGTTGGGAGCTAGTAGATTCTTTGGTTTAGTGTGCATGTCCCCTTTGCGGTTCGGTAGGGCTAAGGGGGAAGAAGTGTACCCCTAACGTTGGCTTGGAGGTACCAGTAAAGTCTCATCGGTCAGTAAGAAGGAGTAGCATGGAGCGTGCGGGGCAATGACTCAGAGCGGGTGACTTGGGCTACAATACACTTCCTTTATTTTGGCATGGTATATTTTTATTATACTTTACACTTTTATCTCTGTACTTTTATTAGGTAAATAAAATGTGGACTTAGCATTTCAACCGAGAACTTAATTTTCCCATAAGCCTTCAACTCGTTGTTTGACCTGATTCCCTCGATTTTTGATCCCTGCATGTTGAGACTGTCCTTTGGTTTGTTGATTGTTGTGAAGATTTTCACTTTTCGTCCTCATCCCTAGCTCTTCAGCTCATGCCTGAGCAGTTGGCTAGGAGCCGAATCGACGATCATCACTTCGGTGCACAACGACCTATAGATTTTAATGCCCTACATTTTTGTGCATAGATGATGAGTGAAGGATGTGTTTACCCCTTCTTATATCTGCATTGATCTCCGCCTTTCCTCAGTCTTTGCATGTTATATCACCTTTGTGTCTTCATCGTTCTCGGCATCTGAAGACCGTGTTTGGTATTCTCTGCATTTTTATATATTGTCGGATGAATTTAACTCTATGTTTTTGCTCGATAAATCAACTCTGTGTTTTTACATATTGCTGGAAACTTAAATCTACATTGTGATCTCTCCCTGCAACTTAACTCCGTGTTTGTTTTATTGATGGCATTATTCTCTGCATTCTTACCTATGTGTTTCTTTTAATGCTTGTGTGCATTTTTTTTATGCGTCTGTGTTACTACACCAATCCCAGTGCGGGTGGATTATGGACTGCAATTACATTTTACCGACTGCAATGTTATTTCAGTAACAATGTTTTATTTACATCGATTTCCAGTCTTTGCTCGGCATTTGCCATTATTTTTATTACACAATGATTTTATGTGGATGGATTTTTCATTTTTATTGATTGACAGTTGGATGGCAAAGACTTTATACTTAGATCAGCAAATGTCCTTGTAATGTATACCTATTTGTTTTTTACATTTAAATGATAGCGAAATCAACCTGAACTGGCAACAAATTTACCCATATAAACTACGGTTTGGTATTTACCCTATCGCCATATATAATTTAGAATGGGAATTAAGATCTATTAATATCTTTAAATATCATTTTAACTTAAAATATCCAGAATGTTTAAACCGCGTCCTAATCTATAATGTCTGGCAATACCTTGAAATGAGTTTTTTTTAATTGCAATTTTATTAAATAGCCGGGATAATTACCATATCCTTATGCTGCGTGGATAACTACAAAATATTTAGAAGGCAATATTTATGATTGCATTTAATTCTATAGACAACGACCTCTTATATTCTAGTTAAAAATATCCTATCTTTTACAGATTCCTCAAGGGTAAAAACCTCTGGGAGTTTATACAATGGAAGGAAGGCAAATTTATAGCTACACTGTGACTGTGCAGTGTTACGTTTGAGACGGTGTAGTAGTTTCATTTTTGGGATGGTGTATTAGTGTTTTGTAATTGCCTGCGTTTGACTTCTGTTGTGTGGATTTCGTTATCATCCATTACATTGGATAGATATATTTAGCATGTTTAATAGATCACCGTCACATACATTTTATAGACAGTACTTTAGTAGACATCGTTTATAGAATAAAGACAGTTCTAGATTTAATAACAATGATATTTAAATAGGTTTCTTGTATAACAACAACTGCGATAATTAAAACCCACAGAGATATTACAAACAAGTTTTCTGTATAAAAATGACAACAAAATTATAAAACGAGTTTTCGAGTTATTAAAATGAGTTTCATGTTTGAAGTTTGAGAATGGATAGTAACTTGATAAACCCAGAGTTAAAAAAACAAAATATTATTTATAATTCTGATAGCGATGTTACGTTCCCATATTGTTTAGCATTGATTGGGCATACGTAGGTGGCCTTCCTCTATGATCACCCAGTTTTTAATGTTGTTATAAATTTTTTGGGTAAAGCACATTTTTAAACGATTGTAATTTAAAATTGAAAAAAACAAATCTCATTACATTTTGTTTGTGCCTGAAGGTTGTATGACCATAACTTGATCCCTCTAAATCCCTATGGTATGTCTCGAGTATTTTCAATTTATTCAGTTTTCAAAACTTGTTTTCATCGCCTTCCACTTCGTTTAATTCTGAGAACGTGTTTTCTTCTAGTTGTTCCCTCGTTTAATATCTTAAATTCCCTCTGCTAGAACTTAATCTGTTAGAATCTTTGGTTGAAAATTTTGTTTCACTTGTAGGATCCACCTTCATGCATCTCACTTTGTGTAATGATTTTATTCCTTTTTGGTTGGGTTAAGAATCCTTCTTTCACCATTTAAGAGGAGTAGGAGCATTTTAAATTCTTGAATGAGTTAGGGTCCTTGTGGTTGTTGTGCTTTCAGAGGATTGAGTTGATGGGGTTGATTCTTCACTTTAGTCCCTTGTCATTGACCAGCTCCCACTAGTGCAGTCTGTCTTATTATTTTCTCATTAGAAAGGGAAGAAATGTAAGGGATGTTATGTGCTTTGGATTTAGGCGTAATCAGGTTTTATGCGTGTTGGGTTTTCATGCACATTGATTTTAGGTGCCACCGGTATACCTTG
The DNA here is from genome assembly GCA_000966675.3 of Picea glauca. Classification (NCBI taxonomy): domain Eukaryota; kingdom Viridiplantae; phylum Streptophyta; class Pinopsida; order Pinales; family Pinaceae; genus Picea; species Picea glauca. The sequence continues at coordinate 23,798 of JZKD02S2441318.1, forward strand.
AATGGGCCTAATGGTTAAGAACATGTGTTACATCCTAAGATATCACAAGATCAATCAAGCAGGACTTTTCATGTCTAGCGATACCAACAACAACAAAAAAAAATCTTATGACTTTCAGTTGTAGTAACGGAAGGGTTGCTACGCATTCATAATTGAATAAATTGTTATATTTATATTTCATAAATATGTATTTCCATGTTTTCTTATGGTAAATAGTTACTAACAAAATAATGAATTTGGTTCCATGCTAAATTGATGCAAATTTGGGAGGTTAAAATAAGTAACCGATATCCTCAAAGTGCATAGAGGGTATTGGGTATATTACAATATGGTATTAGATATAGTGGTTACAACATTAGGGTTTTATGTTCCAGAAGTCAATTGTATATGAATAAATTGTAGTTTTTTGATAAGTGTTTGACATAATTTATCCACGAGAATGATTGGGGAAAATAGTATTTGAAGATTGCAAATGGCGAATTGAGTTTTGTAATTACCACATTGGAAGGATGTTAGAGTATTTGGTTATCTTATGGATGCATAAATGAAGAAATTTATGAATTTTAGAGTTATCTCTATGAAAATTTTGGGAAAATGTAATTTATAGGTTAAGTGTTTGACAAAATGTTCATGAAGAGAAAGGAATGTATAGATCCATAATTCCTATTTTATAATCCCAAATTGGGTATGGGTGTATTTACAAGGGGTTTATTTCCCAAGTGTCTCTCCTTGGGCAGAACCAATACTATGTGTAAACAATAAAGACATGCGTTTGTGGATGTACATGAATTTTAGACAACTAAAAAAGGTCACTATGAGAATTAAATATCCTCGACCAAAAATTGATGACTTATTTGATCAACTAAGAGAAGAAAAAAGTATTTCAAGGATAGATCTAAGGTTGAACTACCATTAGACAAGGATAAAGGATGAAGACATAAGTAAGATATATTTTAGAACCATGCATGCGTACTATGAATTCGCAGTGGTGCCATTTGGAGTGACAAATTCTCTAGATATCTTCATGTGATTAATGAATGGAATATTTAGAAATTACTTGGATAATTTTTTCATTGTATTCCTACATGACACTCTTATTTTATTCAAATTCAGAGAAGGAGCTTGGAGAGAACTTGAGATAATTAGTACAAGTATTAAAAGAGCATCAACTATATGAAAATTTTAAGAAGTGCTCATTTTATTAAAGTTATATTCATTACTTGTGACACATCATTTTTTTAGGGAGAAATAGTAGTAGAACTAGAGAAGATTGAAATTATTTAGGAATGGCCTAGACCTAAGAATGTACCCAAGGTAAGAACATTCATGGGGATTTCTATATACTATAGAAAATTCATAGAAGGATTTTCCAAGATTTCTCATCCCAATACATATTTACAGACGAAGGGAATTAAATTTGAATGTACACCAAAGTGTGAATAAATATTCCAACTATTAAACGAATTTCTTACAAGTGCACCCATTGTTAAGCCTATTGATCTAAATGAATAGTTTTTGGTATGCACAGATGCTTGCAAAGAGGGACTTGGTGGAGTTATTACTCAGAATGGGCATGTGATCTATTATGAATTAAAGAAGTTTAAGGAGCATGAAAACAATTATTTCACACATGACTTAGAACTCGCTACAATAGTTCATGTGCAAAAAATGTGGGGATAGTACTTGATGGAGAGAAAGTTTGAGTTAAGAACAGAACACAATGGTACGAAATATTTGTTTGAAAAAACAACTTTAAATGCTAGGAAAACAAGATGGATGGAATTTCTCAATGAATATGACTTTGATATTAAGCATATTAGAGGGAAGGAGAACAAAGTTTTTGATGCACTTAGTAGAAGAGTATAAGTAATGCATGCTACAAGAATTAGTATGTGCAAATTTGAATGGAGGAATATAATTCTTGGCCTTGTTACCTCGCATGAGTATTATCTTCATATTAAATAAGCATTAAAACAAGAGAATGAACAACATAAATATGAGAGTTATAAGTTGGAAGAGTGTCGTTCGTATGCATAAAACATAGTGTATCTTCCTAATTATTATGAATTAAGTATGTTTGTATCAAAAGAAATGTATAATGTTTCGTATGTTCGACATTCTAGTTATTAGAACACAATCATAGTAGTAGGAAGTCAATAATTTTGGTTAGGAATGAAGAAGGATGTGGATGATTATATAGCCACAAACATGGAATGTAAAAGAATAAAGGTCGAACACATGCACCCAGTAGGTTTTCTATAGTCATTTCCAATTCCAAAATGGAAATGAGAAGTGGAAACTATTGATTTTTATCACCAATTTTCCCAAGACAGTAAGGCAACACGATTAAATAATGGTGGTTGTGGACAAATTGACCAAAGTTTCTCAATTTATTCCAATTAACATGGATTATAAGGTAGATATATCGAAAATATTTACTTGAACGAGATTGTTAGGTTTCATAGGTTACATAAGGAAAATATTTCAAAGATAGATCCAAAGTCTACCTCAAACGTTTTGAAAGGATTATTCAAGGTTTTTTGTAAAAATATAAACCTCATTATAGCCTATCATCCACAAGCTGATGGTAAATAAAGATTCAGTCAATTGACTTAAGACATGTTAAGAATGCATGTGATGGATAAGCCATTGAAGTGGGAGTAATACTTTCATTTAATGTAATTTTCCTATATTAATGGATATCAATACTCATTGAAGATGAGTCTGTTTGAGACATTATATGGTAGAAACTGTAATACCCTAGCTAGTTGGGACAATCCAACAAACATAGTAGTAATTAGTCTAAAGTTACTTAGATAAATAGAAGTGAAAATAGTCAAAATCAAGAAGAATTTACAAGCAGTACAAGATAGGGAAAATAGTCATGTATATAAAGGAAGAAAGCCAAGGGAATTTAAATTTGGGGAGCATGTGTTTCTAAAAGTGAAACCAAATAATTTTTTGTTAAATTTGGGGAGGTACACTAAATTGGTTGCTTGATATTGTGGTCCTTTTGAGATCTTGAATAGGATATGACCTTTTGCATACATGCTTGAATTGCCTGTTATTATAAAAGTTTATAATTGATTTCATTTATTATTGTTGAGGAAGTATTTGCATGATTCTAAACGTCATTGACTGTCATTTGATTTTGATGGAACCAAAAGGAGACTTCTAGGTACAACTAGTGTGCATATTGGAAAAGAAGGCCACACTATTTAGTAATAAATTTATATGGAATGTAAAGTCTCAATGTACCCACTATATCCCTAAAGGATCAACGTGGGATGTAGGGGATGTAATGTCGAAAGCATATCCAAATTTATTTTGAAAAAAAATTATGTAAAATAAATGTGTTGTTATTGTATGTAATAATGGTGTTCACTAAGGATGGTGCAAAATATAGGGGCATGGGAATGTAAAACCCTATTTTGGATCCCCATTTCACTATTGTATATGCATATAACGGATGGCTAAAATATGAATGATGCAATTTGTAAGAAAACACTGAATCTTAGTAAAAAGTACATTGTTGGTTGTAGAATAGAAGGACAAAAGAAGGGGGGATATGACTCCACAATGGTGGAAAGAAAAGGGGGATTAAGTAGGCTAAGGAAAGGACCTTAGTAAGGGATTCAACCCAAAGTCTATGTAAAACATAATTATTCCCCTTGATTATTACTTAATTTTTGTTTGATTAAGCCTTAGATGGACATTTGGTGGGGGTTAGCTCATGAAGAA
>JZKD02S2441329.1:0-13122 GCA_000966675.3 Picea glauca
TTTCTGTTGCTATTTCGTATATCATTTCTGTGTATTGTGAATATTATGCTGGATATTTTACTGTTATTCTGTCATTTCTAGCATTTCATTTCTGTTCTGCATATTTTATATATCTTGTATCTTGCATAGACTTCCACCCCCCAAGACTCAGAAAGAGGTGAGAAGATTTCTCGGATATGTCAGATATTATTGGCGGTTTATTGAAAATTTTACAAAGATTGTTGCACCTATGTTTGGATTATTGATAAAAAGATGTTGATTTTGTTTGGACTGAGCAGTGTCAAACTGGCTTCGAAACCCTGAAAGCCAAGTTGTCTGTGGCACCAGTTCTTAGAGGGCCCAATTGGACTCTCCCATTTCATATATCCATTGATGCCTCCGACACTGCAATAGGAGGGGTATTAGGGAAGAAAGAGGACCAGTAGCCCTATGCCATTTATTTTGTAAGCTAGAACTTGCCCCTTGCCGAGTTGAACTATACAGTCACCGAGAAGGAATTCTTGGCAGTCGTTCATGCTATTAACAAGTTTCATCATTAAATTACAAGTTATGAAGTATTTGTACACACTGATCATTCCACCATTAGGTTCCTCATGAACAAACCTATAAATAATGGCTAAGTGACTAGGTGGCTCTTGTTGTTGCAAGAATTTAATATCACTGTGCTCAACCAACTTGGAAAGGATAATGTAGTAGCTGACTTTCTTTCTTGAATAAAAAATGAAGATGATGATATCCCTGTAGATGATAGTTTCCCATATGAGCATCTGTTTTCCCACTCTGTCAATACCCCATGGTTTGCGAATATGGAAAACTATCTAGCTACTAGGAGGTCATCGTCTCATTTGTCACCTCATGAAAAGCGGAAAATTATTACACAGAGTGTTAATTACTCTTGGGTTGGTCATGATATTTTTCGCATAGGTCCTGATTTGATTATTCGTAGATGTGTCCGAGAGGACGAGGTACCTGAAATACTACAAAGTTGTCATGATGGACCATGTGGTGGCCATTTCTCTAACAAATGCACAACATATAAGGTATTACATTCAGGTTACTATTGGCCTAGCATATTCAAAGATGATGCCAAGTATGTGAGAAGTTGTGATAGTTTCTAAAGGATAGGTACACCTACGTCAGCTGAAAAAATGCCTTTGCATGCCCAAGTTATGATAGAACCCTTCGAAAAATGGGCCCTCGACTTTGTAGGACCAATTTCACCCATGTCCCGTAGGAAGAACTGTATCTTGGTTTGTACGGATTATGTCACCAAATGGGTAGAGGTAAAACCCTATTTAGGACCACAGAGAAGTTTGTTGTCGAATTCATCTATGAAGACATCTTTACCCGCTTCGGTGTCCCTCGTGAAATTTTTACTGACCAAGGCACTCAATTCACTTCCAAGATGATGAAAGAGCTAACAGAGAAATATGGGATTAAACACCGTAAATCTTCTCCATACCACCCACAAGCCAATGGTCAGGTAGAATACACAAACAAAGTTTTGGAAGCCATCTTGACCAAGAATGTTCATTTGCATCATCGGAATTGGGCTGATAGGCTCCCAGAGGCTTTGTGGGCATATCGAACTACCTGGAGGAATACCACTGGGCATACCCCTTATGAGCTAGTGTACGGGAAACAAGTACTTTTACCTATAGAATTTCAAATAAGAACCTTTCTTATTGCCGCAGAATTAGGATTGAACCTGGATGAGGCTCAGAAGCAACGAGCCCTACAGTTGAATGAGTTGGATGAAATCAGGCAAGATGCCATCCAATGGATGATATTAGTCCAAAACCAGAGAAGCAAGTGGCATGACAAGTTTATTAAAAAGAAGCACTTCCAGCGTAGTGATTGGGCCCTGTTGTTTGATTCCCAGTTCAAAACCTTCAAAGGCAAACTTACCACCCGTTGGTTGGTCCCTTACGAGGTAGACACTGTATATGACAATGGAGCTGTAAAAATTAAAACAATTGACGATGGACAAGTCTCCTTTGTGGTAAATGGACACCGACTTAAATTTTATCATAAGCCCATTTCCATATAGGATTTTCTACAGGTCATGTCAGCTGACAAGGCATTGGCCTTAGTAGATGGGGAAGTTCCCCCTTGTTCTTGAAAAATATTTCTAAATTTCCTACTGTACATATGTAAATAGTTTTTTAATTTTGTTAATAAGGCAACTCTAGAGGTTTCTGTAAGTAATTATTTCACCTGGAGTACACAATTTCAAGTATCTTTCTTCAAAACATTGTTATACTTGAATTTTGTGTCTGCTAAAGCATCAAATGAATATTGACTTACTGTAATTAGCCATGTTTTTGCAAAAATTATCATTTTTTAAGGCATTCTAAAGCAGTTTCTCTTGAAACTCTTCACCACTGTATAAGGAAGTGATACCATAACTATCAAGCCTAGAGGTCTCTCGTACAATTTTTCCAAGAAACCTGAGTAAGTGAGTCAAGTGTCTTTACCAAAGAGTAACAAGGAGGTCTAATTAGCAGTTAGTCATGGAAACATCATAATAATTACAAAATAAGAAAGTGAGTTGAGCCTAGAGATACCTTTCTGTTCTTTCTCAATGGTACCATCCACTACACACTAAATAGCTTGATTATATCATATATTTATATAGTCCACATCCTCTTAAGTACCCCTTACATCGGGACAATCACTAATAATATAACAGAAAGTCATCCTCTAACATAAATACCATCCAAAGAAAGAAAAAGTCGTTTCAGCGACTGTTCCCCCATCTTCTTGCATAAGAAATCTTATACTAAAATCTTAAAAGATGGAGGGTCAGTGTCTAAGGGTTTAAGAGGATAACCCGTCGGGATACTGAACAAGTCTGTTGGCAGTGGGTACTAGCCTATGGTATGACTGGGTAAACCCATCGAAGTACTGAACAGGCTTGCTGGCAGTGGGGCATTCTACCTAGTGAGGATGGTAATCTGACAAAAGTAAATAATAAATCTAAACTTGTGCTGATGTACGGCATTACTTGCGGACAAAGATGACATGAAGTATGTGTGGTTAAACTAAGGTTAATGAACTCCATAAACTTGCCATTGGGAAATAACTCTAAGACTATCTCAAAACTCTCTTGCCTGCCTCTTCTTATCTATATATAGGATCTCTTATCCTATAGGTGGGGCCATCTCCTAATTGTCTCGTCAGACCAATCTGTGAAATTTTATCTTTACACTTCACATACTGTAAATCTTTGGCTTTTGGGGGATACTGACTAGTTTCCTATACTTTTGATTGTAAGGTGTCACAATACTTAGGTGTGGGGGAGGGGTTCATGAGCAAACAAATGATCATTGCCTAGAGAATTAAGTCTTTACAAGAATTTTTGTATTATTACCATGATACATGTTATTACATTGATAGTCATGTTATTTAAAAAAAAATGCTTAATTCCTATGTGCTATAAATTATTGAACTCATGCTTAACAGACCACTCTTTATCGGTTATTTAACAGACCACTCTTTATTGGTTATATTCCATTACACGCTGCATATTGTAGGTTTGAAAATACATCTTTATGCTTGCTATAACCTGTTCATTGTAGGATTTTGACATTATATGTCATATGCAAGAAGATTGAATGAGCATAAAGCATTCTGCCTCTACTCATTAACCACTGTGGTTGTCAAAAACACTTCAAATTTGCAGGCTATCCATTATAAGAGGTGAAAATGCACTTAACACAGAGGTATTGGATGAAGTATCATATGAGGTGTTGGATGAGATGTCGTTCGAGGTGCTAAATGAAGTGCCATTGAATTGAATAATAGTAATTGTCCTAGATTCCAGGTAATTGGAAATCAATTACATTCAATTAAATTGGTTGCAGACATTGATTGAAGATGCTTCATATGTTTATGATCAAATGTCCAAGTCAAAAGACTTGGACATTGATCTAATTACACACCATTACATTGCCCAAAAATCGAGCCTTCGAATTCAAATTCTCCACACATGGCAGATCGTGCGCACTTGTGGGTAACCTAATACACTATAGATGCATCCAAAATCGGGCTGGGAAACCATTATCTCCATTTTCCCTTGCCATTTTTCCTCCTCTGCATTAAGAAATCTCACTTAACCTCTGTCATCTCATCCTCTGTTCAAAATGCATTCGGCCTGTGCTCAATCTGTCCCACTGCTTGGCTTGATTTCTCCCTTGCTTGGTGAGTTCCACCACTGTCACAATGCCCAGGAGATACGAACCCTCCTCCTATGCAAACTTGTTTTCCATTCCCGAATTTGCACAGTGCAGAGAAGTGTTTTTGCGCGTTGGCTGGGGGGCATTTTTGTCTAGCTTGCAGGACCATGATGACGGCCTCTCCATGCAATTTGCAGTCAGTTTCGATGGTAAGACAACACATGTAGGGTCTCTTACCTTTGAATTCATAGAAGAGTCCATTGCTGCAGCAACAAAGCTCCCAAGAATAGGAGATAGATGGTTCAAAAACCACCAATTTCTGTGCTCAAGTTACAATAGGGTGTTTAAGCTCGAATTCGAGATCATTTTAGCAGAAAAATGTTATACTAAAGAGTGGATAAAGGCTGAATTGATCAACCCCTCATCGTCATCACAAGGTAAATTACATGTGAAGGTAGATACTCTACTTTCAAAGCTTGTCATTTTAGATTGTTGGCCCATTTTCTGTTCAAAAAACCCTTGAACTTTCCCTTCTATTTTCTCAAAAGCTTGGAGAAGATGTCCTCTCAAGTGAGGAAGAATGTGACTAACCCCCATAATAGTCTCTTTCACCATGGCTTGATCAAACTCCTTGTTCTAACCGAGTTAGAGAAACAGGGGCAAACTTGGGACGCCTGTATCTACCAATTTGCAAACCCTCACTTGACAGTTAAGACTCGCAAAAAGCCACTTAGCCTAAAAACTATCTCTCCATCCAAGCCTCGCTCTCCAAGAACTCCAAACTCCTTTGCACAAACCCTCTCCTTGCTGGAACAATACCAAAATCTTGTTCATATCCCTACTTCTTCATCGAGTAGAAAGACCAACAGAAAAGACCAAAAGAAGCCTATTGTTGACCCCCCAATGCCTTCACTTTCTCTTGATCCTACACCTAAGAAGCTCCAAGAAGTAATGCAGCAATACTTTCCCATCATTCCCACAAACAAGAGGGGAGCCAATCAATTTGGTAAAGGACCCTTTCGGAAGAGTACCTGGAGCACAAGAACCAAGCCTTATGCAAAACCTCCACCTACTTCGGATCCTATCCAAGTGTCCTCTGACCTTGAGAGCCCTCAAAAGAAACCTAGGGAAGTCTCTACGGATGGATTAGAGCCACTAAGGAAAACAAAATCAGAACCTACCTCACCTTACCAATCTCCCATCACTCCTACTTCACCCATGCCTACTCTAGATCCCAAAACTGATAGATTGTCCACATCCCTCAAAGGATATAAGCCTTCCTCAGAGATCATCGATTCTGTCCCAACTATAGAGCAGATACAAAAAGAAAACCATCAGCTTCTCCAACAGTTAGAAGAGAGGAAGACAATAGACACACACCTTCATCATGACAATGCAGTCCTTCAAGCAAAGGTTAACTCCCTTTAACGGTTGGTTGATGAAATAACTAAATCTAACCGCAGCCTCAGAGCACAATTGAAGCAACATAAGAGGCACAAGGCGAAGTCTTCACAGAAGGAGGGAGAAGCTTCTAAAGATGATCCTCCTCGGCAAGCCTAGTCATGAGGGGTAACATCTTTTTGTTTTCAGTGGGACCTGAAAAATCGTAAGTGTGGGGGTAATGTTGGGCCTGAGATATGATCACTTTTATGATGGTTATTATACACTTTTGCCACATGTACATATGTGTTTTTCATATTTTAAAGGAGCTTTTTGAAGAATTTCATGATAAAACGGTATGATCGACATAAGGTATGTATAATTCATGATTAATGATTGTATCAAGTATAATTCATCATGTTTTTACACTTCCAAGGATCTGATTCACATTTTTTTATGTTACAGGGTGAAAATGCACTACGTTTCTTCTTCTGACACTCGATCTGGCACTCCTTCCAACACTCATTCTGGCACTCGATCCGGCACTCTATCCAGCACTTCGTATTGCACAGAAATGGAGGGTGACTTGGCGGTTATGGCATTGGCGGCCAGTGATGACCGAATGGGAAATGTGGGTTTTGTTCATGCTTGCCCCCTCCAGCTACTGAGCTTCCGACAACTCAATTCCAGTTGTTCAAGAGGGCGATTATTGGCTCGCTCTATTTTATCAGTTAGGGCACCATTTATTGTAATTTGCCCAATTTAGAAGTGGTTCGACCCTCCTCTAGTCGACCACTTGGCCTGTAAACATTATAAATACCACTAGGATGGTCAGACATAAGTTAAGCATCAGATACATCAGTGTGATAGGGACAATTACGTTTTTACTCTCTTTTGATTTTTTACATTGCCAGATTATGCCAGAACTGCGTTTTTGAGTTTCTATGGTGAATTCGACCTACTGAGTTCGTGGTATGCTTTTAGGAAGTAGCCACTACTTGCTGGGGGGGCCATCAGCAGTCTGGTGACTATCTGTGTGTTGTTCATGCATTTCATAATTTAATTGTTCTCTTTATTTTCCTATACATGCATATTTTTATTGTGTTAATTAGTTTGTTGTAGTTTAATTGTTTTGCTTCTCTTTTGCAGGTTAGAATGATAGAGTTAATTCTAGTTTTTTATTATAGCTTGCTTATTTCAGTTTTATATAAACCTCATTTAATTAGTTGTTGGTTAATGTAGATTGTTAATTTACTTTTCAATATCATAGCTTAATATTTGCTTTTAATCATTTCCTTATTGCAGTTTGAATTGTTAGAATAGACATAGCATAGTTTCATTTTACGCAATTTCCTTTCCTAGAATTAAAATGCAATTACATTTCTTAGTTAATGGTTGAATCTAGTTTTGCTTACATAGTGTAGAAGTATAATGATGATCTCGTTATGTTGTTGATGGTTTATACATGAATATGCAGGGTATCTAACATTATTTTTGTCATGGCTAAACTCTCCTTGGATTGCTTAATCCATACCTTTCATTTTTCCATTGAGATTAGTGTTGAGCTTATACCATTAGAATTGTCCTTTGTTGTCAAGTGTCACCGAGATATCATCTGACACCGAAGAAATTCACATAACCACCAACATTATATTTGAGTGTTTCATAGATTAAAGATAGTTTCTTGCTTTTGTAGATTAGAAGAGATAGTTTCTTGTTTTCATAGATTAGAATAAAGTTTTATTGTTGTTGTAGGATAGATAGACTTTGCTTTGATAGATTAGATAGTAGTTTGCTCATTATAGATTAGGAATTAAATGGTAGTTCTTCTTTCTCTCAATAAAATAGATTTCCTTTCATGCATTAGAAATAGTTTTGCATTAATCATTTAGTCCACTTGCCTCTTAGGCTAGATAGTTGTTCAATGAGAAGTTTTAATTTGATTGCTTGCAACAGTTAGTTGGCTTTGCTTACTTGTTTATTTGCTTTAGTAGGTTAGTTAGGTGTCCTTGCTTACTTGTTTATTTGTTTTAGTAGGTTAGTTAGGTGTCTTTGCTTTCTTGTTTATTTATTTTCTTTCATAGGGTAGTTACTCATTGAATATAGGTTGGCAAGTTAAAATAAATAGTTTACTTTTGTCATTTGCTTATTGTTGTAGTTGCTTGTTGCTCATTATTATGAACTAGTTTGATTTACATTGGGTTTTTACTTGTTTTCTTAGGACTATCCATCGATTCTTGTCCCAAAAGTACTTAGGTTACCTAGTTTCAAGTTGCTTAGTAGGGTTTTCTCATTAGATAGGTTTGTTTGAGTAGATTAGCCTTAGATAGTTGCCTTCATTAGTTAGACTATACTCCTACCAGCCCTTCTACCTTTGGCATATATTTTGCTACAACTCTAAGTTTACTTACCCCGGGTTGACAATTTAATTGAGGGTTTTTACTTTGTTTTTAGTGCATATATAACACCCATCAACCGCCTTGGGTCAATGTGTTTTGTTGAAGTTATTCTAGTGTCCACTCATGTGGGCACAACTCAGGCTGTTGAATGCCTTGATAGATTATTGGCACCCGGATGCGGAGGCATTCATGCTTGAGGGATAGTCATTGACTCCAACCACTGAAGATATCTATTTTTTGGCTGGCCTCTCAAGGAGAGGGGAACCAGTCAACTTTCACACTTTTCCCTCCGGGCCTCACAACATAGTGAAGTTGATTGGACTCCATTGTGAGGTAGGCACAGACAAAATGGGCACTTAGGTGCCAATAAACAAGATTTCGGACCTATCACTGAAAGTGATAGTTTTTCTCATTGGACGGATCACTGGATCCATAACTTTACATCAGGATTCCCGACGCACATGAATTGTGCAGTTCAATGCTTAAATACATAAATTTTTAACTGGAGTACTACTTTACTGGATTGTATGAAAAGGCAACTGACAGAGTGTCATATGCGGAGACATAGAAACTTTGGGTTCGAGACTATTCTTTGCACTTTCTTATTCGAGAGGGTACCTAGTCTGATTCCGAGGGAGATAGTACGAAGGCAAATAGCCTCTTCTTCAGAATTATGTAGATCGGTGGCGTTGTTGTGGCGACAGGGGGGAGGGAGGACTATTGAGGCCTTCGATGACACATTTTTTGACTGATGTTCTCGGTAGATTCCGGCTATATAGGACTACCCCTATGCTGGGATTGACTTCTCCAGGGACCCTAACATGGCCGTACCTCCCGGAGTGGAGCAAGGAGAGATAGGTATGCTTGTTTTTCAAAGTTATTTTAATTTTTATGCTTTTTCATATATAAATTTTTTTTGTATACCAGAGTATCTAACATGTACGTATATGTTATGTATAGATGTGGGACCAGTGTGTCTAGCAGACTTCTCAAGGACGAGACGATGTCCTCAACCAGAGGCAGGACCAGCTGCTACAGCAGGAGGGCCTCCGGTCGGAGATGCTGAGAGGGTATTGAGACGAGTAGAGCAAAATATCACCTCTCTCACTCGTATAGTTCCTATGGCAAAGATCGAGGATCTCCAACCGTCTATGCAACCTCACATAGTTGGGGTACCACAGACTTGTGTCCAGCTCTTCCGGCATTTGGCCAACGACATTGTTCAATACAGCAGGGCCAACAGGCCCCTCCCTTAGTTAGGCTCGACTACTTATGTGTCGAGGGCACCTTTTTGTATATTTTTGAGGGCATAAGCCCTGTGACTCTTACTGGACCTATTTTTGAGGTGCTTGCGCCCACCCATGTACTCCAATATTATTATTATTATATCTGTGTGTGTGTGTGTGTGTGTGTGTGTGTTTTATGTCTTTTTTATGTCTTATGGATTACATCTATTTTACGAATGTATTTACATGTGTGTGTGTGTACTTTTTCTTACATGTGTGCAACATGCCAATCTAATACATGATTATCTATAGTATCTGTAACTTGATTCAATCTCCTAGGAACATGAATATACGTAATGTAATCAAAGCTTCGTTCTAAGAGAGGTACCCTAAGGAATCGACGGTGTAGAGTAGGATCGTAAATGTGGTAAACCCCATTTAACTAAGGCACAACCAGTTGAGTGTCTAAATAGACCCAGAGGTGAGAGATACCATGCGACAAAGCGTCACGTAGAAACTCTAGAATTGCGTTGTATTTGGCGACATTGTTTGTGGTGTCACCTAAACAGATACCTCCTGAAGATAGTAACTAGCCATGAGGTGTGAAAATCAACCAAGCTGCGAAAGCAAGCCTCCGAGTGTGTCGGCTAGCGTCGTCCACAAACCCAATGAACACCTCTAATTCACTTGACATCTACCATAGTGAAAAATATGACATCAAAATGACACATCCATAAAACCAAAAAGACAAAAACTAAAAAAGCAAATGTAAAAGAACTATACATATGTTATAAGAAGTCACCCAAGGTGACCCACCTATGAGTGATACTTCTTGAGGTAGAGCCCATTTCTAGGTTCCGCCAAAACATTTCCCTCAAAGTCTACCAGACGATAAGTTCCCTTCTTTAGAACCTCTTTCACGATGAAAGGTATGAACCACATGGGTTTGAACTTGCATGCCCCCAGGAGGTCCTTATCTTGGTCATAGACCAGGGCAAGGTCGCCTTCAGAGAATATCCAAGGACGAATGGACCGATCATACTTACACTTGACTCTTTGTTTGTGAGCCTCGTTAGCCAAGGCTACATCACGACGCTGCTCATTGAGCTTCTTGAGGTATAATAAATGCTCTTCAAGCGGTGAAGTGTCTGGCAATAACTATACTTCCAACTTTAGAGATGGGATCTGGCACTCAATAGGCAAGACTGCTTCTAGCCCGTAAACGAGTTGGAAAGGTGAGAAACCGGTTGCAGTCTTAACAGACATTCGGTAGGCCCATAATGTTGAGTATAACATCAAATGCCAATTTGACTTGGTTGAATTGATCGTTCGTTGTAGAATGGTATTAAGATATTTATTTACAGCTTCCACCTGACCATTCACTTGTGGGTAGTAGGGAAATGAATGTTCTTGCCTCAAACCAAGATTCGAGGTTAACTCATACATCATTTTGTTCTAAAAGTGACTACCATGGTCAATGACAATCTCTCTTGGGACGTCGAACCTTGCTATAATATGGTTGAACAAAAAGAGAGTTGCAGTCTCGCCATCATCTTTGAACGTTGGCATAGCTTCGACCCACTTGGTGAAGTAGTCTACTTCTACGATGATATAACAGTGCCCCCTTGCTGAAGGGGGGTTGCATGTAGTGTAATCAATCCCCCACTTGGTGAAGGGACCAACGGTAATGACAGGAAACATGGGAGTGGGGTGTGCCCTCATCTTCTGAGAGAAGATCTGACACAGGTGGCACTTCTTGACTGATTCAATACAATCTTTGATTAATGTCGGCCAGAAGTAACCGGCTCGTAGAATATTTTTGGGTTGTTTCCAAACCCGATAAGTGACTGCCACATGCTCCAGTGTGGCAATCGTTAAGAACGATTTTTGCTTCTTCATGATTGAGACATCGACAAAGGATGCAATCTACACCTCGATGATATAAAGTGTCCTCGAGTATGAGATAGTTCTTGGCCTAATGGTGTATACGGTGACGCTCATCACGAGAAGCAGAGGTGGGGAACTTCAAAGTCTGGAGATAGACAAGTACATCTCCATACCAAGGGTCTAAAGACATGATCAAAAACATGTCTCCCTTAATAGGTGACTCTTCGAGCATAACATCACCTGACTCGACCAAAAGTTTCGAGATGAGTTCCGCAAAGACCATCGACTTTTTGGGTTTTGCCGAAACAAAATCTAAGTCAAATTCCTGAAGGACAACTATCCATATACTAATATTTCTGCCAATTACACGTCGTGTCAACACGTATTGAAACAGATTCGCAATGGCAATGACGATGGTCTTGTGAAACAAGATATAATGACGAAACCGTTGGACAACATGGACTGCTGCCAACATAAGTTTTCCAATGTGGGAATAAATGAGTTCCAGTCCAACCAGGCCTCGTCTTAGGTAGTAAATCACATATTCAGAGAGAAAATCATCCTCCTAAACCAAGACCTTACCGATGGTCGACTCTGCCGCAGCCAAGTACAATAAGAAATCTTTATTATAATTGGGTGGCCGAGGTAGAGGGGTAGTCGTGAGGGCGCGTTTCAATGCTGCAAAAGAGCATTGAGAAGCTTTGTCCCAATGAAAAGGAACGTCCTTCTTCAGTAAACGCACAAATCCCTTTGTGATTTTGGCATAGTTTGCAATGAAACGTCGTAAAAAGTTTTCTTTTCCTTGTAAGCTCTGAAGCTGAAGAATTGTGTGTGGTGGAGGCAACTACACTATTGCCTCAAATTTGAGAGGATCGACCATGATCCCTATTTTCAAAACTATGAAAGCTAGTAGACGACCCGACATCACGCAAAAACTGCATTTGTTTGGATTCAAGCAAATCTAGAAGTAGCGACATCGCTCAGAGATAAGATAGAGGTGTGTGGGATGATCAGTTCTCTTACAAGATCGTGATGCTAAATCATCAAGGTAGGATTCGACTATATGTTTGAGATCGTGCAAAGCAAAATACATGGCCTGCTGAATGGTAGCTCCAACATTTTTCAAACCAAAAGGCATCTTCCGATAAGTGAATGTACCCCACGAAAAAATGAAAGAATTTTTTTGTTGGTCTTCGGGTTTGATCTGTATCTGATTGTATACCGAAAAAACATCCATGAAAGAAAAGGCCTCGCAAGCTGCACATTCATCGACTATCTGGTCAATAAATGGTGTGGGGAAATTATCTTTTGGACAAGCCTTTTTTAAATCATGGAAGTTCGTACATACGTGAATCGTACCCTATTTTTTATCGACCGGAACAGGATTTGACACCCATTGAGTCAAATGGACGGGGTAGATAAAACCTGCTTTGAGAATTTTCTCTACTTCAACCTTAATAGCTGCAGCTTTCCTAGGATTGACTAGGCGAAGCTTCTGCCAGACCAACTTAGCGTCAGGATACGTCGTGATTTCATGTTCGATGATTCTTGGATCAATGTCTGGCATTTCCTCGTAAGACTAGGCAAAAACGTTGCAGAATTCTTTAAATAAATCTGTGTTGATTTGAACCTCCTTGGGGGAGCAGTCCACTCCAACGAAGACATTATCCACGATGCCAGGGGTTCTAGAGATATCTATAGGTATCATTTCAGTGATGGTTTCCATATTTCCTTCGACGTAAACAGCGTGTGTAGCCAAGGTGTTGATAGGACAAGACCTATCTCCAATCATAGTCAAAGTGAATTCTCCTACTTCAATTCTTCTTAACTATGGGAGGAAATAAGATCTATGATGGAGATCATCCCAGGGTCTGTCTAGACTAGTCATTGCTTCAATAATTTCTTTGTCGGAAGGCAAGACTAAGTCTAAAGAATCAATATTGGCAAATGAACCTTGAGCCCAAGTAGGCTCGAGAATCATATCTAACTCCTATGCGAGAGTCGGATTGGGGTTAGTGGAAGTTTGTTGGACTATGGAGTACGCAACTTCGG
>JZKD02S2441329.1:63541-74024 GCA_000966675.3 Picea glauca
ATGTATAGATGACTCATTATTGTCTTATCATGATTGATAAGGTGCACAAATGGATGAACTCCAAAGTGGTCCCCTTATGGTGAAATCCCTCATGGGAAGATGCTTTGTGGATTAATTTATTCTAGAAGAATGATTGGAGGACCCATGATTGTATGTGGAATAATGAGATGAAGATCAGTGAAGATGTTGGTGAAACTATCCTAGATGGATAGTGCTTGTCATGCCATTTTCGATGGTATGTGGAATGTCACATAACTCCTCACGGTTTGAAAGTTATGGCCTTATGAAATTGAAGGACCCCCATATGAAGGATTGAAGCCCCAAATGGTCAAAAAAGTCAAAGTGCTTGAAAAGAAGAAAATCATTATTTAATGATAAAGTAAAGTGACAAAGTCAAGAAAGATTATTTAAATGATAAAGTAAAGTGACAAAGTCAAGGAGGATTATTTAAATGATAAAATAAAGTGACAACATCAGAAGGAATAATTAAATGATAAAGTATTGGAGAAATTTCTATTTATGGAAAGTGGTTAACCCTAAAATAAGGAAATTTGGGTTAAGTGACCTAAAATGGGTTAAGTGACCTAAAATATGAAGAGTATAAATAAGAGGCTAAGGTCTCTTCTGAAATGTACATTTTGAGAGTATCTCTTGTGTATCTTTTGTGTGTATCTCTTGAGCTTGATTGAAGACCCATTCTGAGAGAGAGATAACGAGGAGGATCTCATGGATGCATCAAAGTTTCAGAAATATTGGAGATCTTGATGGAAAAAGTCTTGGAGCTTCAAAAACCCTAGTTTCTGAGGTGTACGTGGGTTGTAATGGGCCAGGGATGTACATACATGGGATGTATGAGGACAGGGCATGTATAGTGGATAAAATCATGAAGATTTGTGTTTGAGCTGATGACTGGCTGTTGAAGACTGCAATAGGTTCCGGATCTACATTCTATGGGCTCAGATCTGTCACTGAGACACTGGTATGGTTACATTATTTTCTTGATGGATAGCATTTCTTGTTGTGTTGTGAATGCTTAGGGAATTCCTGGTATGGTTGTTGTGATGTGGTTTGTGTTGGTTGATGGAGTGAGCAATACTCTCGTGATTCAGTTGTGATATGATTTCTATGGTATACTAGTTTCTTATACATGATTGAGTTAGCATTCATATTGATTGGTTGTGGAGCATGAGTAATCTATTGGAGAGCTTGTATGTGTTGTGACTGGTTGTGAGTCAGTTTGGATAGTGTAAGACATAAGAGAATGTGTTTACAGGTTGCAGAGGATCTGAGCATGTGAAGAAAAGAAAAGCCCTAATAGCTCAGAAGGTATACGCAGGTTGTTGTATACACTGGCCACGTACATACGTGGGTTGTAGTGAGCCAGGATGTGTACATACACGGGTTGCACTACTGAGAGGTTGCGTACCTATGACAGATTGTATCTATTGAGGATTGTTGCTTCATCTTAGTTGGTGCTGAGGATGTAAGTTGAGTCTTTCATATAGAGCTGGACCTCTTGTAGAGTTGTACTCTATTCAGTTGTTGTTGATAAACCCCAAGGATTGAAGTCTGTAATAAAAAGAAAATTGTACATGCATCTTGTGTTCTTTGTGTTCCTTGTGGAGATGATTTATTGATGATATATTGCTGATATATGTTGTTGATATATGTTCACATCTAACTGCTTATAAATGACAGAAATGAGTAATGAGGAAATGTTGAATGCTAACTAATGAGTTTTGTGTAAGAGGGAAGTTTTGGGAAAAGGATCCCCACACTCATTCACCCTCCCTCTAAGTGTGATAGGTGTGTCCAACATAATTTGCAATGAATTATTAATGACATGATAATTCTTTTGGATAATATCCAAACTTTCATAGAAATTTTGCTGAACTATCTATAATCCCTCATTGATTTCCGATTCTTGTTTCTTAAAAGCAGAGATGTCAATTACTTTACTTTCAATTGTAGTTATTCGGGCTTGCAATTGACTTGTGGATGTATCTCTCTAGAAAATAGTGTTCTTACTCAAGTGTTGATCTTGAAGAATTACCTTCAATTTCTCCTCTAATTGTTTGATCTACTACTCAAAACCTTGTTTGACTTGAGTTAGTTCAGAATTAATTTTCTCCCTGACAATAACCTTTGTCTGTCTCAAATAATTTTTCAACTGCTCAATTATAAAAGAAATCTGGTTAAGCTGCTCTCTCAATTTACCTACTGACCATAAGTTATTTGTTACAAATTCCCCTAGGGAATCTACTACCTGTTTTGCAAATTCAGGATCACTTTGACCCTGTCCATCAAATATCATTTTTTTCCTTTTAGTAATTACTCCTCCTTTTTTCTAAACTTCTCTTCATATGATAGCTTTCCTTTTCTTGTTAAAGAAGAAATTGATGAAGACATCTATTATGGTTCAATAGATGTCAAATCATCTACATTTGTTACCTCTGAACTAAGCAAATCAGAACTTATTGCTAGGGGAGTTAAAAATGGGATGGGAATTGCAAGTGCAGTAGATTCCCCTTGAGTTGTGACATATTTTATAGGAGTTTCAATGTGTGAAAACAACTGAGGAAAAGTATGACCATGTTTCATGAAAGCTTCAAGCAATGCAAATGATTATTCAAAGGTCTTACTTGGTAAGGTTGATCCTGTCGTTGTTGTGTCCTTAGACAATATCTCTAGTGTTTTTTAAAATTCTTTGGTTTTGACCTCAGGAAGGTCATGTTGCTTAGGGTTTGATGATGGTGTCACATATGAAGTTGGATTACCATTGTGAATAAGACTTTGTTCTACTTTCAAAATCTTGGGTAAACCACTCCTTCTATGGATTTGGAAATTGAGAAAACTTGATAGTTCGTTTTCAAGAAGATTTTGAAACCTAGATATAACTTCATCATATGATATGATTCCTCTGAAAACCTCATCAAAAGGTGAATCTTCATGGAAGTATTTCTTCATATTGAATTAGGAAAAATGGTTTTCTACCACTCTATGTAGATCATGCTTTTTGAATTCAATGGTAGACAATGTAATATCATCTAAGGTTGAAGCTTCAACCTTAGCATGTCCAAAATCTAATAATGAAAATATACCAACCTGTATAGTATAGGCTAGCCAAACTCTTTTATGTGCATCCTTCAGTTCTTTGGTGATATGTGTAGAAACTATCTGATAGGATACCTCCCTATAGACAAGTCTATATTTTATAAATATGGCTAGAGCATGTGGAGATGCATAAAAACCAAAAAATCTGATATAAGAAAAACTTTCTTCAATGTACCAATCTGCAATAGCACCTAGATTCCCCATTATTTGTTTAGAAATTCTAGGAGGAGATTGACCATAAATGGATTCATGAATTGGAATAACAACATTGTGACAAATCTGATAAAAACAATCCTTTGCATTTTCCTCCCATAATTTGGAATGATAAAGATGTATTGGCTCAGTGACAGTTGGGGTCCAGTTCCAATTCATTATAGGAAATGGGGTTTTGAAACATTTATCATCCATAATATATGCAAACATATAAAAGGGAGAATGATCTCCTTTACATTTTTGGGTTGTATAACCCTCTATTTGTTTGACCAGATTATATAAAAGCAACTTTCCCTAATCAAAAGTAAAACCCTTTGCAACTTCATGAATTATAGGAACCCACTCTACAATGAAATGTGTAGGGATTTTCTTTCCAAACATTCTACAAAGCATCACAAATACATATATAATGTGTGCATCACAAGAGGTTGTATAGTATATGCCATGAATATCTCCTTTGAATTCATTTTGATTTCCCCACTAGGTTTTGACTATATCATGGGCAGTTCTGTCGTAACTTGCACATTCATGTTTCTCAAATTTCATCACAAATGGTGCATTATAAACATATTTGGGATTGCTAGATAATTTATACATTACTTGGATATCCTTGGGTTGGAATGAGCCAACAATATTCTTCTGATGGTTGTAGATGGTTCTGGTCAGTATATCTACATGGTCTAGAGCCCATCGTATCATGTCTGTATATGGCAACAATTTTATCCTTGTTGCAACTTTGTGAAGTTTTGACTTGGCCACCTCCTTAAGCTTATTTACAGTTGACGCATCTTCACCCTCACTTGATTCATCAGAAGGGAGGGATCTTTCATCTTCTAGGATTTCATAAATCCGCTTCTAGGATTTAATGTTGTCTTTTAGGCGAGCAGTAGTGTATGAATAAATATATGAATTTGGGTTTGGATCATCCACAGATGGATCTTGTTTTCTTGTTTCTTTGTGCAATGCCATAATTTTTCATCTCCAATATCAGCCCCTGTAAGAAAAAAAGTTTATGAATAAGAATGCAGAAACAGAAAATTCTGAGTGCAAATGGAGAAATGATACAACGTTCAAATATTTTATTAAAATAAAATACAAAACACTAGTCGATTCTACATTCAATCATTCATTAATTCAAATGATAGGGTAATCATGGTAAATATGTCAGATTTATTACCCGGCGGCAATGAGCTTTTTCAAATCTTTCATACTAACCAAGTTTAATATACCTTAATAATCGTGATTAGTGAATATAAGTATTTTGACACTTCGTCATTCGGGAGTTTTGAATAGGAGATGATAAACATCTACCGAAGGCCAAAGTCACAGAGCAATTAGTCATCCTTTAATTAACATTTTCTTTTAATTAACCGTTTCTTTTGTCCTTTTAAACTTTAAATTCTTCGGAACTTCAGGACTCTGGAGCTTCGTGACTTTGGGAGTTTGAAATAGAAATGTTTAAGTTATCATAAAGGCCGAAGTTGTGAAGTAATTACTTACCATTAATTACACTAAATAAATCATGTTTTAACCTTTAATCTCTGGCGCTTTAGTACTTCGACACTTCTTAGATTTGTTGATAATATGATATCCTAGAGGAAAATATCTCAGAGTGACGTGGCAGGATGACATCACATATGATGATGTGCCATGAGAACATGAGTGACACGTGTCACCCTGAATCATGAGAATTATGTGTCAAAAAATGCCCAAAATGAATGCCACGTGTCTCCACGTGTAAACAATGTCAGGTGGTATAGGACACGCTAGCCAAGTACTTTACTTAATAAAACAAATTCTATAAATTCGGAGCTCCGGGACTACAGAGCTTTATGAATTCTGGGTTTTAAGAACTTTTAAACATTTGAGCTTAGAGTGCCAAAGCACAAAGTCCCGAAGAGGAACTTCAAATGAGAATTATATCGTTGATTAAGTGTTTTGCAGTTCTGAATCTTCAAACTCACGCGAACCGTTTATTTTGATAAGTGTCAAATATAACAATTGATGATTGATATGCCCTATCAAAACGTAACGAAAAATTTATTAGTGTAAGAAAATGATAATTCTAAACCTAAAAAAATTATTTGTAAATGACAAAAAATAGAAAAGAATTTGAAATTTGGATTTTTATTTGGGATTTTAATTTATGTTCTAACATAGGCTCCATCTGGGGATTGTGGCTCCCTACAAGGCACGAGCGGACAGTAGACCAAGTGCCTTTATTAGTTAAATGGAGTCATTATTGATTTTTATTGATCTAAATATTTTCTTTCTTTTAGATATTTAATCCTATATAGAAGTAATAAAAATAACCATATCTAGAAATTTATAGCATACTTAGTGATCAATCTCAAGTCAGGCTAATAAGAGTTTTATTTCTTAAAATTTACTTAAGAATTATCTAGGACAATCAAAGTAAATTTAACTAGAATATCAAACTTTCACTGACTCTATTTTATCTCCAGGTTATAAAGATACAATGTGTATTTCATTAAGGAAACCTAATTGGGTCAGGATATAAGTATCATTGAAAAAGAACTAAATAATAGAGTATGTAATGAAGATATGTAAGACAACCTCATAGATGTCATAGATATTGTTTCACTACCATTAGGCCTATTCAGTACCCCGGTGAAGTTATCTATATCTCCCAAATTGAATTTCCTTTCACCACTTCAAAAACAAGATTTCATTTAGTTGAGATGAGGGAAATCATTATATTAATTTCCTTTCATCATCTCTATTTGGAAAAGATGGGGGAAATCCATTTGTGAATTTCCTTTCACCATCTAACTAATTTTATTTTATTACTTTGAAGTGGGGGAAATCAATTGTATCCAGGATACAAGGGATGACCTCTATTTTTTATCTGATGTAAAATTGGTCTATCTATAGTTTCAAGGATACTTTGAGATTAGTTTTCTTTCAGTTCTAAATATACCTTCACCTATAGGTAAATGATATTAGGAAATAATTTATTTTTTTCAAGGATGAACCTTGAGAAAAATCATCAGCTATAATCTAATATTAAAGCTAAATTTACTAGGGTTAGCCTAGATACACTTTTTCAATTAGAATCAAGAAATGGGTAAAATCTTTGTCGGACTTGTTTAAAAAGTGTGCTTTAATTTTCTAGTATTGGCTAAGTTTAGCATTTCTATAAAGACTAATATGATTGAATAAGAAATAAAACTTTATTTTTTGGTAACAATAAAGTTAGAAGTGACAGATGTATTAGAAATTCACATTATCTTTGATGGATGAAAGATACTTCACACGAATTTCTCTGTCAAGTCTGAACTCTTGCTTCAATCTATTCCACAACAATATTCCTACCTTTCAGTATTTTTCTTATGATTATTTTCTCAGTTTTGTACCAATGATGATCACAGACTCAATGAAAAGGATGTTGCACATCTTCTCTTTGTCACCTCTCCAATCTTCTCATTCAATAATGAGGCTATCTTTCAATTCGTGGGAATTATCCCTTATATCTATTATGAACTAGATTTTACGTACTCAATGAAATAGTAAGGAGAGGAAAGAGAAGTATTTACCACATTTTCCTTGGAGTTTTAAGAAGAATTGATTCTATTCATCACCTTATTCCAGAGAATCTGAAATAAAGGAGAAAGATGAGCCGAAACTGTGATGACTGTGAGTGTTTCAAATGTGTAATTAATACTCTTTAGGAAAAGGTTCGGGGGCAATAAAAAACAATCCAAGATCTCCAAAATTCGAATCATCAACTTCACTAGTGGATCTAATCATAGGAATTGTGACATCATGAAGAATTAGCCACAATAATGAGAGTTGTAAGTTAGAATACAATGCATTTAAGCTCCCATTGCCGACAGTTAGGACAATTGCAAAGGAAACAACCACCAGTAAATGTTACTGCAGACTCAGTGGAGTCCAGAGATTCTATGGCATCATCCCCCTTTCTCAAGGATTATTCTCGTGCAGCTGATATTATTGCAGGTCATAAAGCAGATCATCAGAACGTTGAAGAACTTCAACAATTGGAACTCCCAGTGAAAGCAAATTTTCAACATTTAGATTATTCAATGAAAGAAATAGAAGTGTATTTAAGATATAATCCACATCAGTAGCTAGTGATAGGTTATCTTGTCTTTTTTTGTTTTGTTTCTTGTAGTTGTAAAAATTGGCAAACCTGTGAAGGATTAATATGTAGAGATGTAGGAAGTTACTATAAAAAATTTCATGTTTTTGAATTGAGAATATCTGTAATTTTGTATCCCAAAAATTGTAATGATGTTTCAAGACTCTACTCTCTCTAATGAAATCTTCAACTATTTTTGTCAAAATAAAATATTGTTTTATTTGTTGAAAAGTGGATTTTATTCATGAAAAGTAGAAGATGATTCATTTTTCAAAAAGAAGATAGTTTCTTTTTTATTTTTTCTGAAAAATAAAATACAATTATTTTCTTAAAATTATTTACATAATTTTTTAGCAATCAAAAACACTTAAAAGTCCTTAATTGGATTGTCGATCACAAATAATGAGTTCTCAACCCAATCAGTTATAAAAAGGAAATGAAATATATATTCCAATGTAAATCCAAACCACACTGATATGTATAATGGAAAACTAAACTAAAAATTGTAAACTAAACTACTGCATGAAATGTCTTAAATATCACCCATTGATAAGGGCCTCAAGAATCTCTCCATTTAAATTTTTGAGAGAAAATGAATTTCTCCCTTCGACTGCTGCAATTTTGAAAGGACCAAACCAAAGATGATCAACTTTGCCATGTTTTCCAGTGTCTTCTTTTCTATCTTCCCACTTTAGGACTAAGTCTCCAAGAAGAAATTCTTTGTCTATGGCTTTCTTATCGAAGATAGCCTTCATTTTTTATTGATACTTTTGAAGCTTTTCATCAACTTCTTTCATGTTCTGTTGGACTTCAATTATTTTATTGATCCTTCTCATCAAATAATTTGGTTCTTCATTTTCATCCTGCTAGAGTTTCATCACAGGAAGAGCAAGATTAATAGGAAGAATAACATATGTGTCATAAACTAATTGAAAAGGTGACATACCTACTGATCTCTTGGTGTCAATTATGTTTTCCCAAAGAGCATATTTTAAATGTATATGCCAAGCTTTCTTATTTTCTGTCGGAAATTTCTTAATTATCCTCATTAAAATTTTATTAGAATATTTTGCTATTCCATTCCCTTGAGGATAATAAGCTGTAGAATGACCCAAAATGATATTATATTTTTGACAAAAAATTATCATAGAAATAAATTTAAAAGCTTGTGCATTATCTGTAATTATTTTCCTTGGACAACAAAATCTTGCTAAAATGTTTTCTTCCAAGAAATTTATTACCACTGAGTCTGTAGAATGTCAAGTTGGAATAGCTTCTACCCACTTAGAAAAATAATCAGTGGCAGTTAAAATCCATTTATGTTGGGCACTGGATTGGGGATGAATCTCTCCAATGAATTATAGGACCCATTGTTGGAAAGGAGCTTCATCTTTGATGATAACTAAAGGTAAGGTATGGAGGTTTTTCTTTCCAGCAAAAAGTTGGCATTGTCTTCAAGCTCTAATCCTTGCATTAACATCAGTGAACAATTTTGGCCAATAATAGCCTGCTCTTAGGATTTTGTAAGTTGTTTCTCTTGAAGCATGGTGTCCTCGACATACTCCTTTGTGAAATTCATCAATGACACCTTTTGTTTCAGATTTTGTGAGGCAACTTAATAAGAAATCCAAAGGGTCCTTCCAATATAACTTTGCATCAACAATGAAATATTTGATTGCATGTAGTTTTTTGGAAGGAGTCATATCAGCAGGGCATTGAAGAGTAAGAAGGTATGACACTATATTGGTACATCAAGAAGAGGAATAAAATTTGTCATCTATCTGAATTGTTGTCACTTGATCATCAATTTCTTCAATATCTAGGAGAGGATTTTTGGACTCAAAGTGATTTATTCCAAGATCTCTGATATTTGATTCAACAAGTAGTTTTTCCAAACCCTGTCCTTTTACCAATTTGGTTGGTTTGATTTCTAAATCATATTCTTGAATTTTCGCCAACCATTTTCCTCTTCTTCCATCACTATCATGATGAATTAGGATGTCTTTCACTGTATTGGTGGGTACATATGTTATTACTTTGGAATGAAATACATATGTTCTAAAAGCCTTAAGTTCCTTAACCATAGCATATGCATGTTTCTCTAAAATATCATATTTCAACTCTGCATATTTGAGGATTTTACTAAAAAAGGAAATAGGTTGTTCATATCCTTCATTATTTTTCTTTAAGAGCACTGTTGCAATTGTATATTCGGATGCAAAGGAAAATATTAAAAATTCCTTTGAACAATCAGGACTTACTAGCACTGGTGCTTCTCCTATGGATTTTTTGACTTGTTGAAAAGATGCCTTAGCTTTCATTGTCTATTTTACCTCATTATCCTTCTTCAACATATCTGTGATCAATTTAATAATTTCAGCAAAATTTGGAATAAACCTTCTCAATAAATTGATTCTTCCTAAAAATGATTGAATTTCTTTTTTGTTTCTTGGTATATTGATCTTATCAATGGCTTCAACTCTTTTCAGATCAGCTTTAATTCCATCTTTTGATACAATATGTCCTAACAACTTCCCTTCTTGCATGGAAAAATTATATTTCTTGGGATTTAGAGACAAAAACATAGTTACGAACTTAACGAGACCTCTACAAAATTCTCATTTTTGGGGAGGGTCAAGTTTTTTACCCCGTTTTTAAAAATGGTGCTACCCGTAGCACCCCCCTCCCTTTTTAGGTGGTTTTTTGATATTTTAAATTTTTTGATACATAAGGTTTCCACTTTTTTTTTAAATGATTGTTTTTTCATTTATTTTCAAATTGTTCATTTTTTTCTCAATGGTGTTTTTTCATCTATTTTTAAACTTTTCTACCTTTTTTTATTATTCAATGGTGTTTTTAATCATATTTTCGTGCTTCATCCAATGTTAAAAATGTTGTACACCATTTAATTATTTTTAATTAATAATTTTCATATAATTATGTGTCCTTAATTAAGTTATGGTTCCATACTTTTTAAATATAGTGGGAAATATTATTTTTAACACATTTTTTTACCTTTAATTCAATACATAG
>JZKD02S2441329.1:74074-108164 GCA_000966675.3 Picea glauca
CTCATTACCAAACACTCATTGATGATCACAATAATTCAGGGAAGTAAGCAATAGAGTATTCAACATCAATCACACACATGAAATACACAAAGACAAATATTCTGGAGGAAACCCATAAAGGGAGAAAACCTCTTCTTCTTGATATGATAAGTAGTCTTTATTTTTTGTACATTATCATTCTTATGAGCACCAATTCCTTTTGAGGATACCACCTCTGTTTTACAAGCAACAACTTGTTGAGAGCACCAACTCTCTGATTTCTCTAGCACCCACTGGAAGGAAGCACCAACTCCCTTTGTGTTCCAGCACCAATTGGATGGAAGAACCAACTTCTAGTCACACAGGCACCAACCTGTATAACAAAGAACAATGGTTCTCCCATGCACCACCCTACCACCTTGGTTTTTCTGGCTACAACCAGATGGAAGCTACAACTCCCTATGTTCAAGCACCCACTTGAAATTCTTAGGATAACAGTCCTCCCTAGCACCACCCTACCACCCTGAGATATAAATCTTTACTTGAATAAGACCTTACAACAATACAGACATTTCAATACTTACCACTTCTTCTCTATTCTACAATTCTTCTATGCTTTTGTCTGTTCATGCTTGGCTCCACTTGTTGTCTCTCTCCATCTTCTCTTCCTCTATTCTTCTCATGCTCTTAGGTTCTCGTATAGTCTTCTGTTTTCACCATTTATTCTCTGTCCAGCTTATGTTCTTCATCTCTGCATTGTTTCCTCTCTATTCCTGTTATTTCCTTGATCACATACAATTCCATTTATTTTACATACAAACAATAACTTTCCTTTGTCACATATTCTTTCTTTTATTCATGCCCTCATCATATGTTACTCTCTGAATCTCCAACTCCCATGTCGGGAATATCAGAATGCTCAAGAGCCATGATTCCAACGTCCCATAACAATGATTCCAATGTTCCAAAACAATGATTCAGTTAGTGTAACTGAATTGTAACTGATCAAGAAACCACGAAATGAAACAACAATCCTTCGATCATATTCGGTTTGATTAACGTTGTTGGATTATACACGTAGAGGATTTTGGATCCATAGGTCTTCATGGACTTTTCATGCGTGAAATAGCACCTGGCGCAACGTTCCTCTCCACATGATGACTGGTTGTGACCTTGGGCGATGGTCTCAAGTGACCATGTAATTGCGAGCACGAGATCTCTTCTCATTAGCCCCCTATCGCATATGACCTCAGGCTACTTCCTTGCATAAGAGAACAATTGTGGGTGCATCCAAGAGTGGTTTGGGATCAACCGCTTTTCTCCCCGCAATCCACCTCCATCTGCCACGTACCCTTTCTACAAAATCGTGGTTTCAATCATGGCCCGCTCATGAAAAATTAAGACCAGAGCATGTTCTGACCCCGCAATGCGACGGGACCGTCGATCTCACGATATTGATGGTGATCCTGAACGGACTGTTCATATCTATCCTTTCATGATCTGTGGATCATATCTAACCTCCCTAAATCAATGATTGTGATTTATTTCGTGATCCGGGTTTCAGAAGTTTCAAATATCAAACCCTAATTTCTTCCATACGTCAATCTTCTAGAGTCGATGATCCTCGAACACCTGTCCTTCTCAATCAAAAACTTTTCTTCCACTTCAGGAATTTGACCTTTCAACTAGATCAACAGTTCTGCGGCCCCTTTCGCAATCAATGGTCGATATCTCTTTCGGGTCTCTGAACTTCTGAAATCTCAAATATCAAACTTATGCTCTGGATTAGACGACCCAGATTCACTTTGGACGATCCAATGCTTGAGATCTTCTTCAGATGATCTGACAACTGAAGTTTACTTCGAATGATCCGACGGTTGAGAATGTATTTCAGCTCTCCGAGTCTCCAGGCTTCGGGAATTTCAACACTCAAACTGACTCTATAGATTAGATGAACCAAATTCTCTTCAGACAATCTGGCGCTTGAGATATTCTTCGAATGATCTAATGACTAAGATTTACTTCGGATGATCCGACGATCGAGAATGTATTTCGGCTCTCTGAGTCTCCAGGCTTCGGGTATTTCAAATCTCAACTGAAAATTCTTGAAGTGATTTCTCCAGAGCATAACCTCCTCATAACTTTAGACCCGAACTAAATGTTGTTCATCGATCATGATCTTTGATCGATGGCTCGATCGATCTACGATGTTGCTCTTCTAGCTTATCCTATCCTTCCAATCGAAAATGATCTGACGACTGATGGGTATTCAGATAATCAAGATATCAGATCTCAACCCTTTCTTATCTTGTCATTCCACTTAAAGTGATCAAACGGTCATGAATACTCTTGAAGTTGATCCACAATCAAGGATGATTGCGGAACCACAACTTGCAAGTGGTTTAAATTGTCACCAAAACTCCACAATTTGAATTTGTGCATTGTTGGTGAGTCAACCACAATCATCAACTTGCGAGTGGTTTAAATCATCACCAAAACTCTGCAATTTGAAGTTGTGCATTGTTGGTGAGTCAACCACAATCGTCAATCTTCGAGGCTATAAGATCTGATGATCCTGACTAATTACGGGATTGAAAATAGCACAATATTTAATTCTACTTTTGATCTATACAATCTATCCCTGTCCTTATTTAATTTATTTCTTGATGCAACAACTATACCCATGATTAACTCCTAGTTACCATCAATTTGACTAGTACACTTCATCGAGGTTCATGTTTGTGACTGTTGTTATTTTGTTGTGATTCTCTAGGAGGGACTTTCATTCTACAATCTTTGGCCATGTGTCCAAAGTTGTTTCACTTGTAGCATTCCACTTCACTTCTCAAGGATTCAAGCCTGTTGTATCTTCTTCTTTGTGTTTCACTAGACCTTCTTGGATAACCATTTTGTGCATGACTTTCAAAGTTGTTTCTATTTTTTCTATTTTCTCTGCAATTTACATAATTGTGTCCAAAATTATTACATGCATAACATAAACCAAAGAAGATAGTTTGATACCTAGGAGTTGAAGATATTTTGAAAGGGGTTACTCTTTTGAATCCTTCTTCTTCTTGACGCCTAATTGTTTCTGAGTGTCGTTGATTCTGAAATCTGAATCTTCTAGGTGGACGAGTGTCCCTGTAATCTTCCTTGTAAAACTTCTTGTCTCCTCTGACTGTCTCTGCATATATTATTGGTTGAGTTTCTTGATCTGTTGTTTTGGAGGTTGATCCCTTTTCTTTCTG
Organism: Picea glauca; assembly: GCA_000966675.3. NCBI lineage: Eukaryota > Viridiplantae > Streptophyta > Pinopsida > Pinales > Pinaceae > Picea > Picea glauca. The sequence goes on from JZKD02S2441329.1 coordinate 77,302, forward strand.
ATTATATCCAAGTCCAAACTTGTCTTGATTTGGCCTTTGAATGCTAATAATATCTTCCAAAACTTTTGAGTTGTTCTGCATGTTTGTTTTTTTGAATATGTTTTTTCAATGTGACAATCTCTGCTTCCAAATTTCCAATGATCTTGTCTCTTTCTTTGAACTGTTATTTGAGTGCTTCTTCAATTCTTTTATCTTCTTCAACTTGAATTTTTAATTTATTGATCATCTTCTCTATTTCCTTAGAGTTGCAATTTCGAGTTTCCTCTTTTCTTTTTAGTTCTTCCTGCAATGACCTGTTTTTCTTCTTTTCTCTTTTTATAACTTCTATATCACTCAACAGTTCTTATCTGTAGTCAAATTCTTCCTCTTCATATTCTTCTTCGATACCTTCTTCATCGGAAATTTCTATTTCCATGAATAGAACCCTTTAATTCTTGCTTCCACTGTCTTCATCTTCCTTTGATGAGGTGTTGTCTTCTTTTGTGCAAAGGATTTTCTTGAAAATTTTCTTTTTTGTTCTTTTGACTTTATACATTTGTTTTCTATTTGAATCATCTTCTTCATTTATTTTATTTTTCTTATGGGGACATTTGTTATCAAAATGACCAATACCATCACAATTAAAACAAATCAATGGAATATTACCTCTGTACTTGTCGTCGGTTCCCTTTTTCATCCTTCTGACGAAGTTGGCTACTTCTTCATCATCTTTTGAGATGTCACTGTTGCTGCTATATGACTTTACCTTTTTCTTTCCCTTCTGCTTTGACTTCTTCGATGCTTTGAATGTTTCTTCTTTTGTGACTGGATTCTCTTGTTCGGTTCTCATTTCATAGGTTGTGAATATTCCATGTAGTTCATCCATGCTTATCGAGTCCAGATATGTTCTTTCTTCTAGTGTTGAGATCTTAGGATCAAATCTCATTGGAAGATATCTTAGCACTTTTTGAACAATTATAGATTCATTAACTTATTCTCCCAAACCTCTAATTGCATTCACTATTTCATCAACTCGTAAAAAGTAGGCTGCAATGTTTTCATCTCCTTCCATCTTCAACTTTTCAAATTGACCTCTGTAAGTTTGAATCTTTGTTTCCTTGAATTTTGTGTCTCCTTCATAAATATTTTTAAGTTTATTCCAAATCTCCTTTGCTGAGATGCAATGCATAACTTTGACATATATTGAATCAACCAGACCATTCATAATAGCATTTTTTTCTTTCAAATTATTCAAATTGAGCTTCCTTCCATTTTCATTTGTTGGAGGAACAATGGGTTCTTTGTATCCATCTACTAATTATTTCCAAACCTAGAATCCCTATGCATGTATATATTTTTGCATCCTTCTACTCTAGAATGCATAGTTTTGTCCATCAAACTGTGGTATTCCATTTTTATACATATTGTTTCTCTCCGTGATCTTCCTTCCAGTGGTTAAATTGATTTCTAAAGGAACCTTCTATGATACCAATTGTTGGATTACTGAGAGGGGGGTGAATCAGTAATAGATATTTTTAATCCTTTCAACCACAGAATGTAAGTGTTGTTTATCTTTATGATCAATATACCATTATCATTCAATAAGCGTAGAGTAAATAAACCATGAACAATGAACAATCATACACATACACAGTACACTAATATTTTTACGTGGAAACCCAATGAGGGAGAAAACCATGGAATTTTTTTCTTATATGTCTTTAAGAATTACATTCATTGGAAGCACCAACTTCCTTTGCTATCCAACTTCAATTGGAAGGAGGCTCTGACCCCCTATATTTTCCAGGCTACAATCTGAGGGAAGCTCAAACTCCCCAATTCTCTAGATACATATAGAAGGAGGCTACAACCCCCTATGTTCTTTTGCTACAATAGGAAGGTGGCTACAACCACCTATCCTCACCCCGTCCTGCCTCCCTAAAATATAAGTGTCAAATAGATGATGAAATCACTGCCACACTATCACTATGAGATATACCATTGTAAACATGTACCAACCTGTGCCAACAACCTGTAACCAACATGTGTCACTGACTTGTAACCAACCTCTACATGTACTCAACATGTACCAAAAAAAAACAAATAGGCATGTGACCTGTATATGTTGCAACTTTCATATGTGCATGCCCTATCTATACTGCAGTCTGCGTATGTAAGTGGCCTATCTATACCGCATCCTACATACACCTTCAGAAAGCTAGGGTTTTTACCTTTTATGAAACTTCAAACACTTTTCTTCCTCTGTCGCATCAACCTGGAACTTGTCATTATGTATTATCTGTAGTTGTACCCTGTGCATACATCATCTTATACATCCCTTAATCAAGTGCATCTATGTCTCTGTTATCGGATTAATCGGTAGGTGCGGACACTAACAGATCTCCCTAGATCCACCTGGATCTAAAACAAAACAGGACAGGACATGACTCTTTCCCTAAGTTTTGACCATTGAATTAACTAGGAGGCAAGAACAAATAACATACCTTATTATCGTTTCCTAGGGTCTTTGTTGCTCCTGCTTCACTCCAGTGCTCTCATGCAGTCAAGACCAAGACAACACAAACCAACCAAAGTGAAGATAGCACAATCTATTCAATTGTCAACCTATGTGTATGATCAAGGAATTACACAATAAAGTGGAAATAGATTTATCGGAAAGGGACATGCCATTGTATCATATTAATGGAAAGTAAAGATTACAACCTGAGCCTTGATGTCGCAAACTTCATTTCGATGGATCTTGGCTCCAACACACACACTTGCTCAATCCTTGCATGAAGAAGATAAAATCCTCTTGATAGACTTGCTAGAGTCTCCAAGTTGTTGTTCAATGCTAAGTCCTTCACACAATTCTTTCACCAATTCTCCAATGAATCTTGCTTAACCTTTTCCATGAGAATTCCCTCAATATATAGGAGAGAATGAGATAGTTACTTAGATAAGAATGATCCCAAAATATCAGGAAATCCAATACTAGGATAACCATTCGAATTCCAACCCATCCTTCTAGAAGATTCCCTTCTAGAAGCATCGAGAATTCATCTTTTTCCATGCTTTAGGAAGAGTTCGCACCCTGACTGTTCAACACAGTGTGACAAGTTCGCACCCTAGCTTAAAGCATCCTGCAAGAATCAGGTATTCTCCCAGCCAAATATACTAGAAGCCTGCGAATCTTCTTCAAAAATTAGTTTTCTGGGAAGAGATGAAAGTAATTTTTCTCAGGAGAAAGTCCTTATGAAGAGCCTGAGCACACCATCATCAATACATCATCATGATGACCAAAATCATGGGTAACAGAATGCCCCCCAAAGTATGAGGTTGGAATCAGTGACAGCCGAAAGACTTTGTAAGTTGCATGTGTGTGTCGGAAACCAGGAGCACATCTAATCGAAAACCTGCAAACACCCAAGCATCTGCAGAATATCATATATACCAATTCTGAGGTAGGAATTCCCATACTCAGATCATAGATGGATGACGTTGTAGACATAGGTCATGGCCACCAATCATATGTTGTGGATCCATGCCATCAAAATATAGCATAGCCACCAGGAATACACTATGGATCTATGCGAGAAATTTCAAATTGAGACGACATAGCCACGAGACATACACAGTGGATCTATGTGTCATAGATTATACATACTCCATCGCAACCTGGACAAAAGAGATGATATCCAGGGTCTTCAATATCATCGCCCAAAGTACAAATCTAACCATGTGATTACATGTGTTGAAGTCGAACATGGCAGAAACCACTTGATTACCGGTCATTGATGAAACCGTTAACAAGTGCAAGGGAAATCACCATTGATGTCAATGACTCCCAAGGTACCCTAGTAAAATCCATCGAGTGTGAATGAATGAGTTGAAGTCGAACATCCGATGGAATCTTTCGATCAGGGATCAATGATGTAAACCCACTGTCGAAAGCGAGGAAACCTGCCATTGAGGAAAGGTACCAAATAAGTTCTAAGTCTTGATTCCGGATAATGAGCTGAATTCGACGGAACAAAACTTGTCACAGGAGGGCCTTGATGTATCCCCCATCAATGACATGAAATGAGTAACAGATTTTGAAGGCGAAACATAATATTATGCAAATTAAACTGGACACAGGGAAGGCCGACACGGAGAGAATGGATAACTGCAGATGGTCAACTCAATATACATTTCAGATGGACTTCTCTTGAACATATGAATGACACGGCCAATGATTTGGCAGCATTGACTCAAAGACGACATAGGGAATGACCTTGTAGCAAATCAAATGAGAGGCAAATGGATTTCCCAAACCGGCTTCAAATGATGAATAGGGGGTGTCATGTTCAAGAGCGACACTTACTGCCAATCAATATGAAGATGATAACATATTCCTTTCCCAAATTTTCCCCCACCATTTATGGCGAGTACCTCTTTATTTTTATGCAAGCTTGAGGAGGATAACATATGCTTGTTGATGTATGCTCATCCTTCAGACGAGTCCCTCGGAGTATGTTTAATGAACCTTGAGAAGGAGTGGTTCGGTCCCATTACAGGTCTATCAATGTTTGTTTAACGAGTCCAGAGATAGAAAACTTGAAGGTTTTTCATGATTATAGAGTTTGGAAAAACACTTAAAAGAGAACTCTCTCAGTTACTTTTTCGTAAAATAGTCTGTATGAGACCGAAAAAGATATAAATTATCACTCACCAGATGCTTACTTCAAATAATTTATCGAGTGTGAAAATAGAAAGGTCGCTCGGCGATCTTTTCATGTTTAGAGAGTCTGAAAAGAGCTTAAAGAGGACTCCAGGGGGGTTCCTTTTTCGTATAACCTTGTTGAGCCTGAAAAAGTGATAAAAGTATGCTCGATCGCGTTCTCATGTATCTGCAAGTGCAAGAATGGACAAAAACCATGCTCGAGGTTTTATACAAAAAACCATAAAAAATAATCAAAACATGCGATGACAAAGAAAAAATATGCCCGCATCCCTGTATAGGAACCTCAAAATCATTATGCCTACAAAATTTACACTCAAAGGACATTAGGGATTAGGGTTTAATAGATAAATAATCATAAAAAACCAAATGACATAGTAAAAGTAAATAAAAATGAGTAAATACTCTTTTTACCATATCATTTTTACCTTTCCACTATTTGAGCTCAAAAAACCCCTCTTTTACCCTCCAAGTTTGGCGTCAAATTTGCAGGAGCTACGAGTGTCCATTCAACGAGCCGTCAGTGACAGTAAGGTAGGCTCTTTGTCCTTAACACTTTCATGGTTTAATTTTGCAATTTCATTGGCTAAAATTCATTTTTGGGTTGATTTTTGCAAGCCCTAATTTTTTTAAATTTCACTCAATGAAAGAGAATGAACTCATGAAAAAAGTTGTTAATCTTCTTGTTGTGCCTCTTATGTAGATAATTGGCCATCAAAATGGTGCTTGAATGGCGTGAAAGGGAGCACAAAGAAGACAATGCAATTGTCGGAAATCAATCCACCTACTATTGCTGCTTTGAGAAACTGTGGGCTCCTGAAGTACTTTCGTATCCTGGGTATGAGGGCCCAAGTCAGGTTGTTAGAGTACCTGGTGCGTATGTGGGACTCTGATCAACAGGTATTTCATGTGGGGGTCTACACACTGTCCTTATATATTGAGTACATTTACTTTTTGACTAGACTGTCATGACGCGAGCACTATGTGAGCATGACTGGTGGCAGAGGTGGTGGGTTTCCCATGAGTGAGTACTGTTGTTTACACTGTGTCCCCGAAGTAGAGAGAAAGAAAGGAAAAGTAGCTATTTGGGGGGTACGAGATTTGACCCTCCGTACTATCCTATTCACGATAGCTCAGATGGCTGGGATTTTTGCTCCTCACATGGCGTTACAGAGTTACTTCCAGTATGTTATTGAGTGTACTGAACCTCGGGTGTTCAACTGGGCAGTTATTGTGCTTCGCAGTATAAAAAAGAAGTTGACCAAATGCAGATGAGGCGACCTGAAGAAATTTGGGTACGGATCTTTTTTGGTGTCCTTCTTCCTTGAGAGGGTTCCCTTACTGAGACTGCAGGTTGAGTGGAATTTACTGGCTCCCAGGGATCCAAGGATGCTGAGATGGTGTCGGCTCATGGCCCATCATGTAGCAGGACAGATCATCAAGTATGATGATACTTTCTTTGACTGGCTTCAACCACAGATGTTGATGGTTGATGTTTATGCTTATGCCAGGTTGGATTTCCAAGGAGATCCGGATTTAGTACTACCAGAGGATGCTCAGTGGGGTGAACTTGGTAAGAAGTACACACATTTTCTTCTTTTTAAATGTTTTTGTGAATTTTTATCATATTCAAATGTTTTTGTTTTATATGTTCGTCCAAAGACTAATACAAAATTCATTTTTGATAACACAGATGTTGGACCTTACAGACCTCCTGGTACTTCTCCCATTCAGCGGCGAGGAGAGGTAGCGGAAGCGCCGCAATATGCTGAGGATTATTAAGTGGTGGAACAAAATCTAGAGGGCCTGACCATAGACATTCCAGCCATGCCTCTGGAAGAGGTTCCACGACGTGATCAGTGTTATACTGTAGGAGTATCAGCATCCATGAGTCGACTGCTCCGTAGAGTTGCCTGGGCAATCATGTGTTACCGTGAACGTCATCCATGAAGTCACTTTGTAGAAGCTATGAGCTTCAAATTTTGACATTTTGGTCTTCAGACAAACTTTTTTTTAAAAACTATTTTGATCGTTATATATACAGACGGCTTCTACCGGTTTATCATGTGTTATGTAAACATTGATGTGATTGATTTATAAATGATTCAAATGTTTGTCTAATACATAATTAGCCAATGCATCTGTTAATGTATTTAGACATCTAGGAATATGTTGATATTCAATGTAATCAAAATAACGTTCCAAGAGGCGAATTCACAAATACACCCGTAACAAAGTAGGACCTCGAATAGAATAGACATTACTTAACTGTAGTACTATAAGCTGTGAATCAAGACGCACGACCAAAAGATGGATTCCGAGCGAGATAGCATCAACCAATAATTCAATAACGGTGTTATACTCTGCAATGTTGTTGGTCGCATGGCCCAGACACACACCTCGTAAGGAGACAAGTTCATTTGTAGGAGCATAAATTGCCCACGCAGTGGAAGCAAGGTTCTGAGTACTACGGCTAGCGCCATCAGCGAAGCCAATATAGGGTAGCGAAGACTCCGACATCTGGAAATCAAACACAACGTCACATAAGGGAAGAGACCAGATAACGACAAAAGCAAAATATAGTAACACACAAGAAGTATGATACAATAAAAATACAAGTACTCATGCACAGATGATGTTATGCATAGTACTTCTTCAAGTACAACCCATTCCTGGGTTCACTCAAAGGGATACCATCGTAATCTACTAACTCATAAGCTCCTTTTTCCAAAACTCGTCGAATGATATAAGGACCTCGCCAGATGGCTTCGAATTTTCCAGCTCCTAACATATCTCGATCTTGTTCATAGAGAAGAACAAGATCACCTTTTGAGAAAATGCAAGGCTTGACATGCTTGTCGTATTGGGCCTTAACACATTTTTTCTGAGCTTCTATAACTAGAGTGGCATCACGTTGAGTTTCATCTAACTGCATCAGATACAATAGATGTTCTTCTTCAGTCGAAGTGTTGGGTAGGGGTTCAACAACTAGTTTTAAATAAGGTATCTCGCATTCAATAGGGAGAATGGCTTCCACACCATAGACTAACCGAAAAGGTGTAAACCCAGTAGCGGACTTGACAGATGTCCGATACGCCCACAATGTTGAAAACAACATTGTGTGCCAACTTGTTTTATGAATCCCTATCATTCATCAGAGCATAGTTATGAGAACTTTGTTGATTGCTTCGACCTAGCCGTTGGCTTGTGGATACTAGGGTGTTGAGTTATCATGGCATAGACCCAACTTTTCAGTAAGTTCGGACATCATAAAATTTCTAAAGTGGCTACCATGATCAGTGATGATAGCTTGGGGAACACCAAAACGAGCTATGACATGATTAAAAAGGAACAATGTTGCGGTCTTTCTAGTGTTGTCAAATGTCAACATCGCCTCGGCCCATTTCGTTAAGTAATCAACGACTATAATGATGTAACCATGCCCCTCGGCCGAGTGAGGGTGACATGTCATGAAATCGATGCCCCATTTCGCAAAGGGACCAAATGAGACCACAAGGTGAAGAGGAGCGGGATGTGACTGGATCTTTTGATTATAGGTATGGAAAGCATGGCATTTCTGAATGGCAATGATGCAGTCATTAAACAAAGAAGGACAAAAATACCCTACGCGTAAGATCTTCTGGGCAGTAGCATACCCAGACATATGACCACCACATGCTCCAGAATGGCAGTCATTCAGAGCTTTCTCGGCTTCATCGAACGTTAGACAACGTCAAAAAACAAAGTCAATCCCCCGACAATAAAGAGTATCCCCAAGGATAATCTATTGACGAGCTTGATATTGTATGCGACGTTGGTCAGTACTGGACAAAGTTGGTCGAAAAGTCTGGGTTTGGAGATATATAATGATATCACCATACCAAAGATCATCATCACTAATAAGGAAAAGAGATTCATCGGGTAATGAATCAGCTGCTACATTTTCCATTGCTGAATGGGGAAAATAGCATATCAACTCAGCAAAAACTAAGGACTTCTTGGACTTGGCGCGTTTGAATTCCAAGTCAAACTCCTAGAGTATCACAATCCATTTGGAGTATTTTCCCTCGAGCAATTGACGTGTCAGAATATGTTGCATAGGGTTGCAATGAAAAATCACCGTAGTGTTGCGTGAGAGGATATAGTGCCGGAAGCATTGGATGGCTTGAACGGTAGCCAAGGCCAGTTTCTCCACATGTTGATACTTGATTTCAGTTGGCGTGAGACTTCAACTCAAGTAATAAATAACATGTTCATCGTGAGCATCATCCTCTTGGACGAGAACCATGCCAATGGTGTAATCCGAGGCAGCAAGGTAAAGGAAATAATCGCGACTGTAATCGGGGGGAAAGAGAAGCTGAGCTCACATTAGGGACAACTTCAAAGCTCCAAAAGCATTATTGGCAATGGTGTCCCAGACGAATTCTGAATCTTTCTTTAATAGCCGCTTAAAACCACGAGTGATCTCAGCGTAATTTGGGATGAAACGACGAAGAAATTTTGCTTTCCCCTGCAAACTTTGTAACTGGCGAAGGGTAGAAGGAGGAGGGAGATTAAGGATCGCTTCAACCTTTAAAGGATCCACCCGGATCCCTTGACACGAAACGATAAAACCTAGAAGACATCCAGATTCCATGCAAAAAACGCATTTATGAGGATTCAAATGTATACGATAGAACCGACAGCGAACGAAAATGGCTCAGAGGTGGGTAGGATGATCGACTCGGTGCATTGAATGAGCACGTAAATCGTCCAAATATGGTTGAACGATGTGCTTGATATCATGGAAAGCATAAGACATAGCGCGTTGAAAAGTTGCGCCAGCGTTCTTAAGATCGAAAGGAAGTTTTCGATAGGCAAAAGTACCCCAAGGACAAATAAAAGCAGTCTTATGTTGATCCTCAGGAAGAATGTTGATTTGATTATAGTTGGAGAAACCATCCATAAGAGAGAAGATTTCACTTCTGGCGCAATCGTCGACAATCTGATCGATGAAGGGGGTAGGAAAGTTGTCTTTGGGACAAGCTTTGTTGATATCCCTATAATCAACGCAAACATGAATGGTGCCTTGTTTCTTATCAATCGGGACAAGATTGGAAACCAAGTCGGTGAGAGCCACCAGATAAATAAAGTTGACTTTAAGAAGTTTCTCGACTTCGAGCTTAATAGCAGTCGATTTATGTGGATGAACTGGACGAAGGTGTTGTCGGATGGGTTTAGCACCGGGGTATGTCTTTATCTCATGTATCACAATCGCAGGGTCTATACCTGGCATTTCTTCGTAACTCCGAGCGAAAATATCACAAAATTCTTTGAAAAGGGATGTATAGGTGAGTATTTCGTCAGGGGAACACGAAGCTCCAATATGGACATTTTCGACAATTCCAGGTTTGACGGATATGTCAAGGGGAATAGTGGGTGAGATATTACTTAAGTTCCCTTCGGTAAACACATCGTGTGTAGACTCGAGAACGGTTGAAATGATGACAACGGTCGATAGAGTCGAGATCCGTTGGTAGTTCTCAAGAGTGTGTTGCTCCAGAAAGAGGATAGAACGATGATGCCCATCATCCCAAGGGGTGTCTTCCATGACAGACATGATCATATCATTAGTGGGAAAAATAACATGAAAAGGATCGGGAAACAACTCATCAAGAGAGGGGGTAGAAGGTGTTGCCGATTGAATGGCCTGATAGGTGGATTCAACCGGACTTAATGGCATTGCATCGCTGAAACGAAGATGATCTCTAGGGTCAGGGACTATCTAAGGGTCGTGAGATGCAGGAAGTTCATGAGGCACAGTGGAGATCATGTTGATGGAAGCAACAGACGAGCGTGGAATATCAGGTGGTGGAATGGGGAAAGTACCCATTAACAAAGAGTCCTTGAGAAGGCCTACACCGACATTCTCATAACCCGGTGGGGTTTTAGAAATAAACGGTACGTTGCCAATATGGGTATCAGAATTGAAGAAGGAAATTTGGTCGACGGTAACAACCTTTCTTTGATGAGGGAAGCATACTACATGGAAAAGTGTCAACAAAACGGCACACATGGAATTGATCCAGCTGCGGCCAAGCAGAAGATTATAATCAAGGGGAGCGTCAAAAACTTCCACTTCAACTTGGATCATTTTACCTTCTAGCGTGATGGGCAACGAAGGAAGGACACCATAGGGCTTAAAACTGGAGCTGTTGAAGGCTTTAAGAGTGTTCTGGGATTCATTCAAAGAAGGAGAGCCAATGGATTTCCAACAAGTAAGAGACATCACACATGTCGAGGCACCCTCATCGATAATGGTGCGACAAATGTTTTTTTCAGAGACAACCACTTGGATCTGGAATGCAAGTTGAGGGGGTAACCTTGGAACGTGATCTTCCAAGTCAAAGACTATCAAACTCGTATCTGTCGGATCGATTCCACTGATAGCTTTCAACAATGCTTTCTGTTGTGTGGGACAAGTCTGAAGGACTTCAAGGGCTGACATCGCAGAAGGTGCTTAAACCAGATCTTCAACAATGTTGTAGTTATGGGCAGCACGAGCGTGAGGATTGAAAGCCGATTTTCAAATGATGCCCTTTGGGGGGGGTCGTAGAACTGTGTCGAGGCTCAGTCGTTCAATATGAAGAGGAACGTTGGTAGGTGGAGTCGCGGGAGAGGGTTGTACCAAGGAAGGGGGTAAATCATCAACCTTCTACTTAGAGGGAGAATAATATTTGGCTCGAGTAGTGAGTGCAACTTTTTTCTACTTAGAATCACCAGTACACATCAAAACATAGGAGGTGGTAGAAGATGAGGGTTGGTCATGAATGACCAATTGAGCCTATTGTTGAGACAGGAAGGGTTGGGACAAGACATCCGGTGCAGGTGGTTTTGGAGATCCTTGAAGGAACTTAGTGACCTCAGCACGTCGTGGACAATCCTTCGTGTAGTGATCATCACCACAGATAAGACAAGGGTATCGTGGTTTGTGCTTATCCCGATCATCAACAAGGGTGGTTTTGGTTTGCTCTGCCTGAGAATTATTTTTTCCCTCCTTATTCTTTCCTCTCCCTTTTTTAGATTTGTTATTACTGGCAGGGGTAGATTGAACTGCATTTACCTCTGAAGTTTTTTCGGTGGGAGGGGTAGGAGACGGAGCATTTTGAACATTAGAAGAAGCATATTTAGGTTTTACGCTTGACACGGAATGTGGTTGGGCTTGGGAAGAGCCAATCACACCGTCAGCCACAAGCGAGGCAACTGGAGTAGTTGAAGTGCTGGAAGTATTAGGACGAGGTAAGTCAGGTAGTAAATCGTAAAGGGTTCCCATTTGTGAATAAATGAGGTCAAGATATTGAGCACGACTTATAGCCTGCTCTTCCGTGACTACGCCACCCATGGCAATGTCCTTACCGATGTTGTTCACAAATGATTTTGTGAACCATTCGGCCAGGAACTGATTGGGGAGCTCAAGTTTAATGAGATGTCGTCTCCTTCGCCACTCATGGATGTGATCAGATATATGAGTTCCTTTGCTTTGTTTGAAGGAAGTCAATATTTCGGTCCTCGTGTCATAACGGATCGGTAACTGATAATGCGTAAGGAAGGCCATAGCTAGGGTGTTGAAATCAGAGAAGAAACTTCGTGGCAATTCGATATACCACTTCACAGCAGAACCTGTGAGGGTTCGTTGAAAAAGGCGTAAATGAATAGAGTCATCCATCAAAAAGTTGGATGAACACCATAGGTGAAAAGTCATAACATGATTGTTTGTGTCCTCTCCCTCTTTGCCGTCGAATTTAGGAATGTCCGATGGAAGCTTGGCTGGGATAACAGGCCATTGGGGAGAGTGACGAATAGGATCATTTAAAATCCTTGACAAATCCGTAAGATCCAAAGTTGCGAGAAAGGGTAACTGTCGATTCACCTACGGGTACTGGCGGCTTTGGGGTGGAAGCCCTGTCGGAAAACCAGTAGGACCATAAGCAGTTTGCATATAATGTGAAGACCCAGGCATATTCGGTGGTGGTTGGAGAGGATAGTAGCTCATAGGATTATACCCTGGAACATGGGCTTGAGTTTGAGCATTCGCCCCCCAAATGAGATTGAACGATCCTGGATATGGTTGGCCCATGCTAGGGGGTGTTACGGATGCATTTGGAAACTGCTGCCCCCCAGTCGATTGAGGAGGATTTTGTATCAACTGATTCTAATACTGGGCCAAGGACGGAGGTATGTTTTGCCCATAAGGTGGGGTTGGTCCTCCCATTGAAGGTGGTGTTCCAATTGGGGGAAATGTTCCAATTGGATGTTGTGTTCCAATTGGGACTTGTGTTCCAAAAGGAATTTGCCCACTGAAAGAGGGCTGAGTCATACCACCTTTGTGAAATTGTCCACCCACCAAAAATTGATAATTTGGAGTGAATGAAGGAATAGTACCACTAGGATTAGGATTGCCAACGGAAGACGAAGAAGGTCCTCCAAAAGGAAATTGAGGGAGTGTTGGAACAAAACCAGGAAGAAAGTGCCCAGAAGAAGAAGGACCACTAGGAGAGCTGGATGGAGTTTGCGTAGGAGTAGGAATGGAAGCATTCAACACACAGTATCCAGGTGGTAGTGTCAGATTAACGTTGGGTGTTCGCGGTGTGTTTATGGGAGAAAGACTAATTGCAGTAAACCCGGTTGGAACACTCGTAGTAGCTGGAAGATGGGCCATTTCGGCAGGTATGGTAAAGTGATAAGTGGTAGTCATGGGTACTATCATTGTATCAGAGATTTCAAAAATCACAGGTGGGTTGATCTCGGAAATCACAGGTGAACCTGAACCAAAAAGGTCCCATCGAAAAATGCCCATAGACCAAAAGGGATCTTGGTCCCCAGGTCCAGACGGAGATCCAGAATACACAACAACTAAGTCTCTGGAAGAGTTGGCTCGCATAAAACGTCTCTAAAAATCGGGGTGAAGTCTAAAGTCCTCTCGAGTATTTGTGATTCGAAAATGTTCTAGAGAGTCAATTCGTTCCACTTGTGGTGTGGTGACAATTGTAGCTTCACTTTGCCTAGGAGAGCCCTCAGGTGTACTTGTAGGCAAGGGTTGAGAAGCGTCCAGATGATCTGGAGATAAACCCTGCATTCTACGTGAACGACATGGAGGAGCTATTGTAAATGAGTGACAATCTTCACGAAGAAAATCCTATGGTCAACTTCGAGAAACAAACAACACACGCTAGTAAACAAAAATCTAGGAAGCAATCGCCAAGCAAACAAGACCTTCTAATTTCGAAGCCACTAGTTGGTGATGAAATCCAACGTCGCAACAACGAGACGAGAAGGGGTTGGGCTAGGGTGGAAAAGTTACGTTGACGACCTACTTAACAGACTTACACCCTAGTGCAAGCTCCCACACATAATCGTGGGTATACCCTCCAAGGAGCCTGAGTGAGTTTGGTCAACGTCAATTCCAGGTACCGTGAAGACTTTCCCCTTCATAGTCACCTCGTGTAAGAACCTAGAGAGATAGGCCACTAAGGTCACCACCAACAACAATAAATCCTGGGGGAATAGTCGACAGTCCGATCCACATGCAAGGGCAGGGTATCTAGCCCAAAATCAACTCAAAAATCTTCCACTCATCATTGTGGGTATACCTCCGAGTGATCCCCGTAATACATGCAATCTCTACACTGATATCAACAAAGCAGGGTGAGTAACTTTGTGAAGATCAATGTGACCTCGTGGTTGACCCTTGTGTAGGAAGGGATTCCCAGGACAAGATGTTGCAAATGGAATTTAACACTCCATAACACAAGATGCTATTGTGTATTTTGTGCTTTTGGAGAGTGTATCTCTCTTCCTACTCCAAAGCGCTAGCCTAGCTAAATTTTGATGTAAAAGAGCCTTAGAAAAGAGTTACTAGATAAATTTTATGATTATGCAGTGTTATTAAGAGCTATTGTTTACTCAAAGGAAACAGAGATGAAACTTATGTTGTATGACTCTAACCCAACGATGCATGGATGAGAATGAAAAATATAATTTTTTGTTCGATGAATCCTATGTATGGGAGGGAAAGAGAAAGTTTTCTAGATCGACCTTGAACTACAATGCAAAATTTCCTTGAAAATGCAAATGTAACCAAATCACGCAACAAATAACAATTCTCTATTGCTTCTTTTTCAACAATTTCAATAATTTGATTTTCAATGTTTTCAAAGACAAAAATGATTTTTTTGAAAGAAAAACTTTGTTCACTTTTCAAAAAGGACCCTCACTATGCCAATGAGAGTACAGAAAATCAGAAACCAATGAACAAGCAATGATAAAAAACCAATCCACTCTTTCAATGAAAACAAAAATACGAAGAAAACCACTATAGTCTTTTCAAATGCAGAAGAAAATGATCTTTCAAACCATAAGCAAATTATAAGGACCAAGAAAACTCAACTTTCAACCAATCACTGGTTCTTAACTAATCAAACACACTCAGATTCTGAAATCAGAGAGAATGGTTTTGCTAAGAAAAGTCAAGAAACGAAATTCAAGACAAAAGTGACAAGAAGAGCCTTGAAATCCTAAGACTGTTCATGCATGAAAACAAAGACAAGAAGAACATCAATCAATGGCCCAAGAAACTCTTATGAGGCACCTAGACTGATTTGAGCAGTTGAATATGCCAAAACTCAAATCCAAACTTTTGAAAAAATGAGTTCGCAGGATGGTAGCATTACACAGTGCGAGAATTAGTGATTCTCGCAGGTGGCCCTTGAGAAAAGTGCGAGAACCTCGCATTGCAACCTAAAGGCAGAGTGCGAACTCTGGGGATTCTCGCAGGCTACAGTGAAGTGCAGTGCGAGAACCTCTGAAACTAGTCAATTTTTTGAAAAATGAAGCAAAAATTGAAAAGGCCTCTGGACCCAGAGGGTCTATCAGGATATCCTGAAGACTCGGAGATTGATAGGAAAGGAGAAAAGTGAAACAAGAGCAAATGGCCACAGAAAAATACCAAAAGCCACAAAGAAATTGGGATTCTCCCTAGCGGAGTCGCCAATTTTGTTATCGGATTAATCGGTAGGTGCGAACACCAACAGATCTCCCTAGATCCACCTGGATCTAGAACAAAACAGGACAGGACATGACTCTTTCCCTAAGTTTTGACTATTGAATTAACTAGGAGGCAAGAACAAATAACATACCTTATTATCGCGTCCTAGGGTCTTTGTTGATCCCGCTTCACTCCAGTGCTCTCGTGCAGTCAAGACCAAGACGACACAAACCAACCAAAGTGAAGATAGCACAATCTATTCAATTTTCAACCAATGTGTATGATCAAGGAATTACACAATAAAGTGGAAATAACTTTATGGGAAAGAGACATGCCACTGTATCATATTAATGGAAAGTAAAGATTACAACTTGAGCCTTGATGTCGCAAACTTCCTTTCGATGGCTCTTGGCTCCAACACACACACTTGCTCAATCCTTGCATGAAGAAGATAAAATCCTCTTGATAGACTTGCTAGAGTCTCCAAGCTGTTGTTCAATGCTAAGTCCTTCACACAATTCGTTCACCAATTCTCCAATGAATCTTGCTTAACCTTTTCCATGAGAATTCCATCAATATATAGGAGAGAATGAGATAGTTACTTAGATAAGAGTGATCCCAAAATATCAGGGAATCTAGTACTAGGATAACCATTCGAATGCCAACCCATCCTTCTAGAAGATTCCCTTCTAGAAGCATCGAGAATTCATCTTTTTCCATGCTTTAGGAAGAGTTTGCACCCTGACTATTCAACACAGTGCGAGAAGTTCGCACCCTGGCTTAAAGCAGCCTACAAGAATCAGGCATTCTCACAGCCAAATATACTAGCAGCCTGTGAACCTTCTTCAAAAATTAGTTTTCTTGGAAGAGATGAAAGTAACTTTTCTCAGGAGAAAGTTCTTATGAAGAGCCTAAGCACACCATCATCAATACATCATCATGAAGACCAAAATCATAGGTAACAGTCTCTCTAGTCATGTGCCATACATGTGTGTACAAACATGAACAAGTGTAATAACCCTCACATGGACTAGACATCAAACCCTTACTGATATGCAGCTTCGAACTTCACAAACAACTTTAAAATCACTTCACAACCAAAATCCCTCCACCATGTACCAAGAAATACTAGCTATGTCTTAATACTTGAACCAACAAGATGTACCAATGAATAATACCAACATACCAGTGTTGTATTTATGTAGATATAGCTCATACCATAAGTTCCATATAGCCAACATCCTCTCTAGGGAAAAACCTCAAACTCACATAACCATATCTCATGGAGACAACCATATCCAACTACACATAAGAATATGACATACCTTTTTAATATGTAGATAGATATGTTGTACCTGATCACTATAGACCTTCCTGGGAGATTTCTTTCAAACTCTGAGAATATGGTACTTTCATCAACTTAATCTTTCATGGCTTTTCCCACATGTACGTGCCCTGTTATACTACCAGCCCACGTACATATGCACCCTTCTCCACTGCAGCCTGCGTACACCTAAAAAACTAGGGTTTTTTCAATATTTCTATAATTTTGAAACTTTTGTCATCGACCCTTCGTGCTACCTCAGACTTGCATAACTTCAGATCTATCAATGAGAACCTGCAATAAAACTTACACAATAATAGATATTCAATGTGCTCAATAGGTGCTAATAGGAGACCCTTTCTATTATTTATACTCTCCAAGTAGCTTCCTCTAGGGGTTAACTACTAACCAACTTAACCCAACTTCCTTCTTTTAGGGATAACCCACTTCTAACCACTTGTCCACTTATAACCACTTTATCCACAAATAGTAAACTCTCCACTTCTAGTTGCAACTAATTTATTTTTAATTGTTTTCTTATTGCAACAACTTAACCCATGATTAACTCCTAGTTTCACCCACTTTAACTAGTCAACTTCTTCTAGGGGTTTCTAGAATAATTTAACTTCTTTGACCTTCTAGGGGCTTCTAGATAACTCAAGAGGGTTCTCCAACTTCACAAGGCCATAACTCTCTAACCGTGAGGAGCTATGTGACATTCCACATATCACCGGAAATGGCATGACATGTACTATCCATCTAGAATAGTCTTGCCTACAAATATAATAATATTCATACCATTATACATAAAACAAAACTAAGTCCCTTAACCATACTATTGGGGCTACCATAATTTTCTACCGAACTTGCTTCAAGGGTTGACATCAATGACAACCAACCCAATTAGTCAACACATGTTATATGGTTATAACCAAACTATGGTATATGTGTTATGTCTGCGTGAAGGTTCAACAGTTATACCATATATCATCATATAAGGATTTTTCATATCATCCATTAATCTTCTTAAACCATCCGGAGTCAGTCAAACTCATTTTTCCCATGGATTTGGGGATTTCTCTCTATATCCTCTGTTTTTCCCCAAATCTATCATAGGCAAAATCTACAACAACTAATTTCAGCAATTCGCTCTGGTTCGAGCCCATGCAAGCTCGATGTTTGAACCAGGTGCTTTGATGCCATAATGTCACTTCCCCCATCCTAACCGAGGGACATTACGTTGCAGAATACACGTAAAAATAAAATTTCTTCTAACTAAATTAATTCTTTTAATGCTAGTTAATTTCATATATATTACAACTACGAATTTAAACAATATTTAACTATTGTCTAAAACCATTCACTTGATGCATCTACAACATTATAAATCAACATGAATGAAGTCCAATAATTCAACACAGTAGCATATAAATTATTTCCAGAAACACAAAGTTCATGCACAACAATTAAATTCATAAATAACACAACAACAAGATTAAACACTTATCTTTTATAACAGATGTGCAGCCAACTGCTTGGAATAGACATTCCACCCAACCATAGACTGATTGTTCCAAATATCAACATCCAGTCACCTCCAAGATGAGGCTAGTGATCCACAAAAGAGGGTGGTCTCTCACAGTCCACTCACATCTCATAAAACCAACAACCCACTAATATCTTTCTACAACTATCTCAATTTTCCACCAGCTCTCTTCCTCTTGACCTGTCCAACCCAAATAATGTACCCCTTCACTGATTTCCATCCCTCGGGTGTCCTATTTGTTTATCAGGGTCTCTCTAGCATAGGTAACCATGAATCTCTCAGTTGGAAACTCAAGGGAACTTGTTGCTAGGAAAACTAACAGCAAACCAACAACAAGCACTTGCTATTATAGTGAAACTCGACCAGGAGTTCACTCTTCAGGCCTGAAAACCTAGCTCTTCAGTTTCCAGCTCCAAATACAGTTCAATACACTCCATATTTCTCTAAAATTCACCCTTTGTGGTTGCACCAACTCCAATATCTCTTTCTTTCTCTCTACTTGCTCCTCATGCATAAAACTTCATGTGTAAAAATTCGTTTCCCCACCCATATGAATTTCGTCTCTTTGGCTTGCCTTGTTTGACTCACACTCTTCCCCAAGCTGATTGTACTCAACCCCCATGTGATCAATAACTATGGGATGTGACTACTCACACCCACCCTCTTACATGTATTCAATGATTGTATTTGGGAACACTCAATCATAAATGGGAAGGTTCATATACAAATAGAAATTTTAGGAAAATGGGTTGAATTAATATACATGGGTATTTCCCCCTTAGACCCCCTCTTGGTAATTCTCTTAGACACTCCCCTCTCTTGTGGATTAATTCAGCCCCCATATCTTATCCATGTCCCCTTAGCAGCTAGCATCACATTTCATTAATAAAATAAGGAAATGAAATTCACATATTACATCACTTGGTCATAGCCACATATTATATCTACATAAGCATTAATTAAACTGGGGATTATAGTGGGGATGTTACACCTATGATCATGAAAGTATAATACATGGGGACTTCTAAAAGTGTCGGAATGGTCACCCTCTTGACCCCTTCTTGCAACGCCTTCTCTTCTGCAATCTCAAGATGAGTTGGCTTTGTCTCACCACTGCTTTTTCCACTCTCATGTATATGATTTGTTGCATCCTCATCATCATCCTCATCATCCAAAATTACCTCTATGTAATGTACTTTCCCCTTCCCCATACAATGGTGAATTAGTTCCCAAGGCTCTTTGCAGTTATAGAAAAGCTTCTTACTTCTCAATTCTCTCTGAGTCTCCTCATTCATCCTGTCCTTCCTTACCCATGGCTTCTGGGGAGGCTTCGTCACCTAACCCTTTTGTGGAATAAATGGTTTCACCTGTGTCTTATTTGGAGCTATACCTGCCATGTCTTGGGTCCTTATAATAGCATCATATAATGTGGTTGACCTGAAATCCTTTACCCATCCTTTCAATGGTTGGGTTAAGCCATTCATGAATAACATCACTATCCTTTTGCTTGAAATATCAATCACCATGACAACCATCTTCTGGAATTTTGTGATGCATGCCTCTGGTGTACCTGTTTATCTCAACTATTCCAACCCCCTGAAGTGGATCTCGGGATCCTTCTTATCAATCATGTCCATTAACCTTTGGGTGAAATCCTCATATGATGTAATACATGAGTGTCCTAATGTCACTAGCCCATGGTACCACCACTCATGAGCTTCTCCATCCAAGTGTAGGGTGGGAAATTTAATTTCTTTGGCCTCTTTTATCAAATTAAGCTAGAAGTAAGTGTCCAACATATGCACCCATGCTCAAGTTGTGCACTTGTCTAGTCTGTCAAAATATGGGATAGTCAACTTCCCCAATTTGTGTAGAAGATCAAAGTTTTTTTGACTCTGGCCTGTCCTAGGATTGTTCTGCATCCTCAGGTTGCAGTAGTCATTGTAATACATGACTATTTCCCCCCCCCTCTTCTAGCAATTGATACTCCCTAAAGTAGGTGTTGACCTCGTCAACCAGACCCTGTTGTTCCTGTGCTCTTATAGGTTGCTCCTCAAGGAATGGTAGAAATAATGGCCTAGGTAATTTTATGTTACTTGTCTGTAGGATAATTTGTGCTAGAATGTGGGTATTGATATCCTCTGCATGAGCCCTACCTCTTATGTGGCTTACCTATGCATAGTCCCCATTGGCCCCTCCATGGTTTAGATTCGCCTGGTTTCAGGTAATGAACTGTGTCACGATTTGTGTTAATAGATATTGTGACTTGGCCATTTGTTGTTTCCCATTGGCTATGGTTTCTAATAGATTTAAGGTCCTATCCTCAGTATGATCCCCCGTGTTTATTTTTTAATCTAGTTTATTTTCCTCTAGCTCTTCTTCCTTTGGATATTCTGGGAGGGGTTATCCTTGTTAGACAACTGAGAGGGGGGGGGGGGGGGTGAATCAGTTGTTACCATGCTTAAACAATAATGCTTCTTTTAAAATCTTTACAAGGCACTCAATGATGATCACAATAAGGCAGGGAAATAAACAAGGGCACATTCAGCATCAGTCACATATATGAGAAACATAGAGACAGATATTTCCCGAGGAAACCCATACAAGGTAAAAACCTCTTTTTCTTTATATGATAAGTATTATCTACATTCTTTACATTATCATACATATGATCACCAACTCATTGTGAGGCTACAACCTCTTTTTTTGCAAGCTGCAACTTGCTGAGAGAACCAACTCTATGTTTTCTCTAACACCCACTAGAAGGAAGCACCAACTCCCTGGATTCTCTAGCACCAACTAGAAGGAAGCACCAACTCCCTGGTTTCTCTAGCACCAACTAGAAGGAAGCACCAACTCAATGGTTTCTTTGGCTGCAACCAGATAGAAGCTACAACTCCCTTTGTTCAAGCACCCACTTGAACCTATGAGGACAACAGTCCTCCCTAGAACCTCCCTACCACCCTGAAATATCAATTCCTTGTTATTAAACCTTATTATAGCAATACAAAGTTATTCAATGGCTTACCAGCCTTGTTGTGTTTCTGTTACACTGTTCTACCCTGTCTGCATCAGTGTCTTCTGCACACCCCTTGCACTTTTTGTTCTTCTGCCTTTTATGCTCTCTGCGCCATATCCCTTCCATGGACCATTCCTCTACTATGAATTTCTGCTCCTGCACTCTGTTGAAACAGAGCTTAAATTTTTACTTTAAGAACAAAATTTTTGGTATCTTGGAGTCTTTACATTATTAAAATCTTTATAAAACAAAATTTGTCATACCTAATGAATTTGAAATACACTTGGGGTTTATTCTTGGAAAAAGAATGGTTAAGGATTAAATCAATGTATACTCCAGATACTTTTTCGAATAATATTCTAAATAAACCACAACGATAGAACTTAAGAATTTTAAAACCATATCGGGATATCGGAGTTCGCCATTTGGTAATAACAATTTTCAATACATGTTAAGTCCCGATCTCCCGACCACCGATTTCACGATTTCCTAATACATGATTAATTCATCTTTTACTTAAATATCGTTTTAAAATGAGTTTTAACTTTGAACTAATCATATCGGGAAATCGCGTTTCACGGCTTTGAATGAACAAGTAAACTTGACATCGTTTTCTCCGATTTCCCGATCCCCGATCATAATCAATTCTTAATGGAGTTTTAACGATAAGCTAATTACTGCTAAGTACGATTAAGAGTAATTAATTATATCGGGAAATCGTTATTCGCGATTCCACGAATAGAAATTTTCACATCATCAGAAGTCCCGATTTCCCGATCCCCGATTTCCGAGCTCTTGATTAATAAAACTCCGAAAAGATAATCTAATTAATTAAAATAATGAAATGATTAACTTAATTAATATATCGCAGTTTCGGCGATCGGGGTTTTACGATGACTCATTTTCTTGACATTGAGAGTTCTGAAACCCCGATGAAAGCATTTTCAAACTTCAAATAAAGGACATGTATTAGACAGGTATCTATTATATATTCGAAAATATTAGAAAGTCTCAGGTACGAGCATTAAAAGCATTTATTGGGAATATCTTTGCATTTATTTCATAATAGATGGAAAGATTTCAAAAATACGATCATATATTTGAAATAACGTTTGAAACATTTACATCACTCTAAACTAAATTCTTCTCTGCTACAGGAACCCAAGAAAACACAGAGCGCATGTTCTTCTTAGAGCTGCTACATTATTGGCATTCAGGTTCATTTCAGAATCTCGCTACTCGGAAATTAAACACAGAGCTGGTGAACATATAGTGATGGCGCCCAAAAAAGCTTCAAAGAAAGGTGAAGAACAACCAGAAAGCGATATTATCTCAGATACTACTGCAGCTGGAGTAGTACACAATATCAAATCATGGACTACAATTGCAAATAAAATGGAAGGGGAACTCTCTTATTCGGATGATGAAGATGAAAATTACCTCCGAAATATCGCCAGCACAGGTCTTCATAAAGTTGTTGCACGCCCAAGATTAGTTTCATATATGGATATGATTATTTGGGCACTGGACAAAGTAGACCTTCCAACGAGGAGCATACTGAACGAGCGAGGAGAGGTCACTGGCTCATTCAGACCCGAACACATCCAAGTAATGTATAAGTTATCACCCAATCATAAGCATACTTTAAATTCTGAATTTTTAGCTGCATTTCAGCAAAAAGAATGTGTTGATGGAGGTCAATCTTACTCAGACATGATAAGAGAATGGGTTAGAAACAAAAACAAATTTAGGGCCGATGGACAGGGGATATATGCTACTGCTTCATTAAGTGACTGCATGAGGTATTTAGCAATGATGTTATGCAGATTATTTGGAAAAAAGGACTCAAATCACTTTAGCGCAGAATGGACACCCCTCCTAGAAGAGGTCTCAGAGGGGCGTAGTTTCAATTGGCACAAGATTTTGTCAGATAGTATCACCACAGAAGTCACAAAATACAGGACAGCTAGGGAAAATGGGCAGTATGTGGCCTTCTACATGTCTGGTTATATAATGGATGTTATATGTTTTAGAACTCCTTTCCCGTTGATGAGCTGGAGCTGGAACCCATCTTGCACAGAACCTGTTCATAAATATCATTTGACTTTGTGGGAAGACCATGCTAAGTATAGCTTTTATGAGATATGTCACTTTGTGATTATTCCATTGCACCAGTTATTCTTTGGTTTTGAACCTCCTCGAATTTCACAAGCCATTATGGAAAACCTTAAAACAGTGGCAGACTGGTTCGTTGAAGAACATTTTTCATATGTTAGGGTTTATGGGTGTGCTATTCCACCACATGCACTCCCAAAAATACTTCCAGATCGGTTGGTTTGCAGAGAGGTAGCATATCAACTAGTAAATGGTGGTATCAGAATTGAATTGAAAGCCCAACAGAAGAAATCGTGGCCATATTTTCCTGTCTATCTAGGAAAATTTGCATTATTAAATTTTGGTCATTCTAAAGCAGAAGCAGAATCACTAAGTGAAATAAAACTAGTGAATATAGAACATAGAAAACATGATCCCTATCAAATTATTAATAGGCATATTGCACAATGTGGGATAAAAGCATATGAGCATGAGGAGTCATTTTATGATGACGTCTTCAGGGACGTTAAGTCGTATAATGAGGTTCAGAGCAAAGTGCAGACTTTATCACCTGATGCACAGGTGGGGTTTGCATCGTTTCAAAGAAACAGAAGACAATGTTTGCCTAAGATTTTGCAGGGAGAGATATCAACATCGGAGCATGAGTCAGAAACCATTCCTCCTGGTTTTGAGACCCATACTCAGCATGATGCCAGTGGCAAAGATAAATCAAAAGATTCTGAGCTACCCCCACAGAATACAGAGGATTCACAGAGCAAAGAAGCAGATTCAGGTAAGGGAAAAGGAGTACAGACAAACCCAATAGACCTCGATGACATTCCAGAAACCGTTGGGGGAACAACTTCAACAGAATTGGGTAGTCCCATTGCAGCATTAACCCCGCTTCAAGCAACTTTTGGGAACCCTCACGAAGAAGGTCTGTACGTGAGTGAATTGGAACCGATCAGTAGAGATGAATTGCCTTCATCAGATTACTTTTTAAGCAAGAAACGCAGAGCTGTATTGAAGCAGGAGTCACATTCTGTAGGTGAAAGAATAGTTAAGAGACACAAAATCATCATTGATGGGAAGAAGTTGCAGGATAATGCATTTGCTGCAGAGTTGGCAGGGTCTATGGGAGCCATAGCATCAGCCAACATGTACTCAGTAGAAACTCTGATCAATACAATAGAATAGAAAAATCAAGAAATCACACAGTTACAAAGCAGCTTGAAAGAAAATGAAAAAAGGATCGGATGGGGAATAAAAAAGGGGCTTGAGCAAGCCAGACTCAAGGATATCCAGGATATTCAAAAGTTAGAAGAAAATCTAACCGAAGCAAAGAATACGATCCAAATTACTCAAGAACAAATGCAAGCTCTAGACACTGAAAACAAATCACTACAAGACAAGATCATTTCAATTACTAATCAAGTAATTGAAATAGATCAATTCAAAACCAAAGCAGTTGAGATGTATACTGATATTCAGCAGGGACAACAAAGGGTGTTTTATAATCTGAAGACTATTCAAAATTATTTTCATGAATCTAAGAAATCCTTGGACGTGGTTGCACTGAAAGAAATGGAAGCTAAAGCTGTAAGGGATTCCTTTCAAAGGGTACTCTTTGCTTTACAGGAGGAGGGAATTGGACAGCCACAAAAGTTATCTATTTCAGAGCAGATGAAAGGATATGTAATGTTAAAGGTATGGGAAACAAAGCTGGAAGGATATAAAGGAACAATTGAAGGAGTTATTAGCAGTTGCCAAAAAATCTTTGGTTCTATTGAAAAAGATTCAATACAGGACGAAAACAATGGCTTGTCCGAATCATTAGAAGAAATCAACATCGATTGTCATCAGCTGAATATAAGAGAGGAGCTTGAGGAAAAGAAAACAGAAATCTCAAATGTCAAAACAGTGAACATTTCAGAGATCGAGAAATGGATGATCGGCCCCAATTCAAGATTGGAGAAAATCAAGTCTATAGAGAAGGCGATTGTAAATCAATTACCAGGGTTACAAAGAAGCTTTTTCTCCCTCGAAGCAAACGAGGTGCCCGAAGTCCCTAAAGCTTTGGTAAATTTTTTAGAGAGACACATTCAAGCAACCGAAGCAGCTGAAGAAAGTTTTCCTCCCCAGAATTAAATCTTTGGAAATATTTCTATTTTTAAGTATTTTGTAATATTCGTAAACGGTTGACATTAGTCTATTGCAACCGATAAATTAGGAAATTAGTTATTAGCCAACAGAAAATTTTGAACAAGATATGTATAAATACAATTTGATGAGGCCAAAAGAGGGCTTCAGAAATTTTGGGAACCTGGACCATTTTTGTACGACAAGTTTTAAAGTTTATCAGAAGACCTTTCACAAGAAGATTCTGAATCTTGTCATTCAGTGATTATGTTTCTTTCTTTCTCCAGTTTCATTTGTTGAATTTTCTTCTTAATGTGCAGTTCTAGCAAATGAATCAATCTGAAATTATATGCAGTTATTGTTTGTAGCATTGGATTGGTTTGGATGTTGAATGTGTTACAGTTTTTCCTCTGGAATTATTTCAATAATTTTAAGACCTGTAACCTTCTGTTCCTTAATATCTTCTTTGTTAGAAAATCTACGTTCCTTTCTTTATCGTGATAGAGATATAAGATTCTTTCCAGATTAAAGCTTTATATTTCTTTGTGTTATGTTTCATCTTTTATGATCTCATAATTGTCACTGAACCAGGGAACGGCCTTACTTGTGTTATCATTTTCTGTTTTGAGTTTTGAAGTTGTTTTACTTATTTCTGACCTAAAATTCTGAAGTAACAAATTCATTACAAATCCTTTTAAAATAAAAATATAAAAATCAATCATCTATGACAGTCCCAAACGGAAGACAACCGAACATAGAACCCGGTTTACAAGATCAAACTAGTATTGCATTGAATCTATTTAATACCATCTTGCAAACAACAACAAATCGAACTGAGTTAGAACGATCTTGGGCTGTGATTGAACGTGATATAACCATCCAGGAACAAAGAGAAGAAAGACAGAGACAGTTGAGAAACCGACTCTGATCTAGTTTCTCTTGTTTCATTGTTAAATGAGTATAAATATTTTATGGATGCCTAGACGGTGTGTTTTATAGCCTTAAAACACAAACTCTGGAACAACACACTCTACCCCCTTACACACACCTCAATTCTCCTGCACAGCGACAACCCCATCTCTTCTTTGTTCCACATTCTTATAGTATATGTGCTCTTTGTTCATGCAATATTCACCATGCCTCTGCATGCTCACTCCGTGCCAAATTCCTCCACATATCGAGTGCTCTGCCTCATCATCATCACGACTCTTCATCTTCTTTGGCAGTTTTTTCCACGCGTTCAGCATCACTGGGTGTTATGCTGAGATTCCTCAGCCTCTCTGAGAGTCAAGACTCTTTGTCTTCTCTGTTACAATCGAGATCACCCTCTCTGTTGTAGTTATAGGCTCCAATGCATATCCAGCTGTCAATCGCCTCCACGAACAGTCTTTGTTCTACTGGATGATCCCTTGAGACTCTTCACCTCCTTTGTCAATCACCTCGAAGTGTCTTTGATTCCTCTGGTAGAACTCATCACTAGTTTCTGGCAGTTTCACTGTATCGTGCAACAATAGCCCTCTGATCTTGTTCAACTTCACCTGCACCATTGGATTGAATTCATAGAAACTTGTGTTTACTTCACCATTTCGTACTTTGGCTTTTCGAGATCCCTATGGCAAAGCTTAACACCTCTAGCTTCTTCCTCTGTCTTCCATCAATGTGCCCAATGGATGTGACCACGTGCTTATGCATAAAGCACTTTCATGATTTCGCATTTTGCAAATCTGGAGATGAGGCATCTCGACTCTCCAAGTTGCGATCCCTGAAACCCCAAAATGGAGCTTATCTGAACTGACTCCTTCCCTTCATGTGACCACCGTCGGTGACCATAGGTTGTGGAAAAAGGTGCTTAATATTTCACGAGTTTATAAACTTCATAAAGTTTGATCAACTGTTGAAATCTCCATAGATCCAACGGTCCAGATCTTATCGTCATCTCGCATCTCGCGAGTTTCCACACCATGCTCTATTGACTCCAAGTTAGCAAAATTCCAATCGCTTGCCACTTGTCCTATGATTCGACGGTCCAGATTTGATCTTGATTCAACGGCTCAGATCATATCGCGATTTCAGCATTCTTGTTGCGAAGTGTTTCAACACTCCAACTTTCGGTATCCGAAACCTCGAAATGGGGTTGGATCAATGGTCCACATCAAACCTTGATCTGACGGCTCAGATCATTTTGCTATTTCACATTTCATGATTTCGGCATTCTTGTGGTATTGTTTCTTGCCTCTCCAATTCGTGATTCGCGAAACCCCAAAATGGTTTGGGATCAATAGTCCCGATCAACACTTGATCTGACCGTCATCGGGAATTGTGAATGGGATCCAATGATCAATGTCTCTTCTTCGCCCGAGCTTACGCATCTTCCTTACTTAGAATAATTTCTAAGTGTCAAATTCCTCGACCTCTGATCCACCTGTGATCCTGAGTATGCTATCTCTCTTGAGCTTTGGCAATGAGTTAACCTCATCCCTAGTGCACACCTACGCACTGCGTACGACTATGCGCTAATCCTCCTTATCTTATGTTGTTCCTGTTTTTCCATCGATGCACACTCTAATCCTGCCATCAATGACAAGCTCACATTGCCTGTTAAACCTGCCAACAATCCTCTGCACTATCTCTTCTGAACTTATCGAGTTTGCTCTGCAGCGTCTTCCAAAAATGCTTCTGGTGCCCATCGATTACATTCTTCCTATACTTAAGAAATCTTCACTGCTGTACTTTCCATCAATGACAAGCATATGCTGCCTGTTAAACATTTACCAACAATCTCCCCCTTTGGCATTGATGGCAACAAAGGCACCTGGATTCTTTTCTCCCCCTTTGACATCAATGTCAAAGAGAACATGCTCCCCCTGAGCTGTGGCGGTAATTTTAGGAGGTATCAGATATGCAACCAATACATTACTCTCCCTAACAGGATGGACTCTCTTAGATGTGAGATGGGATGACACCCATCTTTTGTCTAAGATATTCAAATGGTGTCTTGGCTAGGGGTGTAGTAAAGATGTATGTAATTTGTTCTGTAGTGGGAATGTAATTGACCCGAATAATCTGATTGGCAACCTGCTCTCTCAAAAAATGATATTTTATGGGAATGTGCTTGGTCTTGGAGTGGAATACAAGATTTTTAGACACATTGATGGCACTAGTGTTATCACAATGAATTGGGATCGGTGCAGTGTATTTTACCTCTAAGTCTGCAAGTGTCTGAATCATCCATAATACTTGAGTGCAATAGGTAGCAGCAGCAATGTACTCTTCCTCTGTGGGTTATAAATAAATGGAACCTTGCTTTTTACTAAGCCATGCTACTAAAGAATCACCTAGGATGAATGCTCCTCCACTGGTGCTTTTTCTCTCATCGACACAGTTTGCCCAATCTGCATCTGAGTAAGCAGTTAACTAAAAATTCTGATTTCTGGGATACCACAAACCATAAGTCATTGTTTCTTTTAAATACCTGAATATCCTTTTGAAAGCTTGCAAATGACTCTGTTTGGGTGCAGCCTGATATCTTCCTACCATTCCTACAGCATGCATTATGTCTGGGCGAGATGCTGTGATGTATAGCAGGCTGCCTATCATTAATCGATATGAGCTTTGACCAACATCAGGTGAATCATCATCCTTGCTTAGTTTACATCCAGTTACCATAGGTGTACCCACAGGTTTAGAATCTTCCATTTGAAACCTTTTTAGCATTTCTCTTAGATATTTTCCTTGAGAAATGAACATCCCTTCAGACCTATGAGTAATTTGTAAACCAAGAAAAAGTGACAGTTCTCCTATCATAGACATTTCAAATTCAGACTCCATGGCAGAAGCAAACCATTGTACTAGTGAATCCTTATTACATCCAAAGATGATGTCATCTACATAGACCAATACGATGAGCAAAATTATTATCCTCTATTTTAATATACAGATTGTTGTCAGTTGTTCCTCTCTTGAACCCTTTGTCTTTGAGATACGTATCCAGTCTATGATAGCAAGCTCGAGGGGCTTGTTTTAACCCATATAAAGCTTTCTTCAGCTTGCATACTAAGTCAGGGTTATCAGACAGTTTGAAACCCGCTGGTTGTTCCATATAGACTTCTTCACTTAAATCTCCATTTAGAAAAGTTGACTTGACATCCATTTAATAGACTTTATACCTTTTATGATAAGCATAGGAAAGAAACATTATGATATCTTCTAATATTGCTATGGGTGCAAATGTTTCATCAAAATCCAGTCCTTCTATCTGAGCATAGCCTTTACAGACCAACCTTGCTTTGTTCCTGATAACTTGTCCTTTCTCATTCAACTTATTCCTAAAGATCCATTTGGAGACAATGATGTTTTTACCTTCAGGTCTTTGAACCATCTCTTGCATATTGTTTTTCTCAATCTGATCAAGTTCTTCATTCATTGCTTTAACCCAGTGGTCATCTTTGCTGGCTTCATTAAAATTCTTGGGTTCCAGCATGGATATGAAATCTATATGAGATTGTTTAGTGTTTTTTATTAGCTTTCTCCTGGTTTGTACACCTTTGTCTTTTTCTCCAATTATCTGACTTGCAGGATGATTCTTTTGAATGATTCTGTAGGAGGAATTTGTAGTTGACTGCTGATTTGAGTCTGTCTGAGTGTTTGAGTCTTCATCTGATTCAGAGTCTTTGTTTTCTAATTCTTGGACCTATTCATCTTCATCTTTAGCTGTGTTTTCTGTAGAAGACTCATTACTGTACACCTCTCTTGTTGGGATTCCTTCATCAATTTTAAAATCAATACAGTCAACCATTTTATGCAGCCTCTTATTATAGCATTTATATCCTTTACTATTTGTATAATGCCCTAAGAAGATACCTTCATCATCCCTGTCATCATATTTTCCAAGGTTCTCATCTTTATTCTTTATGTAGCATTTACTCCCAAAGACTCTAAAGTGTTTGATTGAGGCAGGTCTTCCAAACCATAATTCATAAGGTGTCTTGTCACTTTGTGGTCTGAGGTGGGCTTTGT